>OX439484.1:179147236-179620059 GCA_949320155.1 Melangyna quadrimaculata | reverse complement strand
CCTGCTTGGCGACTGAGCAAACCCTAAGCGGAGCGACGGAGTCGCGTGAGCGGGACAGAGGACGAAAAGGGAGTTAAAATCCTTGAACCCGCGAAGCTGTCCACCCAATGTACTGTTTATTGCACATAGACAGAAAGCACACCAACTAACAACATACACAAACGAAAAACATATTATAACGTAACTTATATAAGTCCTATATGTTTTTTAATGCGAGATTTTAGTTTTCGAGATTTTAGTTTGCGGGTTTATGTAATTGCGAGATTATAAAAAGGGGTTTTTTATAATTGCGATATTATGAAAAGCGGGTTTCTGTAATTGCGAGATTTTGTATTGCGAGATTTCGATTGCGAGATTTTAATTTGCGAGATTTCGTAGCCAACCCCGTTTTTTAATGCGAGATTTTAGTTTTCGTTTTTTAATGCGAGATTTTAGTTTTCGAGATTTTAGTTTGCGGGTTTTTGTAATTGTAAGATTTTAAAAAGCGGGTTTTGTAATTGCGAGATTATGAAAACCGGGGTTCTGTAATTGATTGAGATTTTAGTTTGCGAGGTTTCCAATAGGGACGGGTTGTTTTTGACAGCTCGTGGCGGCCACATTAATTCTTTTACTTTCTGCCAAAATATCGTCTCTTAATCAGTTACTAAAGACAAATTATTACTGTAAGTTAAGGCGTCGAGCAACACGTGCAAATGATAAAACTTTATTATCAAAACGGGCGTTCTCTAGTAGCAACGATTTGGTCGAAAAATCATCTTTAGCGATGAGGCCCATTTTTGGATGAATGGGTACGTGAATAAGTAAAATGGCCGGCTTCGGGACGACACCAATCCACGCAAGATTCACGAGGTGCCAATGCGTCCAAATAAAGTTACTGGTTGGTATGGATTTTGAGCTGGAGGCGTCATGGGTCCGTACTTCTTCGAAAATGATGCTGGCCAGGCCATCACCGTCAACGGCGATCGCTATAGGTCGATGATCACCAACTTCTTGTGGCCTGAATTGGATGATATGGACACCGAAGACATATGGTTGCAACAGGATGGCGCTACGTGCCACACAGTAGCTCAAGACACAAGCGATATTCTGCACGAGCGATTTCATGGCATGGTTATCTCGCGCCAAGGCTACGTGAATTGGCCACAAAGATCGGGTGATTTGACCCCCATGGACTTTTTGGGCTTTCTTAAGTCGTATGTCTATGCGTATTGCGAATAAGCTGCAAACCAGCGCGGCCTCGAACTCGAACAAAATCGAGACGAGACTTAGCTTATTATAGTGTCTCGAAATCATAACGTGTTCGAGACGAGATTAGTGTTTCGACTTGATATTCAAATAAAAAACAAATTTCCTAAACGATTTTTTCAAGATTTTTATAAAATTGAATTAAAAATAACAAACAATATTATGCTTCCAATTTTAAAATAATTTAAAAAACCCGCAAATTGTCTTAAAAAGACGAAACATCACTTTCAGTTACCCTACCATTCAATTAGAATTTTCTTATAAAGGTCAACTGAAATTCGGTAGCAACTATCAACTTAACTTTACCTACATAAACTACCAATACGATTTCATGCATGAAAATGTCTTGCTATAAGAATATCAATTAGTTTCAATTCGGTGCACCACAATCAGACAATCACGTTTCATTTTGATATAAAAGACTCGTAGTGGCGTTAACCAAATCAGACTACAAACTCATACTTCTTGGAAAACATCAATCCATCAAAGCTTTAAATTATCCAAAATGTTCAAATTCGTAAGTTTTGATCAAAAAAGGACACAAAGGATATTTTTATAATAAATATTTTTTTCTCCTTTCAATAGACCGTTGTCATCTTCGCTGTCATCGCCTGCGCTGTTGCCAAGCCAGCTCCAGGACTTCTTGCATCACCACTAGCATACTCTGCTCCTTTGGTTGCTGCTGCTCCAGGAGTTGTCACTGCCACCAGTAGTCAAGTGATCGCAAGGAATTACAATGGAATCACTACTGCTCCAGTTTATGCTGCCGCACCTGTTGCCAAATACGTTGCTGCTCCTCTAGCTGCTGCTCCTCTTGCTGCTGCTCCTCTTGCTGCTGCACCATTCGCAGCCAGTTACGTAAATTCTCCCTACGCTAGTCCATTGGCTTACTCAGCTCCATTGGCTGCTGCTCCTTTGGGATATGCTTCTGCATACGGATATGCTTCTCCACTCAACTACGCTTCTCCACTGAACTACGCTTCAGCTCCACTTTTGTTCTAAAAAGTAAATGATGACAATTAAATAAAAATGAATATGCTGGAAAAGAAAACCTTTTTTTGTTTTTATTCAAAAAAAAAAAAAGATTTTGGTCAACTAAAAATTTGGTCAACTCTCTGAAAATTTGAGATATGGAATAGCATTTCAAAAAAAAAAATGCTCTCGAAAAATTAAAAAAACAAAAAATCAAATTTTTAGAATTATTTCTTGAAAATCTTATGAAAGTAGCTAGTTAAATAAATGTTTGATATTTTATTTAAATTAATTAAGAAAATTTTCAAAAATTAACTACCACTTTCTTCAGTACCTACAAATTTTATCAATTTTTTTAAAATAGCTTTGAAAGGTAAAATTTTAAAAGAATTGCAAAATTTACAAAAAGGAAATTTGATTTATTCAAAATTTTCTACCTCGTAAAAATTTCTACTTGTGAGCATTTTTAAAATATTAATAATTAAAATAATGTTCTAAAAAAAATGGTGTTAAAAATTAAAATGTTTAGTTGATTTACAAGTTTTCGGTTAATAGTCAAGGAAAATTAGATAAAAAAATTTCCTTACTTTGAAAAAAATCCGACAAAGCTAAATTTTGGTGGAGAGCTTCGTTTTGTTGTCCTTAGTACTTCCGGAAAAGTACCCTTAATTTGGGGTGGAGCTAAAAGTTTTAGAGGGGGCAAAGGGGCTTAAATACAAAATGGAAATTATTCGAAAAGTATAGGTTCTTTTATAACACTTCTTGTTTTCGTAAAATTGATAGATTTGGAGAGAAACGGTCGAACACATTTTGGTCTTCTTCTTCCTCATTTTACCGGCGATTGTCATGATCTCGAGGGGACCACAACTCTCCCACTCAACTGCTTCAACCAAGTTTCCACAAGTGAAGTTCGCCGGGTTGACCTCAGAAAACGTCGACAAGCCTCCCGGTTTTGGATTGTTCCATGTCTGAGGCCAACTAAATGCAGGTGTCAGGCGCGAACGCAGGAGGGGTTTTCGGGGTTCAACCAACCGCCCCCTGAAATGTATCAAGTTAACTTCCTCGCATAAGAATTTCAGTCTTTATTTAAGAGTTTCCAGTTTTCCCACGAGATAAAACTTGAATAGAGAGATGACTATTTAACTTTAGTAGATATCCATGTAATGTACCTACTACAAAATCTCTTTTTCCCTGAAAATATTTCACCCATTAAACCACGTTGGCGCAGCCTGTCCACATTGGATTTTCAATGCTGGTTTAGGCTGGCGCGAACGCAGGAGGTGGTTTTGGGGTTTGATACAGATTTTGAATAAACTTCGTTTCTGAAATGAATAAAGCAATTTTAATTAAACTGCATTGAAATTGACTCAAACAGAAAAAGGTAATTTGTTTATCAAAAAATGTCACCCTAATTCTCGGCAGGAGACAATTTTAATGAAAGCAGGAACCTTCTAACAGTTTAGTGCTTTATTATAATTTAGACTTTCTTAATAATAAACTGATTCAGATTTTTATGCAAATGATTATGAAATAATTAGTTTTTTGTCTATTTAAAAAAAAATATACGAAGTTTTGTGCTGTCTCAGGATGGCAAGTAATGTTTTAATTCAGAGAAAATGTTTTTTTTTTTTTTAATAACTTTTGTAATTTTAAAAATAGTTTTCATTTTAATCGGAGTTGAAACATTACTGTCCTTCAAACCTTCAAGTCAAGATTTCGACTTTTCACGATAAAATATGTATAATATTTAAAAACATCTTACATTTTTCGAATCCCCCCCCCCCCCCCCGAAATGCATTCCTGCGTTCGCGCCTGGCAGGTGTCGTTGCATTTGTTTCATTCAAGAGTTTTTGCACCAGCCTTTCTTCCGCGGTAGTGTTGCAACTTATTGTGCTATTGCCTTTTGAACTGGGTTCTCATGGCATCTTCTTTGTACGTGACAGTACCAGCTAAGTTGGTCATGCTGTATTTTGTCCAAGATGGTATTTTTGACGTGTATGCTTCCTCGGATTCTCTTGCTTCTTATTCGATCACGCTTTGTCACTCCTGCTGTGATGCGAAGCATATTCATTTCAGCTGCCGTCAGTTTACTCTCATACTTCTTGTACATTGTCCAAAACTTTGAACCGTATGTAAGTCCTGAACAAACAACTGCCGTGTAGAGTTTTCCTTTCAGCTTAGGGGGCATTTTTCGATCACAGAAAATGGCAGAGTTTTCGCGACACTTTACTACCCTACGCTTACGCGATGTTTGATGTCATCATCCCAATATCCATCGCTATTGATTACAGATCAAAGATGTTTAAACTTTTCACACTTGGGAAGTACTGTTCCATTCAAATAGATGTCCGGAATAGGCCTGTGTGGATCAGAAAATGGACAGCATAGGTATTCGGTGTTTTTGAGCTAATGAGGTATCCATTTCCCTTCAGAAAATCCACCCATACATCAAGTGCTCGTTGCAAGGACACAGGATCTTCACTTATGATGGCTCCATCGTCAGCAAAGAATAACTGATTCTCGTGATAACACTTGCAGTAAGGCTGCATAGCTTTTCCCTCCTTACACATATGCAACGAATTGTTGCGGTGATAACGGAGAGGAGAAAAAGAAAGAACCCGAATGAATAACATCTAACTTGTGTGTGGCTTGTAAAAATGCTAGTTGTCCAAATGCAATTGTAAATTAGAAAAACCTTCATTAGGATGGGCACGGTCAGGTGACCTTGGTGTTGCAATGCGTAGTGCAACGGCCTCTGAGGTAGCTTGGTCTAGGTTCGAATCTAGTTAACGGCAAATTTATAAATTAAAATTGGAACTGTAGACTAAGCACCACTAAAAAGGAATCTGATGATTGGTGTGGCAGCCATGAAATTGCAATAATTCCAGCCAAAATGTTATACTCGGTGGTAGCCAACACAAGTGGTTGTTGTTCATTCAAAACGTTCAATAACTGATTAATTTTATTTGGGGTCCGTCACCTTATCCTCAAGCAGAAAATCAAGGACAGTAATAAAGAGCAAAGGACTCAAGACGCTTCCTTTGTGCACACCAACTCTAATTGGGAACTCTTCAGTGATTCCTGCAGGGCATCTTACCTTTACCTGAAAAAAGACAAAACCTCACTCCCACTTACCCTCCCATTCAATTTAATTTTCATATAAAGGTCAACTGAAATTCGGTAGCAGCTACCACTTAACTATACCAACCTACCAACCAACAATATCATGCACGAAAAAGTCTTGCTATAAGAATATTAATGAGTTTCAATTTGGTGGAACCACTATCACCATCACGTATCATTTTGATATAAAAGCCTCGTAGTGGCGTTAACCAAATCAGACTACAAACTCATACTTCTTGGAAAACATCAATCCATCAAAGCTCTAAATTATCCAACATGTTCAAATTCGTAAGTTTTTATCAAAAGTACTCTTTTAAGTGGATATTTTTATAATAAATATTTTTTTTATTACCAATAGACCGTTGTCATTTTTGCTGTCATCGCCTGCGCTGTTGCCAAACCAGCACCAGGACTTCTTGCATCACCACTAGCATACTCTGCTCCTCTGGTTGCCGCCGCTCCAGGAGTTGTCACTGCCACCAGTAGCCAAGTGATCGCAAGGAACTACAATGGAATCGCTACTGCTCCAGTTTATGCTGCTGCACCTGTTGCCAAATACGTTGCTGCTCCTCTAGCTGCTGCTCCTCTTGCTGCTGCACCATACGCAGTCAATTACGTAAATTCTCCCTACGCTAGTCCATTGGCTTACTCAGCTCCATTGGCTGCTGCTCCTTTGGGATATGCTTCTGCATACGGATATGCTTCTCCACTCAACTACGCTTCAGCTCCACTTTTGTTCTAAAAAGTAAATGATGACAAATTGACAATAAAATAAAAATGAATAGGCTGGAAAATATATAATCTTTTTGTTTTTATTTAAAAAAAAAAGATGTTGGTCAACTAAACTCTCTGAAAAATTGGGATATAAATATCGGGTTTTGTCAATAAGAGCGATACAAAAGTTTTTTTTTTAAATAAATCAAAAACGGTTTCGGATATCAATTTAGTTCTTTATTTTTGTGAAAGTACTTTTGATGCCATTATGTATGGAACTCGATTTCTTTTGCGTAGCCACCACGGACACGCTTGCAGAAGTCCAGACGCTGAACCCAATTTTTGACGATTTTCAAGCAAAAATCAGCCGATACTGCTGCAATTTCACGTTCGATATTCGTACGAAGTTCATCAATCGTCGCTGGCTTGTTGGCATAGACCATAGACTTGACGTAGCCCCACAGGAAATAGTCTAACGGCGTCAAATCGCACGACCGAGGCGGCCAAGCGACTGGACCAATTCGTGAGATAACACGTTCTCCAAACTTGGTTTGCAATAAATTGATTGTGACATTCGCTGTGTGGCTTGTGGCGCCGTCCTGTTGGAACCACATGTCCTCCAAGTCCATATAATTCAATTGGGTCGAAAAATATTCGGTTATCATTGAACGGTAGCGATCCGCATTCACAGTAACGTGGCGGTCTTGATCATCACGGAAGAAGTACGGCCCAATGACGCCGCTGGCCCATAAACCACACCAAACCGTAATTTTTTCGGGCTACAATGATGACTCATGGAGTACGTGTGGATTGCTGCCTGACCAATATCGCATATTTTGTTTATTGACAAAGCCATTCAGCCAGAAATGAGCCTCATCGCTGAAGATGATTTTTCGATGAAAATCCGAATCATTTTCAAGTTTTTGCTCAGCCCAATTCACGAACATACGACGCTTCTGGTGGTCAAGCGGCTTCAGTTCTTGCGTCAATTTAATCTTGTAAGGATGTAGGCCAAGATCTTTTCGCAAAATTCGCCACAAGAACGTCACAGAGATGCCCAACGCTTGAGAACGACGTGTGAGAGACACATTTGGGCTTTCTGCAACTGAAGCCTCAGCGGCAGCATTTTTTTTGACACTACGGGCGCTTCATTATCTGACTGGCACGGGAATATTTTGTACTGTGCCTGTGGATTCAAATTTGTCCACTAGACGCTCAATTGTTGATCTGCTAGGACGATTATGACGACCATAAATTGGACGTAGCGCTCTTAACGTTGAGGCCACTGACTCCGAATTTCGGTAGTAAATTTTAATAATTTCGACTCGTTGTTGGCTCGTATATCTTTCCATCATGAAATGGCCAAACCTTACTAAAGAGAAATGTCAAAAGAGCGGCAAGAAATATGGCGTCGTTTGCTGTCCCTGTTGCTCTACTTTTGTAGCGTTCCTGTTGAAAAACCCTTTATGGGATATAGCATATAAAAAAAAAAATGCTCTCGAAAAAAAATAAAAACAACAATTCAAAGAAGAATGGGCAAACATATATGGGACCTGAGGCCCATTTCACCAACACCAAAAGTGTTTCACAGAATTTGCAAAGTGAAAAGACTTTTCAGTTTTCACTTATCAGTTTTCAGACTATTTTTGAAAAGTGAAAAGTAAAAGTGTTTCACCAATTTATAATAGAACTTTGCATTTGAATTCATATTTTGCAAAGTTGCAAAGTAAACTTAAATTGTATCAATTTGGTCAATTATGCTTTTGAAAAAAAAAATCATTGACAGTATTATTGACGTTGTAAATTAATGAATTTACAAATAAACTAAATCAACCAGAAGACGGAGAAGATGATTTTGGTTTAAGAGTTGAACGAATTTTGAATTTATATGATTGTTAAAATAAAGAACTTTTGTACGATTTTACCCGCTGCATGCGAAGATGGTTCAAGCAAAGCAACTTTTCCTTCAACATTCCTAATGCTAAGTTGTCATTAAAAGACACAGTTTGACAATACAGGGTGGGTTATACCTTCTATCTATTTTCATTTTTTATTTGGTTTTCTTGTTGGTATTAGCCACCCTGTCTTGTCAAAGATTGTCAATTTGGGTCTTTCACCGACAAGTGGAAACCTAGCATAAAGCATTTGATGTTTACTTTGCAAACAACAAGTATATGTACATACCAACATCTCATAAAAAAAACAGCTTTCAATGATTCACCTAATTCTTTTATGAGCCCTCTGTTCCACTGGATCTGCTGTTAATCATCATTCACTGAAAGTATAAGCACTATCTCTTCTTAAATTACTGCATTAAAGTATGGCTATTTCTGAAAAATTTTGTGGCCAACAAATGGTGTTTTCCATTACATTCGACACTCGATGAACTACCTGCACACGGTTGTTTTGCTTATTACGTGCATAGGTGAAACACCGTTATATTGGGCTCCATACCCAACCCATGTGCTGTACAGAAAAGTTGTTGCAAAGGACTTAAACACATATTCCTTTGACTGTTGAATTTTGGTTTATTTCAATTTTGGACAAAATAAATTCGATGGTTGTTTTTGTTAATCAAAAACTCTCTTTTGTCGAAAAATTATTTCCAATATCAAAGTTAATTCTTAATTTCACTACTATTTGGTCACTATCATTAACTTCCTTGATTTCAAAACGGTTCATTTTTATCTATTATTATTTTTCGACCACTTTTCACAAAAAATGCTTTTTTTCAAACGAACATTTCTCTTTTCATATTACTGAAAAGCTTTTCAAAATTCTTAATATAATTTACAAAGTTAATTTGTTTGGTGAAACAAAAAGAACAAATACTTTTCAAACTAACAAAACTTTTTACTTTGCAGAAAGGGACTTTTCACTTTTCAACTTTTCATTTAAATAATTTCCTCTTTGCATATTTGCGTTTGGTGAAACGAAATTTACAAAGTAAAAGTGAAAAGTTGCAAAGTGAAAAGCGAAAAGTGTTTGGTGAAACAGGTCCCTGGTCTACCTAGTGCCCAGAAACGAAACCTATGCAAATGATTAGGTACTATGGAGTGTACGTACGAGTATTTTTTTGTCCTAAACAATGGGAATTGGCTTAAATAAGCGACCAACAAAATCAGAAAAACACTTTGCAAATTCGAATAAACATAGACGAATTGTTTTATATTTTGTTATATTCTGCCTAAGCCCCATGGTTAACAGTTCTGTGCCCATATTCAAAAATGATGCTGTGGAACTAAGCTTTCCAATGTTGTGTATCTCAGTTGTGGGCACTAGACGCACAATTATTACCATTCATTTCATGAAAATTAGTCCATGAAAATTAGATACAAAAATGCCTTTACTTCGAAAAAATTCCGACAAAGCTGAATTTTGGTGGAGAGCTTCATTTTCTTGTCTTTAGCATTTCCTGAAAAGTACCCCGAATTTGGGGTGGAGCTAAAGATTTAGGGGGGTTCTTTTGAAAAAAAGTTGTAGGTACACATGCAGGACCGCCATAAGTTAAGAACAGATTCATGTACAATGGTTTTTAATATGTCATTTTGTAGACAATTGTACTGTCTAAAAATTGTTCATAGATCATTTTGTGAAACAAATAAACTTCTCTTGAGTGATTTAATAAAATAAGAAAAATCTAATTTCTCAAGATGGCGGCATTTCCCTCCCGGAATCACTCTTAAAACTTGGTTCATTAATAGAAAATATTTTTCCAAACATAACAGAATTTCCCCATCCAAAAATATAATAAATATCCTCCCATATTTCATCCTTTTTGACTAATTGTACTGTACCAAAATGTTTTCACCCGTTTTTCTCCAAATCTATCATTTGCACGAAGAAAAGTGTTTCCTTCTTTTTTGTGTAGAATTCTATGAGCTACAATGTGTACCTACAACTTTTTTCAAAAGAACCTATAGTTTTCAAGCAATTCAGAAAAAAAATTTACCCCCTTTGCTCCCTCTAAAGCTTTTAGATCCACCCCAAATTTAGAGTACTTTTGTTATAAGGAAATGTTTAGGCCACAAATATGAAGCACTCCACCAAAATTCAGCTTTTGTCGGAATTTTGTGGAAGTGTATATTTTATTTTCCTGTACTATAAGTAATGGCTTGTGGAATTATAGAGAGCTCCAATAAGATATCATCCAATTTTATTTAAGTGAAAAAATATTTAAAACGTATGCGATGACAAAAATCAGGGACTTTTGAGTTCACAGCCTAAAAGTAAACATAAAGTAATTTTGTCTTAACGACCCCAAAAAATTAGCCAAAGCTTCACATGTTTTTAAATCTGTAATTTTATTTTTTTATATCTACTACGTTTCCACTGGGCACTTAACCGAGATTTAGCAAGATTTACACAAATCTCATTGAAATCTGGAAGATTTCCCATACAAATTGTAATCACCTCAAATGAAGATTTCAAAGAAATCTCATTCAAATCTTCTTGGAAACATTGGAACTATTAGTTTGTCAAATCAAACAAATTTTTTTTTTCAGAGAATAATTGTGGAACCGACCCACTTAAACGCAATTTTCTTTTATTGACAGATAGGTTTGTAAACAGAAACTATATCTATCTCACTTCCACCATAAGAAAAAAAAAAATGAAACACCATTTGAATGTTTTGTTATAGTGCTCTTTCGAATTTTTTTGTGCTGTGGAAACACCAAATAATTCTCATTACCTAAATCTCGGCGCCAATCAATGGCGCAAAATTATATTATCATAGTTAACCTATTTCCTTCACAAACTTCAGCTAAACATATCCAAAAAAGTGACAACTCGTGCCAAAATAATCACAAACATACCTCATTTTGACATTTATAAACGTCAAAGTGTCATATGGATTAAGTACGCCGCTTAAAACATATAATAGCCATTTGGTGATTTTATATACTATTGTAAATTTCTTATTTCCAATAAGAGGTGTTATTTTTATAATCAAAGAAAAATTGCATTTTTTGAGAAAAATTATCGAATGTTTATTTCAATGTAAAGAGGAAAGTTTGCCATTAATAATGGAAAACAATATTAGCCAAATGGCCGCCACGGCTACGCTTACACAACAATAACCTTTTCATAACATTTTCCATCACCTAATCGCAAAGTGGTTGCCCTCAATAGCTTCACGAATTCCATCTTTGAGGTCTTGAATCGACGCTGGGCTCTTGGCGTGGACCTTATCTTTCACGTGGCCCCAAAGGAAGAAGTCGCAAGTTGTTAAATCACAAGATTTCGGTGGCATATCTATCTCTTCGAGAGATAACACGGTCCGGAAACTTTTCCCGTAAAAGATCGATAGTTTCGTAGCTTGTGTGTCACGTAGCGCCGTCTTCTTGAAGGTAAACGTTGTCAAGATCAATACCATCCAATTCCGGCCATACAAAATTATTAATTATCTCTCGATAGCGCAATCCATTCACCGTTGTTGTTGCTTCAGCCTCATTTTTGAAAAAGTAAGGTTCAATGACCCTGCCGGACCATAAACCGCTCAAACAGTTACTCTTTCAGGATGGAGAGGCTTTTCAACAATAAGTCTTGGGTTTTCCGAGCCCCAGATGCGAAAATTTTGCTTGTTGACGTAGCCACCGAGGTGGAAATGGGCCTCATAAGTCAAAACGATTTTTCGTATAAATTCCGGATCATTTACTTGCATTTTTTATAATTTTTTAATAATTTCAATGCATTGTTGAAGCGTGCATCGTTTCATTTTTATTAATGTCGTAGTTTCCACTTGTCAAATGTCAAAAAATTACAGCTTCAAAAGTGACAACAACCGAAATAGCGGGCTATTCAAAATAACACCCCTTATTGGAAAACCCTTTATAATTCGTTTACAATAAGCAGAATACGATTTTATACCTAGTACTAGTATCGTACTAAACGGACTAAAATTTTGCACCAATGTTTTTAAGGTTTGAAACAATGAATAAGTTTAGGTTAGAAAAAAAATAAAAACTTTCTTATTTTTTGTTTAAACTTTTATTTAGCCAAAATAATACATAAGTAATTATATTTATTTCAAAATGTCAGATTTTTTTTATCAACTTGGTCAAATAAACAATTATAAGTACCGAACATACTGTACGACCGGGGTATTAACAACACCTGAAGCATACGAGAATCCGCTTGGGAAAGGCTTTGAGGTATAAGCTGATAAGGGAAATGGTGTTGAGATCAAAGGAAAAGAAGCACCTTGTACCAACGGAATTCCACTGTCGTAATAATTTTGATATGAATTCCTTAATTTTGCCTGTTCGATAGCAATCAAATGTTCTGCCTTAGCCTTGGCAACTTCAGGTGTGTCGACAACTGATTGGGGTAGATTAATTGGAATCATAACTTCTTGTGCATTTTGTTTCTTTGCCTCTTCTATGGCAGCCAAGTGGTAAGCCTTTGCAGCGGCAACCTCAGGTGTGTCTTCTACTGGACGGGGCAATTCAGTTGGGGCTTGAATCAACTCTTCAGATGCTTGGTACCCGCTTTGTTTCTTAGCGTATTCAATGGCAGCGAAATGTACAGATTTAGCTGAAGCAACTTCAGGGGTGTCTTTGACTTGTTTTGGCAATTCTTGAAGTGGAACGACTAGAGCTTCAACTGGCTTTGGCAAATTAGTTGCGGCAACTCGGAAACCACCAGCATCAGCAACGTAATTAACAGATTGAAGAACGTTATTTGAGTCGATGTAGCTGTATGATCCTTGAGTGATTCCATTCAGAGATTTTACTTCCTGTTTAGATGACAAGAGATCGTTGTATCCATACGCGTACTGACCGATCCCATCCTGAGCATGATATTGCCTTGAAACAGCTGGAGCAACGAGACTGCCTCGAGCCAAATACAAAGGACTGGCTGAAGCAACAGCCAGCAAAGCCGAAAATGCAACAAATATTTTCATGTTTATGAATGGAGTTTTGTTAAAAGGTAAAGGTAAAGCTCAAAAACGCTGCTAAAGCGATGTCAACTAGTACTCGCTTCCGAGAATTCTGATTTGAAAAATTATGGAAACCGACTTATATAGGTAGCAACAGAAGTTCGATTTAATTTCCTATCATTCACGTAGGGTAGAATAAACTAAAAAATACCAGTTACCACAATCTACTAGACCTTAATTGCTGCATTATCCCCCAAGCAAAATAATGATGAGTTTTCTTATCGCTCTTCAAATATTTCTTTGAAGTGCAAGGCAGCTATAATGTCATTCTAATTACTTGTCTTAAAAGCTTGGCTCACCAATAGATTGCAACAGGTTTTTAGTGAAATTAATTTGATTATATCATGTTTACAGGTTCGAGTTGCAGCAAGCAAATGCGTCAATACTTACCTTATAGTTTTTTAGTATAAAAAGCAGAATTATTGATGAAACAAATCAGAGTTCTCAGAAGCGAGTACTAGTTCACATCATAAACTAGCAGCGTTTTTGAATATTTCGTGTACACACTTCAAACAAACATTAAACCTAATTCAGATTTAAACAATCATGAAAATATTTGTTGCATTCTTGGCTTTACTGGCTGTTGCTTCAGCCAGTCCTTTGTATTTGGCTCGAGGCAATCTCCTTGCCCCAGCTGTTTCAAGTCAATATCACGCTCAGGATGGATTCGGTCAGTATGCTTATGGATACAACGATCTCTTGTCATCTAAGCAGGAAGTAAGATCTCTAAATGGAGTCACTCAAGGATCATACAGTTACATCGACTCAAACAACGTTCTTCAATCTGTCGATTATGTTGCTGATGCTGGTGGTTTCCGAGTTGCTGCAACTAATTTGCCAAAGCCAGTTGAGGTTCCAGTCGTTGCAGCTCAGGATTTCCCAAAACAAGTCGAAGACACCCCTGAAGTTGCTTTAGCAAAATCTGTTCATTTCGCTGCCATTGAAGAAGCCAAGAAACAAAGCGGTTACCAAGCATCTGAAGTTTTGATTCAAGCCCCAATTGAATTGCCCCGCCAAGTAGAAGACACACCTGAAGTTGCATTAGCCAAATCTGTTCATTTCGCTGCCATTGAAGAAGCCAAGAGACAAAGTGGTTACCAATCATCTGAAGTGATGATTGAAGCCCCAGCTGAATTGCCCCGTCCAGTTGAAGACACACCTGAAGTTGCAGCTGCAAAGGCTTACCACTCGGCTGCCATAGAAGCGGCAAAGAAACAGAATGCTGAAGTAGTTGTGATTCCAATTCCGATTGAACTACCTAAACAAGTTGAGGACACTCCTGAAGTAGCCAAGGCTAAGGCAGAACATTTAAATGCTATTGAGCAGGCAAAGCTAAGAACCTTCCACCATAATAACAATAATAAAGTTGTTTATGTAGTTCAGGGGGCTAATCAGCAGCAGTCTCAGCCTCAGCCTGAGCCTCAGCCTCAGCCTAAGCCTCAGCCTCAGCCTCAGTATCAGTATGTTCAGGTGATCGCAACAGTACCTTCACAACAACAAATACAACAACAAATGCATCAACAACAACAACAACAACAACTGATACTACAACAACAACAACAACAAGAACAACAAAAACATCAACAACAACAACAACTACTCCTACTACAACTACAAAAACAACAACAGCCTCAGTATCAGTATGTTCAGGTGATCGCATCATCACCATCACAACAACAGCAACAACAACAACAACAATATTATTATGTCAATAATAATTATAAACATAAAATATAGAGCTATCCTATTTTATTTCTTCATACAATAAGGTACGACCACGGAAAACTGAATTATTATATTTAAACATTAATAAGCTTGAAATTATAAGCTACAATATTTTACAAAATAAATCAAATTTTAATGAACATTATTTACCACTTTTTGATTTGTAGTCCAGCCAAATGGTGTTTGGGACAGGAAAAAAAAATATATGTAGAAGTTTTTTTCTTGTTTCTCATTTAATTTTTAGGGCTGATAGGCTGAATTCGAATTTCAACTTTGCTATAATTCCTACGGATATGGCTTCACAGCGAAAATAGCAAAACATTGTCGACCTTTTTTCAGTCGTTTTCAAAAAAGTTAACAAAATATACACGTATCGAAAACGGTTGGATACTTTATGAGCACAAACTTTTTAAAGGCTATTTATATAATAGGTACCTATATAATTACCCACAATTTTTTATAGAACATAAAATTTCCTACAAAAAGGTTCTTCAGTCTTGTTTTGTAGAATTAACGGTTTGGCTACTAGGGTAGGGTGAAAGAAGACCAAAATTGGATACTTTTTGGAAAACTAGAAACACAGTTCTGTGGTTAGATTTTAGCTTTCTACTCATAAACCATGCCTGTAATTGCCCGATTACACGATTGGTTTTGTCGGTTGATTCATCTTTCGTCTTTTTGACAGCTTGGGTGAGGGGAGTGGAAGTAAATAGGAAAGGAAGTAACGAAAGCAGGAATGAAAATTTCAAGATTTATTTCTGGTGGAACTTTTACGTTTCGAATTTGGCAACTTCAATGCGGGCCTCGATATAAGCAAAACACGATTTGAACAAAAATTAATGCATCAAAAAGTTCTGTTTCGTGATTCGCGGTTGATTCATCTTTCGTCTTTTTGACAGCTTGGGTGAGGGGAGTGGAAGTAAATAGGAAAGGAAGTAACGAAAGCAGGAATGAAAATTTCAAGATTTATTTCTGGTGGAACTTTGACGTTTCGAATTTGGCAACTTCAATGCGGGCCTCGATATAAGCAATACATGATTTGAACAAAAATTAATGCATCAAAAAATACCTAATATACGAGTATATTTGAGAAAGAAGTGATTACAAAATATTTTTTTTATTACTACTGACAAAACAGCCCCAAATTCCATGAACTTCAAAATAACGAAAGGAAGTACGACCGTATTTTCGCGAACCATGTAATCATAAACGTTCGTGCCTGTCAAAAACACGAAAGACGAAACGAGCGAAAAAACGAACCGAATAACCAGGCTCTATTTGAAGAAATCTGAGCTTTTCTGCTGCCGTTTTCCATTGGTTTCACTCAAGGTTCCACCCATTCTGAAATCCAATGTAACAGTTTGTAATACTTCTGCTCAATTCTGACGTTTTATCTTTATATTGGTGAATCGTCAAAAAAATGTAGTGGTAGAGATGAGCGATATTGAAAAATCATCGATGTTAACATCGAAGAACCAATCTCGATGACAAAAATTATCGAATCAGAAACACCGATTTTTTTTTAACATCGATGTTTTTAATACATTTTATCCAACATAAAAATGCAATACATTACAAATTCAAAATACCTTCATTATAACCCTGTTCTTGAACGTTATTTTCTTCCATAACATCGATGAGTTCAAAATTTTAAGATCCAGGTCAAATTTTCTATAAAAAAATATATCGAACAAGTTGCCATGATTTCTTCTATTTCGCTGATTTTAATGTTTAGAAATCGATCTTAAATTATTTAGCATGACTGAACAGCTGACAAGTCGTATGTAAACGGTGCCTGAGCATCTATGATTTTAATGTCTGAACATCGATATTAAATTATTTCGCATGAATAAACATCTAACAAGTCGTTTATACAAATAATCATGTGTAATTGGTGCCTTAGCTTTCTGAACAAGTTTTTTTTTTTATATTTGATTTTAAATAGATTAGTGCTTCTTGAGTTGATTCTGATTTTAAATTAAGAATCGAATTTCTCTTCTCAGAATCGTCCGAAGCGTTCTTTTTGAGCCAATGGAATGGTTTCAGAAGACTTGAGGACGCTTCCGGATGTCCAAAGGAAAAGGACATTAAAGGTTTTCTAATACATCATCTTTGCAAAAATCCTTCGATTTAATTTGACATTTGGTAGATTTACATGTATCTTCGTCTGACTTCTGCAAAAAAAAGGGGATACAAAATATAAAATTTACTTTTGCTGGATAGAGAGAGAAGACAAAAACGTCGAAGATCTTCATACATCCAGACTATAGGAAGTATCATAATGCAGAAATGAAGACGAAAATGTCTATCTTCATGATGCTTCTCTTTCACGCGCTTGGTTTTCTTACATACTTCTGTCCCGCTCCACTTTTCGTCATATTTGCAGATGAAGATACAGTCGACGCCGGTATTAACTGAATGTGATTGCTGTTCGGGCCAGGGTTACCTTTGGCACACTTTAGTGTCATTTTGACACCTTTTCGTTCCCCCGGACACCTCTCTTTAAAAAAATGCGATTTTGGACACCTTTTGGAAATCAAGCAACCTTTTGGACACTTTTTGAATTAGCTTAACCATTTAAACAAATATTCTAAAACATTATCAAATAATTATATGATCAGTTGTGATACGTTTTTTATACCCCAGAAATAATTAAATTGGGAAATTAATTTTACTATTTTCATTTGGTTTCTGAATTTGAAAATTTGATCTCCTTTCCTAAGAAGGCAATCGACTAGTACAAAGCTTTGGAGTTATAAGCTAATGAAGCTAGTCTTGAATATATTTAATATATATATTTAATCTTAAAAAAAAAAAAAACATTTAAATGAATTTCTTTATTTAAATTTATATTAATTTGTAAGAAAATATTGATTTTGCATCGCAGCAGCGTTTGAGCTGTGTGAAAATTAAAAACATTTAAAAATTAATACTTATATGAAAAATAAGCTGACGTATCTACATTAATATATTAAAAGTTGAAAATCTCGAATCAATGCTTTCGGCTTTAACAGCCGAATCTATAAAGAAATTTTAAAGGCTTCTTAACTATAAACTACCTCTAAATAACACTTAGGTGTGAAAACGGTATCTATAATCAATTTCCACATTTAAGCAACGTAACTTAAACACCTCTTAACTTAAACACCATCCAAAGCGTTTAAAGGCTACGCAAAGCCAACTTAAATATATTTTGACACATGAGAATGGTTTTTTTTATCAAAACAAATTGTGCGTAGGTTGAGTAAGGAAATATTTATGTGTGTACTGTGATGGCCGGGTTTAAATTGTTTTTTTTTTTTGTTTTTTTGTTAAAGAAAATAATATACTTTCTCACGAATACAGGAAGGAAATTTCTGAAAACAAAATAAAAAAAAAACTAAAGTGGAATGGTTTCATTTCTTCTGTCTTCTGTGTTTGACGATGCATACACACATACACCCATTTGCTTCTCTTTCTGTCTTATTATTTGTTCACTCTTTTGTGTATGCAAATTTTTTTGCAATCTGACAGAAATAGCCTGAGAGTGAAAAATGTACTAGAAATTTGTATCAGATTTGTCAACTTTCTTGCGTTACGTTACATTACGGTTGTTTAGTTAAGTATGAAAGGAATATTGATTATAGATACAAATTTAAGTAACGTGATTTAAAGGTAACTTTAATATTTAAGCAAGCTTAACTAAATAACCTCTAAAAGGCATTTTAAGATAATTTTATAGATACGGCTGTAAATGTTTTAGATGCACTGAATTGGACTTAGAAGAATAAGTTCCTGATAATGTTCTCATAGAAAAGTATAAGAGAACAAATAATTACCTTCTTATTTTGCTTTTTTTTAAATATTTCTAATGATTAGGTACTTAACTATGTTACCTAAACATGTACTATTAGTTGACGGGACATTTACAACCCTTTTAGTACGAAACTTTTTGCCCCTCCCCAATAATTTTTATTTACAAATTTTGAGATTTTAATCTTAAAATTCTGACCAGTAGAAATGAAGTTAAGATTTTTAAAATAGAAAAAAAGCCGATTAGAAAAAATTTATTTTTTTGTTTTTTTATTAATTTTATTTTTAAAAATAAATTTTTTTCTAATCGGCCGTTTTTTGAATTTTTTTTTCAGAGTTGAATTTTCCAAAAGGGTTCTTATCAGACTATAAGTTTATATAATCTTATTCCAAATAGAAAAATTGCTTTAGCTATAAAGTTTAACATCCGAATCTATAAAGAAATTTTAAAGGCTTATTAATTCTAAACTACCTCTAAACATCACTTAAGTGTGAAATCGATATCTATAATCAATTTCCACATTTAAGCAATGTAACTTAAACACCTCTTAACTTAAACGTCATCCACCGCGTTTAATAGCCTTTTCACACCAAACCCAAAACCCGGTTTTCGCGAAAATATCGGTTTTGGCTGAAAACCTAGATCGAAAACACAAGTTTTCCCATACATTTTTGCTAAACCACAAGTTTTGATAAAACACAAGTTTTAAATAAAATCTGTCGAAAACATGTTGGATTTGCAAGATGAACAAAACAAACACACCTTGTGAAACATTCAGCGCTCATTTAAACGTCATATAAATAGCTGACGGGTTGCTGCCAGGAAAAAATATTTTTTTCGCTGGAACACAAGAGAGCGCGACGCAGTATAGAGCATCCTAACTACTACGTGAAATTGATCGGTTAGGAAATAAATTAAATATAACGAATCAGGATTAATTGCATTTTCATTATAAAATTCCAATATTTATAATTTGTCTTTTAATTACGCATAAAACATTTGATTTTTTCACTTAACTGTGGCACTGAAAATTTTCAAAGCGGCGCGGCCCTTCCTTGAGACCATTGCGTTCAAGCAAAACAAATGAAATGTCAAATGAAAACTTGTAAATTTTCGGTGTGAACGCATTTCAAGTTTTCGTAAACCAATTGCCGAAAACCCGGTTTTGGGTTTGGTGTGAAAAGGCTATAAGGGATACTTACAGCCAATTTAAATATATTTTGACACAGAATTGTTTTTTTTTTTTTCTAATAAAAAAAAAAAATGCGTTCCTTCAGTAAGGAGATATTTTATGTATGCATTGTGCGTGCAGGCTGACTTGTTTGTTTTTTAATGGAAATAATATTAAAAATAATCTGCATTCTTTAAATAAAATAAGTTGCTGAAATTCATTGGATTATGTTCCCACCATCAATATACATAATAGGAAAGAGAAAAAAAACAAAATGGAATCTTTATCTGGTTTCATTGCTTCTGTTTCCTGTGGTTGACCATGTCCCGATCTTCATTGCCCGATTTTTCCACGAAGATTTTTCCAGAAATCGTGTGAAATGTACACACAGCACGATTTTTTCCATAATATTTTTTCCTTTTCTTCTTCATTTTTTTATTGCTGTGCTCTTCGTGTTTCATTGAGATTCACTCACACCATCAAACCAACGGCACACTGACACCGAACACACACAACAAAATGGAAAGAAGGCGAAAGAGAACATAAACAGACTGGAAAAATCGTTAGAGTTTTGTGGTACAAACGATTTGATCCCTACCCCTTACTTTTTACCCCCTTCACCAATGAACAAAAGATCGGCACTGGAAAAATCAGTCAATGTAGACCGGGACCATGCATACAGCATACCTGCATACATACACCCAGATGCTTCTCTTTCTGTTTGATTATATATGCGCTCTTTCGTGTATGCTTTTTTTTGTTGCAAACCTGACAGAAATAGCCTGAGAGTAAAAAATGTACTAGAAATTTGTAGAAGATTTGTCAATTTTCTTGCGTTACGTTACATTACGCTTGTTTAGTTAAGTATGAATAGAATATTGATTATGGATACAAATTTAAGTAACGTCATTTAAAGGCAACTTTAATATTTAAGCAAGCTTAACTAAATAACTTCTAAAAGGCAGTTTAAGATACACTTTTAGATATGGCTGTAAGTATTTATCAGCTGCAAAAGTGTTCAACTCTTAAAATAAAAAGGTTATGAGAAATGAGACCCATTTAATTTCCTAACAAGATGTTAATTCTTAAGTTTAGAAATGTGATAAAACAGAGTCTTATGAGATTTTATTTTTCAAATTTCGAGAGCTAAGCTCTTGAGAGTTTGATTATTTAATTATTAAATAAAAAAAATAAAATTAATATGTTCTTAGTCGTATATTCTTTGTTAAAAGAATTTTAGTCTTTAGAGCAAGCCTTCACCCCTCCCCCCAAAACGTAATGCTGGCTACGGGCCTGACGAGGGAAAAAAACTTAACATATATTTATATATTTTTAAATTATTTCGTCCAACCTATACACGCTCTAGGTTTTTGTCAGACCTTATGCAAGTCACCCTGTATAAAACGTGTATTCGCCCCCTTTCACAAATAGCTTAGAGTTTCGAGCATAATTTTCAACACTAAGTCAGCCTACAATTTTCGACAATTTAAAAACTGTCTTCGAAAAGAATTGCGAATAAAAACTTGACCATTTAATTTTAGGCAAAGCTTTATATAAAGTTAAATTTTATTTAATTATAAATTGTATAAATTTTACAAACACGTAGGTAAAATATAAAGCAGTTAAGTTAAAAAAAATAAGGCACTTTTTTTTCTTGGCGCATTTTATCTCATAAGTCCCGCACCATGTCAGTTTGAATAGATATCCCAACCAATTGTTGCCAACGGTCCAAAGGTGTAAATTTGTCCAAGTAAAAATCGTCTTACTTTGACCGCATCTTCATTTGAGCCAAATACCAATTGGAACTCTATTCTGTTGCCCTTTGAATATCTTAAATTGCACTCACGAAAATTGCACATCTTGGCCAAAGTAGTGTACACCTCGCCTGGTGTCATATCCGTAATATTCCTCAATACCAAATTTGATGTATTTTTGGAACACCGAACACGGATATTCCCCAGTCCATATTGCACAAAAAGACGAGGAAGACTGTAGGAAGGAAGACACATGATAATAATTTTTGTTTAAGCTTCAAGGTTCACCAATAATATTGAAATTATCTTACATTTCCACCGCGTAGTCGAAAAGAGACGGATTCATGTATTGCAAATATGCGAATCCACGAGACGATCCAGCGAAATTAACTTTGAATCGTAAGACGTACATTTCACCTAAAAGACAAGCAACAGCTGCTATCTGATCTGCGGTAACATCTTCCGAGATTCCACTTAGGAACATCTGAAAAGTTATAATATTGATGGCAGGGTGGGATCTCAGATTAAAATTGATGAAAAATGTGTCAGATCTAGGAAAATTACCTCTCCAGCGCATTGTTCCAGCTTCTCTTTTATTTCAAACGAACACAGATTGTTGTAGTTTTTGTAGTACTTTGTACCGTTAATTTGATAAAACTCAAAAATGTATCCGTGTATGACTTCTATAAAAGGCATAGTTTTCAATTAAAAATAAAGAATACAATTTCGGCACTTCTATGATAAAGTTCAAAGGTCAACTGAATGAATAGCCAAGTGAATAGGTTGAAGAAGTAGAACATGAACAAAAACGCGACAAACAAGTTTAAGTAGGCCTTGCGCCAAGTTGTGTTGCACAGTGTTCCCAGGTTGGGGGGAAAAACACCATTTATTTCATTTTTCATAGAACCAACCATGTAACACCTCACATAATTTTTAATGATTGCAGTGTAGTATCTGAATTCTATCATTCTTTTGATAACTATCGGGATTCTTAGATACATTTTTTACAGAACCCTTCTACACGAGGTAACTTTGTTGTTGTTGCAGTAACATTCAGTTCGTTCCTTAACTAATTACTAATTTATTATGATTTTGTTCCCTCTTGTTAAATGTACAAAAAAAAATTTATTGAGAGAAAACGTCAACAAGTCTCTAATGTGAAAACAGTTCACAATATTCTTCAAATTTCGTATCAATGGTGAGGGGATAATTATTGTACCTTGCTAGCTATTGAGCAACAAAAAATAAATATTTTAATCGTTAACAAATTTTCTACTTACTGTGTACTTACTTGCTCCGCTTAGGGAAAAAAAGTTTTTTTTTTAATTTAAGGGAACAATTTATATTTTAGTGCAAAAAAAAGGGAAATAACATTTCTTAAACCTGCGAACCCTGGGTTAGGTAGGAAGGTAGTTGATATTTTTCTTGGAATTTTGTGATACGTGCGCGATGGCGATGAGAGCAAGGGGATTTGGTTGTTTTTTTTTTATGTGCATCTGTACAAGTGCAGAAATAGGTAACTAGATTTTTTTCTTGAATGTCGGCCTACTGGTTTAAGACAACGTTTTGGATGCTTTTAATCTTATCTTTGCTATTGCTATTTACATTGAAATTCAGCATTGAACAATATAGCTAGGCAGATTGTTTAGTTTAATACCTATTACGTTTTCACTGGGCCAAATGAGGTAATTTTGTTGCAAATTTCCAAATCAGATCCGAGATTACCTCATTTCCCATACCTACAAAATCTTGTTCTCAAATGACCAAAGCAAAACTGAACTGATGTTATTTACTACCAAGACTAAGATACACCCCTTCACTCTATCCCGACTCAACGGCCAAACACTCTCACTCTCCTCTAAAGCTAAATATTTAGGTGTTATTCTCGACCTCAAATTAAATTGGAAGTTGAACATTGAAGAAAGGGCCAAGAAGGCCTGTATAGCATTCTATGCCTGTAGTAAAACTTTTGGTAAAAAGTGGAAGCTTCAGTCGAAAATGATCCTGTGGACGTACACAGCCGTGGTACGACCGATCCTCACATACGGTTCGATTGTATGGTGGTCTGCACTTAACAAAAAATATAACATCGATAGACTTAGGAAGGTTCAAAGAACTGCCAGCATTGGCACGACAGGGGCTATAAGATCCTGCCCGACTGATGCCTTAAGTGTTTTTCTGCACCTTCTACCACTTGATTAACATATTAAATATCTAGTATCTTGCTGCACTTTAAGACTTAAAGAATCAAACTCTTGGTTTGCCAAGCCCTATGGTCACAGCAATATCACAGACTTGATTCCAATGGAAATGTTTTCGACTCACACTGACTACTGCACCCCTACAATGAGTATCAGTAAGGATTTCAAAGTTAAATTTCCATCCAGGAAGGATTGGAATGATAACGTCGTGACGAAAGATTTCTACACAACTATCTTTACTGATGGCTAAAAGATGGAGTGTGGCGTTGGTGCAGGAATCTTCTCTGAGTCTCTAAATGTATCTAGGTCCTTTCGGCTACCTGACCTTGCTAGCGTCTTTCAAGCTGAATTGCTGGCAAGCAGGGAAGCTTGCAAGTTACTAAACGCAAATCCAAACCAAAACCGTAATGCAGCTATTATTACAGACAGTCAAGCGGCTGTTAAAGCCATTAATTCAGCTACAGTATCCTCCAAACTAGTCCAGCAATGCCGGAATGAGCTTGCGGGTCTGAACACTGACCTCAATGTCACTCTTATCTGGGTTCCGGGTCACAGTGGCATTGAGGGCAATGAACGGGCTGACGAGCTGGCCAGGCAAGGTTCAGCCCTTCATGGCTCACTTGCGGAAAGAGTCAACATTCCGCTTGGAGTTATGAATTTATCTTACTAAAGCAAACCGTAGGTGGAGCAGTTTATCAAACTGTATTATATCTAGGAAGATTTGGCCCATCTATGACAAGAACCGAACAATTGATCTAATACGCAGACCCAGGCAAGACATAGCCAGGGTAGTTGCAACCTGTAGCGGACACTGGCCAATAGGAGAGCATGCAGCGAAGCTGGGCATACCTCACAATACTTACTGTCGGAGCTGTGAGGACCAGCAGGAAAAGGAAACAGTAGTTCATTTCCTCTGCAAATGCCCTGTTCTGGCCAAAGCTAGAAAACAGTCACTCGGAAGAGCATTCTTTGACGACATTAACGAACTTTCTGAAATGAAGATCAAAGACTTGATTTCTTTTCTCAACGCGACGAAATGGCTCTAGGACAAATTTCGGCTACTTCTGCATTATACTTTCCGTCGATTCCCTATGATCACAAGATAGTGGACTAGGGTTCTGCTGTTGGGGTTTGTGGTGCACAGCGGCCGGATGATCATCCAATCAGATCAGTGGACGCTCCAGTGCCAGCCAACGAACTGCCTATAGTGGGCTAACTGTGAATGGTGCGGGTGCTGATTTGGTTGAGTGAGTGATCCACTTTCTGATGATTGTGCTAAAAGCTACAACAAAATCCTATTCTAAACTAATAAAAAGGGACGATATCCTGAGGATATGCCCATATTTTCTCTCTTCAATTCCATCCACAGGTTCAAACGAGTTATGGTATCAAAACGGCGCACTTCAGCGCTAATTGGGCTATGGGCTAGACTGCCCGTGGCCGCCATTTCTACCTACCTACCAAATGAGCTAATTTCTACCAAATTTGCACGAAATGAGGTTCAAAATGAGGTAAATCCACCAAATTCCGAAATTACCTCATTACGACTCTAATGAAAACGTAGTATAAGGCACCTAGAAAGCAAAATTCAAAATGCTAAATTTGGGAATGAACATAGAGTTTTGAAACACAGAATTCCGAAATACATAATTTTGGTTTACAGTATTTACAAACAAATTTCGAGCAGAATTTTGGTCATTCAGAATCCAGAATTTTGACCCGCTCTCGTAATTTTTAAAAAAAAATATGAGTTTTTACCTGCTTTATAGGGCAAGTTTTGGTGTCGTGCCAAAAAAAAAATCAAAAAGAAGTAAAAAAAAAGTGATTTATGATTTTCGTCAAGACGTCCGTGTCGGTCTGTTTGTGCGTCCTGATGTACCTACATCGAGCTAGAGCTTTGCTTTAAGTTTTGTGAGAAGCATTTTTATGTGATTCCTGTGGAAGAGTTTTCAAGGTTACGCGACTTTCTCGAAGTACAAACAGTAAAATCACAAAAATGTTTTATTTTAAGTACCGTGAAACCGGATGACTGACGCATTTTCAAATTAAAATATGAAAATTATAATATGAACTTCTTTTTTGTACAAGTATCGCACATTTTAGACAAATCAGTGGCCCTAGTTTAATTATTAAAAATCAAAAATTGTGTGGCCAAAACACAAAAGTCACCGTTCAGTTTTGGATGACTTTGGCTGGGTGAAAGTTTTCCTTGTTATCTTATTGACTAGAATCAATCAATGATCTCCTTTTTCTTTTACCGAAGATTTTTTGTTTATTTTCAGGGTTTGATTCATCTTTTAATGTTTTTTTTTTAACATTTATTGTTAATTTAAGTTTTCATATCGCTGGAACAATATAAGGAGGATCATTTATTCTCTGGCTCTTTTGCAACCTTATAAGGAGACTTGTATGTACTTGTAAACTTCTTACGTTTTCTAATAATTTTGATGCATTTTTTCATAATCTGTCGTGGCTAAAGTCAGTCAAATTGCAGACCAATGTCACCCATTATATAATAAGCCATTTTTTATAAAAAGGAAATATAATTTGTTGTTTTATTGTTATACTACGTTTTCACTCGGCCAAATAAGGTAATTTCGTTGCAAATTTCCAAATCAGATCCGAAATTACCTCATTTTCCATACAAATTCTCGTTCTCGATTGAGCTAATTTCAACCAAATTTGGCCGAAATGAGGTAAATCCACCCATCATTGATTCCAAAAGCTTTAAGAAGCTCTTGCATGAAAATGTCAAAACACAAAGAGAAAACAACGAAAACAAAACTGCCATTCCAAATTCAAAATGAAATGAGGTATCAAACGAAATTAGCAAATTTGATAATGATGCCAAATTCCAAAATTATTTCATTTTGGCTATAATGAAAACGTAGTATTAGATTAATAAAGTAAAGCAAATTTGATTTGCATAATATTCCACATAACTGAGAAAAATTATTTTTCTGTTTTATTTCCACAGCATATTGAAAGCTTTCAACATTTGTTGGTGTTTTTTTTTTAAGGATTTTAAATAAAAAATATGTATTTTATAACTTTTGTTCTTAATTAATCCTAATGAAGTACAATCATTCTAAAGTGTATTAAAAAAAAAAAGCTGAAAAGATTCGAAAAGTTCTTTAAATTAAAAAAAAAAATAGAAAAAAATTCTCGTTCATTTGCAAAATTCACCCCACCCATGGGCCAATTTTTACTCAGCTATTTTTTTTATTAAAGTTTGAGCTTCTCATAATTAAAAAAAAAAGCAAAAGAAAAACTCACTTTCTAAAGAAAATTACGAGCCACACTCACATGAAATATAACAACAAAATAATTTTTAAATGTGATAGTGTGATTTTTGTCATCTTTTGCTATTGTTTAGAGTTGGGGTTCCTAAATATATTTTGACCTTGTTAAGGCTTCCAAAGCTTAAAAAGTTTGGGAACCGCTGCCCTAGAGGATAATTTCGTTTTTTTGTTGTAGCTCATCTAGAACGGGTAGCTGTCATACAACATTGACATTTGTAAGCTGTCAAAAGTGGTCGCATAAAATCAGAGCTCTCTCAATAAATTTTGAATAATTAAAAATATAGACCATTAAAAATTTATAAAGTGCATTCAAGTTGTCTATATAAAGCAACTTAATAAGGAATAAACAACTTCAAGTAAGTCCTATCCATAAGAATCCCCCGAACTGCGAAAATAGCATAGAAAAATAGTTAACCTCAATAAATGAGCAAGCGAGGAATAGGAGAAATATCCCCCGAAAACCCCCAAAGTGAGAAACGCTACTCATGTTCAGCAAACACCGCTGACGAACATCAGTAGATGTTGAGCTGATTTTGAAGAAGTTGCTTAAGGAAAATAATGATGAACTCTTTAAAAATTTATCAACCAAAACCGATATGCAGCTCCTTCACGATGAGTTTGCTAACCAAGTCTATCTGCCTTGGTCTTCTCAATAGAACCGATGCAGACTTGGTGGTCGAAACTGCTTACAGTATAGGTAGCCGCAACATAGTTGGAGCAACAATACTTGTGAAAATGAAGTCACGCGAAACAGCCTGTCAAATGATGAAAGAATACCCAAAATCGTACTGAGGAGTTCAATACAGATGACAGGTCATATGGTAGTGGAATGGGAAAAATTGGCAACTACATGCAGTATGAATCTAATGGTCACACAAAATGAACAACATGGAGTGTTGAGGACAAAGGTTAATAGTCTTTTAGAACAACTTGGTCATTTTTTGTACGACAAAAATGCATCTGAAGCTCGATCCTCACTTTATAGATGTTATTATAACCGTCTAAACTTCTGCCTCGCTAACAAAGCATACCTAGTTAATTCCAACTCATTAAAAAAAATCAGCATAATATTCAAAACAAGATGGGAACTACTTAATCTTAACTTCATGCCTCATCGACCCGATCTACCTTTACTTTGCAGCCTTTGTAATTTGAGTGTTCGTAAAGACATTCACCATTTAATTGCGATTTGTCCAGTCATGAAAGAATTCAGGATGATATATTTTGGAAAAAAAAGCCTAAATGAAGTTGAGCTAATTGAAATACTAAATGGAAATGTTGGATGGGATGTCCTTTATAGATATATTGTCGCTGCACTTCGTTATAGGAGTTGTATAATAAATGAGGATTTTTAAGAAATTATTTAATATCAGTTTTCAAATTTGTTTTGTGCACTAATGTATTTAAATTCAAAATGTCAGTCTGGTAGACGGCCATAGGCCAAACCATAAACACTTAAAACTTATTACATATTATATACATTGTATATACAAAATTTGTTAAATCTGATAAAATAAAGAGTCAACTTAAACTAAAACTTAAACTAAACTTAAACTACAACAATTTCGGTTTTATCAAGTTTTCTTGAAAGCGGCTCTAACGATTTTTATTAATTTTGTACATGTCATTTCTGGACCAGTTTTAAAAATACTGCATACCACGTTCTTAACAAAAAAAAATCGAATATAATGGAACTAAAGTTATGGTGTTTTTTTGTTTTTTTAATTTGCAAATATTTATTTAGGTGTAGCTATATTCGCTCATATCCCGTCATTAGCTTGGTTGATTTTATCATTAATTGGTAAGAACAAAATAAATCAAGGAATATATTTTTTTTTTAATTTTTAATTAATTTTTTTTTTTATTAAATCAAAAAATTTCAAAATTGTTTATGTGGACTCGTATTTTAAATGTTTAACAATATTTGCTTGACTCTAATTGATGTCATGTATCATAATTATTTCTCTTTATTTATTTATTAAATATGTATTTATTTATCTATTTATTTATTTATTTATTTATTTATTTATTTATTGTTTATTTATTTATTTATTCATTTATTTATTTATTAATTAATTTATTTATTTATTTATGAATTATCTATTTATTTATTAGTTTGTTAATATATTTGCTTATTTGGTTATTTATCTGTTTATAATTTATTTAATTTTTAACGTGATAAATCTGAACTGTGATATTATAGGCGTTTTTCTTTTTTAGTTCAGAGCAGAGCCTGAACTGTCAAACAAAAAATTGTGTTTCTTTTTTACCTCTGAACGTTCAGAGCTTCAATTTTGTGTTTCTTTTTTTCGTTCTGAACGTGCTCTGAGCTTGTTTAGAGCGCGCTCTATGAGCTCAGAATAAAGTAACTGAGCAGACCGAGTTGAATGCTGAACACAAGCATATGATAGGTGAAATTGAAAAAAAAAAGTGACAGCTTAGTGTTCAGGTGTGTTTCAAAAATAATTCTGAGCGCTCAGAACCAGAACACGCTTTGTTCAGAGGATGTTCAGAGCATGCTCGATATGCTCGGACTCTGTACAGAACTCTTTTCTGATCTAAAAAAGAAAAACGCCTTATGTTAGGTAGTACCTATTTATTAAGACTGATTTCTGTTATTATTTGTTACTAATTAATCAATTATCTGTTTAGGTATTCATTAATTTATTTGTTAACTTATTTATGTATTAATTGATCAATTTATTTTTTTAATTTATTTATTTATAACTTATCAAAACCATAAAGTAAAACATCTACTTGAACACATTTGCTTGCAATGAAGTTGAATAAAATCAAGAAGCTATAATCACCCTCCTTCTCTCATCTCTGAATAGACTTAGGTTTAGATAGATATACAACTAACTATTTTTCCAAATTATTATTATCATTAATATATACTTTTTTTCGACATTAGATGAAGGCTTTGTTAGTAGTTTTTCCTTCGAATACAATTTCTATGAATTTATTTTGTAATTAACTGTATTAATAATTGACATTAGTAAGGTAGAATATAGCCATGTAAATTGTGCAATTCATGCATTTTGTGAAAACAATAATATAAATTTTGCTACAATAAAAATAATAATAAATTAGGGCTCGGATTTCCATGCAAATGCATGTTTTTTCTCAAAACAATTAGAAGCCTAAGACCAAGTTATCTTTACGAATCATGCGATTTCCTTTAAAATGACATTCAATCGTTGGTGCATGCATATTTTGCATATTTTATGCAAAATGCATATTTCTATTATAAATGCATATTTTCATAATAAACGCATATTTTAAGTGCATATTTTCATATTTTTCATTCATTATTTTCCATAAAGTGTCGAGTTTATATTTGTGACGAAAAACCTAGGTCGAGGAGTTGGTTTAATAGATGGGGAACGTGGATAGAAGCAATTACGTAATATGCAAAACATTTTAAAGAGATCCAATTCGATGGTGGTGAAATTGTATTTATTTGCTGAAACTATAATTTTCTATTTGGCCACGATCACAAATCTTGAGGAGGAGCACAATGAAAAATCAAATCGATTTAGTTGATGGAAATTTTCGCAAAAATTAATTCTTTTAAAAGCCCTATTGGTGCAATTATTAAAAAAATTAAGACTGTTTTTTGAGAAAAGCCAAGGCTATTGTAAATTGTAAACTAAAAGCAAATAATTAATTGAATTATCTATCTATCTATCTTCTAAGGCTATTCTGTAATGAAAATTTAAATAAGTCTGTAGTAGCCCCTAGCGTAATGGTAAGTGCGTTGCACTGTCACACTGGAGGTCTGGATTCACTTCCGAGCCTCGTCCACCTTAAACTAAAAAGTTTTTTTCAGAACTACTGCCTCTAACAAGGAATTGACAAATCCTCCAAGAGTATCACTTGTCATGAATAAGTGCTTCTCGTCTAGCCGTTGGGATTCGGCGTCAAATTGTAGGTCCCTTCCATTCCTTTCGACACACGCACACAGGAATGTTTGCGAGTTGTTAGTCACTAGGCCCTGGTTCTTCACGAGCCGTTGCGCCACACAATTTATTAATTTATTTTTTACATGTCTGAGATACAATAACGAAAGCTGTTTTAAAAATCTTACAATAGATGAAATTTGTGGTTCAAAAACCGCTCTCTTTACGTCCGATTGAATTCAATTTCTTATAAAAACTAAATAAAAATATTTTTTTTTATTTTTCTGAGAAAAATAAGGTAAAATAATGTTTTTTAAGTGCATATTTACCATTTTAAGCGCATTTTTCCTAGTAGTTAGCTACGAGGGCAAGTTCGTGCGTGATCCAGTCGTGCATATTTTTTTTCCAAAATTTAGAGTTTGAAAATGAATTGTTCATTTAAACGGAATTATTATTTTTTTGGCACTTTATTTATAACATAGCACTGAAATTTTGTTTAAATTATTTTTTTTTTTTTGAAAAATATCCTTCTAAACGGGGGAAACAGACCCGCTCTGCCATACGATTTTTGCATTGTTTCCACCACCAAAGCTTATTGATCTGGCGTTTTAAGTCTTTCCAAGTTATTTGAGAAAAACAAATAAGTAGGTACCTACCTAGGCCTTATTTGGGTCACCAATAACTTAATTACCAAAAGAAAATGTTTAAGTAGGTACATACCTAACTACAACTTCCTATCTGTAAACAAAGATTAAACTTTCAAATAGGTAGGTTACTTACCTACTTACTGAAATGTACACTGTGCAAGTGCATTGTGCAACTGTTTTTTTTTTCTTAAGCAACAATATTGCTTAAGAAAAAAAATCTTCTGAAATGCTTGTCATATTTCAGAAATATCAAAGTAGGTGTGGGTAAACTATAGCTACACCCTGCACGTTTAGAAAATTTGATCGACAGTATCAAATAAATATGAAGGTAGTGCATCGCCTATGGCCTATGACATGATCAAAGCTACCAGCTAGTCTTTGATTGACTCTGTGTATTGCATCTAATCCAAACCAAATCAAATTGAAGTACGTGGTAGGACCAACATGTTATGTACCTAGGTATCCACTATAGGTACTCCAATGTACCTACCTACATCCCACACGTTCAACATCCATTAGGACACATAAGTTCGTTTTTATACAAAAATATCCATACGGCTTGTAGGAATCTATCTATGGATGAATGTAGGTGCAATCTACCTACATATAGGTATCTATCTTTCGAAGCATTTTAAAACATCAGCTGTCACTTTTGAAAATTTATAAAACTTAAGCAACCATGTCCCTAAGCTAAAATGCATTCCTATTTATGAAAGAAAATTCATTCAGCCCCCACAGCGAACAACCATAGTGTGATGGCATCCCCCTCATAAGTGCACCCATATCCATACCATCATACCACCATCAACGAAAACACTCTTATTCCAAACTACCTACTTCACGTGAAATTTAATTTAAAAACAAAACAAACAACAACAACAAAAAATAGAAAATACGTATTCATTCCATGTATCTTCATGAAAGCAAAATGAGGACACGTATCTCACCCAATTGCAGTTCACAAACGTGTCCAACACAAAACAAGAAAACCCCCATATCGCACTCGCTCACAAATAAGCTGAGGAATAATACAAAAAGCCCTATAGCTCGCGCCAACACAAAAAACACTATAGCAACCCAACGAGTTGTAGATACTCCGCAGATTCAGATACGGATTTCCAAATGCATTTTAAATTGCAGCCATCAGCGACACCATGGCGGCGCGCGGCGTGAAGCGTTGGAGCAGTGCGGTGCTGTGGCGGCGGCAAGTGGCGCGGCGTCACGGTAGTGCCACTGCTTGCTAAATGCGTGTGCCAAATTTAAATTCCTTGCTGCACCACCACAGCGCGCCGCCGAAGACCGAAATATGGGTCACCTGGGTTTTGCGGCAGTTTGTGGGGTGGGTAGGAAGGAGGTGTATGAATCGTATAGGCAAGTGAATTGATTTATATTTACCCCCCAGGCAGACGGCAACAAGCGCCAATTTCATAGAAAACAATTTAATCACTTCGTAGGTAAATTTTATGAGAGGCAACTCTAGGTATATACAACATACAAGCCAAGCAAACGCTATATCTAGCCAATTGCCGGGATTCCCCATAATTCAGATTCAAGAAGCACCTTCAAACGATTGCGTAGTTATCCAATGCCAGAAATAAACAAATAGGTAGGTACCGACTCCAAAACCCAACCGATATTTATCAATATTCGACTGAATTTTTTTCAATGTCAATTTTACTTACAATTTTTCTGTTTTCAGTTTCCATAATTCGCGTTTTGCATACAAATTAAGTTTGGAAATGGAACTTGTATAGATTTGAAAAATTGGTAAAATAAAAGTGGTTTGGTTGTTGATGTTGGTCAGTGTCTCAGTGAAGACAAGGACGTTTGGCTTTTATTGCTTGTTTTTTTTTGTTTATCATAAATTCATCCTAAAGAAAAGTACCTACACATTTGATCATTAATTTGCCTCTATGTTGTTTGTAGTATTTATTATAACTAGTATCGCCAGTGGCCGAATATTCGGCCTGTGAAAATTTTAGAAAAGCACACATTATACTGTTTTTTTCTAGTTAAGGTGCCAGTTAGGGGCCAGTTATAGCTATCATTGAAAACCATCATTGAAAATATTAATTGTCAATTTTGAGAGATTTTGAAGAAAATTTTTTTTTTTTCTCATAAAATGATTTTTAATTTTTCAATGATGAACTACCTTACCAATGATCATTGAAAAAATTAAAAGTTACGAAGTTGCGAAGATATGGGTCAAAATGAATTTTTTTTTGGAGGAGAAATACTTTAGAAGTCGTAAGGTATATTTCTGCATTAAAATATTCAATGATTAAACTTTCGAAGGTTCTCAAAATCAACAGCTAACTTTTTCAATGATGGTTTTCAATGATAGCTATAACTGGCCCCTAACCAAAATTTTGTTCCGCTTAAGTAATGATAACATGAATTCCTTAATTGAAATTCGAGATTACGTATACTATGGCGTTTTCGTACTTTTTATAATTTCTATATTAAAAATGTGACTAACTGCATAGCTTTGGAATAAAAATATGAAAATATTTTCCCGCTCAGTGAGTTCGAAAGAGACGCATATATTTACCTTATCTCAAGCAAATATTATCCTTAATTTTAGTTAAAAACAAACTTTGTCCTTAATAAGATTTTGTTGGCGAGTACAAAAGATTCACACAACCATTGCTCTTTTTAATGCTTAAAAGAAGTTGCGTGAGCAGGACAGAGGACACAAAAAGGGAGTTTAAATCCTCGGAACGCATGAAGGGGGCCAACCAAGGAACTGATGTCCAAAACAAATGTTGTAAGATGTTCAACATGATTTTTTTAAACAAAAGATTTCAGAATTTTACCAATGTTAGTGAAAAACTCTAAGTTTTACCCTGAGGCGGAAAATTTCGCCCAACAAATAGTGACTCACGCACACTTTGGAAAAAAAAGTAAACGAAATAAAAAACTACAAATTCACGTAAACGTTGCTTCTCTTTTTACTCCATAGGTATACAATTAGGTATACAAACAGGGGCGTATACAGCTTTAGTTCTTGGGGGGGGTCATGCCAAAAAAAATAACACAAACTAATATTTGTTAAAAGTCAAGTGCCTTATATTTTTTTTCTTCATATTTTACTGTGCGTAGCTATACAGGGTGTCCCGTAAGTAATGGATAACCCTGAAATCCCGCATAGTAGACTTTATGACCATCCCAAAAACTGATAAAAAAAAGTTCTATCCCAACCACAAGAAAAGTTATATGCATTTTGTTGTTCAGTGCATTATTTTTTTTCTTACTTTACATTTTTGAATACCACGACTACAAGTGAATGAGTTCCATCATTTTTTTTTTTTTTGCAGGAATATTTTACATTACTTGTGCCAACACATAAGTAGAAGAAAATTATTATTACTGTTGGACTTCTTAGAGAAAAAAATTATTTAACATTAGAGAAAATAACAAATAAACTAATAGCAACCAACAAAATATTTGATGGGTTTGTTAAAGCCCAATAGAACAGGTACAATTCAAAACAAGCTCGAAAATGTAACCGTTTTTTGCACTTTTTTGACATTTTTATCAATAATGCATTCGGCCCTAGAAGTTGAAAGCTTGGATTTATCATTAGGACAACATCGTAGAAACAGCCAATAAATCAAAAATCTGCTATGTTCAACGCTTGGTATTATTTTCACGTTTACTGTGCTAATTTTGAAAACTTTTGTTTTTGCTAAATTTACTCTAGTATTGCAGATTTTTACCAATAACTTGCTATTGACTCTAGATATAATAATAAGTAATACCATTTTGAAATTTGCATTTAACGCGCATATTTCTAAAATAGTTGGCCACTCAGGTATTCATGCATTTTTTTTATACCAGCTATGATTTTACTTTTTCAAAAATTATTTGTTTTCACATTTTGCATTGAAATTCAATGTTAAATAATTTTTTTCTCTAAGAAGTCCAACAGTAATAATAATTTTCTTCTACTTATGTGTTGGCACAAGTAATGTAAAATATTCCTGCAAAAAAAAAAAAAAATGATGGAACTCATTCACTTGTAGTCGTGGTATTCAAAAATGTAAAGTAAGAAAAAAAATAATGCACTGAACAACAAAATGCATATAACTTTTCTTGTGGTTGGGATAGAACTTTTTTTATCAGTTTTTAGGACGGTCATAAAGTATACTATGCGGCATTTAAGGGTTATCCATTACTTACGGGACACCCTGTATAAAAGAAAGGGGAAACAATCTTAATTGACTATACTAAAGGGTTTTCCAATAGGGACGGGTTGATTTTGACAGCTCGTGGCGGCCATATTGTTTCTTTTACTTTCGGTCAAAATATCGTCTTTTAATCAGTTACTACAGACAAATCATCATGGTGAGTTACAGCGTCGAGCAACACGTGCAAACGATGTTTTAGAGCAGTTGGAAGTTTATCCCAATTTTGGTCGAAAAATTATCACTAGCGATGGGGCCCGTCTTTGGATGAATGGGTACGTGAATAAGCAAAATTGACGGATTTTGGACGATACTAATCCACGCGAGATTCACGAAATGCTACTGCATCCAAATAAAGTTACTGTTTTGTGTGGATTTTGGGCTGGATGCCTGGAGGCGTCATCGGTCCGTACTTTTTCGAAAATGATGCTGGCCAGGCCATCACCGTCAACGGCGATCGCTATAGGTCGATGACCACCAACTTTCTGTGGCCTAAATTGTATGATATGGACACTGAAGATATATGGTTTCAACAGGATGGCGCTACGTGCCACACAGCTTAAGACACAATCGATATTCTGCAATTCTGCAGAGCGGTTTCCTGGCATGGTTATCTCGCGCCGAGGCGACGTGAATTGGCCACCAAGATCGTGTGATTTGACCCCTTTGGACTTTTTCTTGTGGGGCTTTCTTAAGTCGCAGGTCTATGCGAATAAGCTGCAAACCACCTCGACCCTCAAAGACAACATAATCGATGCCATCGTTCAAATTCAGCCTGATTTATGCGCAAAAGTCATCGAAAACTGGACCTTTCGAATTCGCGCCACCCAGCGAAGCTCTCAAATAAAGATAAAACCTTACTGATATCTTGTTTTATTCAATTTTAAAATCGACCCGCCCTTAATGGGAAACCCTATAATACATTACCTTTGTTAAAAATAAGTTAAAATAATTTAAAATCGTTCATATCCTGGAAAAAGATATCGTACCTTTACTCATTTAATTTCAAGACAGTTAGGAATCAAAAGTCGGCTTGAAATAGCAGACTACGAATGTAATACTAAATTTTCACTACGCCAAGTTAGGCAATTTCGTTGAAAATATATATTTCGAACTGCCAAAGCCAATTCAAAATGAAATGAGCTACCTATACAAAAAAATTAACAAATTTAAGACGAAAACACTTTTTTGGTATTTGCAAAGTTACCTGATTTTTGGTTCCAAAGAAAATTAAAATGAACAACTGAGTCGAACGAACCTTTATTAGCTGGACCAGTGACCGCGCTCTTCGTTTTTATTCCTGACTGTTACATTTTTTATTTCGGAGGGCCTCAGAAACAGCATACAGCAATCTCCAGTTGCCTGACCGAAAAAAATCAGTTAAGCTAGCTGTCAAAATACTGAGGAAAAAAGTTTTTGGATGCGCTTGATCATTTGTTTTGAATTTTATTCAGAATTTATTTTAATCCTATCAAAGTTTTATTTCAGCGAATTGACGATGCAGTAAAAATAAATAAAATATCATAGGTACTGTGCACTGTTTTCTGTTTCTTAATTTTAGTAAATAGATATAAATATTCACTACTGAAAATGAAAACAATAGCTCTGATTTTCAAAAATGACCACTTGTGTAAATTGCTCTTTTTACAATAGTAGAAAAACTAAAATACATTACATATTCGTATTATAATTGAATACAAAAATTCGTTTTCGTTGCGTTTCAAGAAAAGTGCGAACAAAGTTGACGAGTGATTTTGATATGCCTCTGATTTGAAAAAAATGTATGTCTCTAAGACTGCCACCGATGGAAAAATGAAAGGCTCCTTACAAAATAAATATGTACATCAAATATACCTAATCTTTTTATCTTTCTTACCAGTAAGCCTTTCTAAAAAAAATAATGGACAAAGTTGTTAAATTCTACGAGCCTAGTCGCTTTTCGTCAATAATTCCATCCAACTCGTCAAACGGTTCACCGCAAGGAGTTCCAAAAAATCTCCTTTACCATAGCTATTGGCTTTTGCATTATGGGATTCATATAGGTTACTTGTAAAAGTAATCCACATCCAAATCAAAAACAATATTGGTTGATCGTAAATGTTGAATAAGTGCAAACAAAATCCTTTCGTAATAGGTTTTCATCATAGTTTTATATATTTATATATATTTATGTTTACAATCAAAAAAAAAAAAAATCGAAAGTTATCACTTTTTTTGCTTTTAAAAATAATCTGTCATACAAAAATCAAACAAAACAATTTCTGTATGTGTTCTATAATGTGTTTAAAGATTTACAGCCGAATCTATAAAGAAATTTTAAAGGCTTCTTAACTCTAAACTACCTCTAAACATCACTTAAGTGTGAAATCGATATCTATAATCAAATTCCACATTTAAGCAACGTAACTTAAACACCTCTTAACTTAAACGTCATCCACCGCGTTTAAGGGATACTTACAGCCAATTTAAATATATTTTGACACAGAATTGTTTTTTTTTTTTTATTAAAAAAAAAAATTGCGTTCGTTCAGTAAGGAGATATTTTATGTATGCATTGTGTGTGCAGGCTGACTTGTTTGTTTTTTAATGGAAATAATATTAAAAATAATCTGCATTCTTTTAAATAAAATAATTTGCTGAAATTCATTGGATTATGTTCCCACCATCAATATACATGATAGGAAAGAGATTTGTGAACACACAACAACAACAAAAAAACCCAAAATGTAGTCTTTATCTGGTTTCATTTTTTCTGTCTCCTGTGATTGACAGCATAGCTGCATACATACACCCAGATGCTTCTCTTTCTGTTTGATTATGTATGCGCTCTTTCGTGTATGCTTTTTTTTTGTTGCAACGTGACAGAAATAGCCTGAGAGTAAAAAATGTACTAGAAATTTGTAGAAGATTTGTCAATTTTCTTGCGTTACGTTACATTACGCTTGTTTAGTTAAGTATGCATAGAATATTGATTATAGATACAAATTTAAGTAACGTCGTTTAAAGGCAACTTTAATATTTAAGCAAGCTTAACTAAATAACTTCTAAAAGGCATTTTAAGATAAACTTATAGATACGGCTGTTAATTTTCAGAAAAAAAAATGTTCTTTTTTTGAAAATCCTATTAGTTTTTACTTTACTGAGTGAAAATTTGGTAACAACTCCGCACTTTGATTTATGTTTGGTTTAACAGGTTTTGGCTGTCATCTCAAAACGACAACTAGCCTATGCAAATATTTTAAGATTTGAATGTATTATCATATGAGAAGTTTGTTGTTATGTTAACTTTGAAGTATACGAGGAAGAAAATCAAAGTATCATCGATTGACTACAAAATAACGTAGGTATTCCATTGCCATGAAAATTAAATTTCTTATTGAATTGAAGTTACCAACATTAAAATTCTCTATTGAATTCTAAATTAACAATCGTAAATCCTACTAGCTTTCTAAGTAACCAACTTTCTCTTGTTTTTCTATGTGGTTACTAAATAATTATTTCAGATCAACAGAATAATCTTGAGTTCTCGGGGGGGGGGACATGACCCCGTGACCCCCCCCCTGTATACGCCGTTGTATACAAAAGCTGTTACATTTCTTTTTGCAAACCACCAAGGTCAGAAAACATACGTTATTTCATCAAATAACTTTAGGTACCACAATCGGTTTCTGGCAAATTTCAAATAAATTTAATCATACCATCCCTTTATACATACCTAAATATGTATGTATATTAGGGTGGTCCTTATAAAGGTCATTGTCTTATTTTGAATGACGCACCCTCCTTAATTGTTCTAAATAATTAAAAAACAATTCCTTTAAAATTTTAGCTCATTTTATTAACGTTAACCCGGCCCCCAAGAGGTCTGAAGTTTTATATGGGAAATCCCATGTATTTTTTGTACATCCAACTTTAAAAATTCATAACATTAGTAATGATTGATAAAGAAAATTGAATTTTTGCACACATGTAGTAACTTTTGTCATGTTTAAAAAAATTTATTAAAAAGAAAATTAAATAAAAAAAGATATTTTTGTTTAAATGGTTATAAGTAGGGAAATAACTGATATAAATTTTTTTCTTATACATTTTTATAAATATGACAAAAGTGACAACATTTTTTCACAAGGATATTTTTCGGAGAGTGTATGAAGGATCAATAGAGAGGCAGTCCTAGACTGAGGACGTATTATCAAAAGCCATAAATACATCCAAAACGTTCAATGTTCGGTGTTTAACCCGGGGCTTAAACAAGCGAGTAGAACTAGTAGCGTATATGTGAGTTAGTGTATCTGAACACGAGAGAGTCGACTAGCAGGGCAAATAGTATAATATTTTTGCCTGCGAGTAGCCTGCCAGTTATCCTACTAGTGTAGTGTATTGTTTTTATTTATTTGTATTGTTTCCATAGTTTCCATAATTTTTATATTTTCCTGTATGAAATATTTTAAAAAAATCATACTAGTTGACAAAACGCGCAGAGAGCTACTAGTCACACATACATCCATAAAACCAACACAATGATACAAATGCTACTAGTTCTACTCGCTTGTTTAAACCCCGGGTAAGTTTTTGTTTATGTTTACTTTACATAAGTTGAAGTTGTTTTAAATGAATTGTTGATTTTATTTTTTTGTTGATTATTGTTTATGTTTATTTTACTTTGAAGTTTGATTTTTTTTAAATAATGTTTAAATTAAATTGAAAATGGTTTTTGGTTAAATTGCCTGGTTGGTTTACTTGCATGGGTAAGATTGTATACTAGTATGCCATTTTACGCGGGCAATTTTGATCGTTGGAATTTCGAAGCATTTTGAAAATTAAATACTTTTAATACTTTTTCGAACTTTTAATACTCGTAAGGTAGAAAAATGTAAGCGTTATTGATTAAACTTTGCAAAGAATATAACATTTCAGTTTGAATGTCAATTTTTTCCGAGATATGGGACATTTTCCTTAGGGGGGGCCATTTCAGGCCACCTTTCCCTACTACGTTGTGCTCAGTTTGTGCTGCCATAAGCAGAAGAGATGAAAACAAATCGCATGACACCCCCAAGAATCCCTTGTTGCTGTTTTTAGTGCCTTTTTCAATTTTTTCATAACTTCTAATTTTTTATCCAGGAATTGAATTTAAACTAAAACTTCCCTAAAATTCCTCTTCTCGGACTACTGAAGTATTTAAATACATAATAGTCTGATACGGGAAGTAAGGGAAATAAGATATTGTATAGTATGTAGGTAATATTTGTAAAATTGGTCCAACTGAGTACCTACATTCAGCAGAACTTTTTTTTTAAGGTCAAAAATTGGGTTGTTAGCTTTACTTCGCTAAATCTATTTTAGATCGTAAAACTTGCAAATATGCGAATTTTCTTATAATCTCTTATCTAATAATGGTAGCACAATACAACACAATTTATGTAGTTCGAAAAATCGCAAAAACAGAAAAAGGTGATTATTTTTATTATTTACGGCACATAGGAGCACAATTTGGGCAAAATTCGAAATTTAGTTTAATATTTACAACTTAAACTGGTACAAGTGGTTAAAGTGGTATCTCTTCGGCGGTGCTTGGCATCATTTTCTGAGCTTGAAACAGCACAACTTTGGTTTTTAAGATAACTGAAAAATTAAAAAAACAGATCGTTTGTAAAATAAGCATATTAGCGAATTTTTTCTTAATATTTATTGCCAAGGCAGAACAAGTTGAGCACAATATCTACATCATATTTTTTTAATGTAAATCCAAATAGGCGGTGCTATTATTGCTCCAAGCACATCAAATTTATATAAATTAAAGAAAAAAAAAACTAGGACGTAGTAAATGAGCGATTTTTGTTATATCTTCGGCTCGTGAGTTAAAATTCAGCATAATTTGGGATTTTTTTTTTTTGTTTTTTCAGCTCAAGGCAGCAAAGGTTGATGATATTACAGCACAACTTGATTTTTTGGTTCTCGTCTAAAGACTAATTTTTAATTTTTAATACGCCACAACCACAAAGGTAGGACGATGTGGGCATACATCGCAGCACAACCTTCATTTTTTTGAAAATCTAAAATGGCGTGCCGAGACGATGCTGACTTCACGCGCACAACAATTTTGTATTTGTTTATTTTTTTTTGTCAAAATAAAGATACTAGAAAATGTGAGAAGAATAAATAGGATTTAATTATATGTTCGCGTACTAAGTCCTGTGAAGTTAGCAAAAGAATTGTTTAAAATTGAATACAAAATGAGAGTTTCCGGTAGCAAACAAAGAGTTCTAGAGTTCCTCATACCTTTTTTCAATAGTTCTGGCAAATAAAGTGTTAAAAATAGAAAAAAAAAGTTTTTTTGCTAACTTCACGCAGCAAGGACTTTTTCGAGAAAAAGCGTTTTGAGCATGTTTTTCAACTTAAAATCAAGAGTTCTAGAGTTCCTGATGGGTTTTAGAAAGAGTTCTGCAAAATTGGAAAAGTTAGGGCAAATTAAGGTTCCCATTGACTAAGAACCAACAATTTTAAATAAAAAAAAAGGAGTTCTGATTAGAGTTCCCTATAGCAAACAAAGAGTTTTGAACATTTTATTTATAACTTTTTTTTCTAAAACTTATTTTTCAAAAGTTATGCGCAAATTGAGGTGCCCATTGAATAGGAACCAAAAATTTTCAAAATCCAAAAAAAAAATTAAAAAAAAAGTTCTGATTTTTGGTTTTAAGTCCATGGGCACCTAAAAGGGCGCATAACTTTTGAAAAATAAGTTTTAAAAAAAAAGTTTTTGTTAAAATGTTCAGAACTCTTTATTTACTATCGGGAACTCTAATCAGAACTCCTTTTTTTTAATTATTTATTTGGATTTTGAAAATGTTTGGTTCTAAGTCAATGGGCACCTTAATTTGCGCATAACTTTTGAAAAATAAGTTTTAGAAAAAAAAAATGTATTAATAATATGTTCAGAACTCTTTGTTTACTATCGGGAACTCTAATCAGAACTCCTTTTTTTATTATTTTTTTGGATATTGAAAATTGTTGGTTCTAAGTCAATGAGCACCTTAATTTGCGGATAACTTTTGAAAAATAAGTTTTAGAAAAAAAAGTTGTTAATTAAATGTTCAGAACTCTTTGTTTGCTATCGGGAACTCTAATCAGAACTCCTTTTTTTATTTTTTTGGATTTGGATGGGAACCTTAATTTGCCCTAACTTTTCTAATTTTGCAGAACTCTTTCTTAAACCGATCAGGAACTCTATAACTCTTGATTTTAAGTTGAAAAACATGCTCAGAACTCTTTTTCTCGAAAAAGTCCTTGCTGCGTGAAGTTAGCAAAAAAAAATTTTTTTTTCTATTTTTAACACTTTATTTGCCAGAACTATTGAAAAAAAGTATGAGAAACTCTGGAGCTCTTTGTTTGCTACCGGGAACTCTCATTTTTTATTTAATTTTAAGAAATTCTTTTGCTAACTTCACAGGACTCGCGTACCAGCAGTAAAATATAAATTATTCAAACAAATTTTTTAAAACCTAAGTATTGCAACTAAGTTTAGGAATTTTTTTTTTTCGTTTGTGACGAAGAAACAAAAGAAATATAATTTCCTCTCCGACTAACAACATCTGAACAACTTTAATTCTACACTTACCCATAAATAATATAAAAACATACCCGGGGTACAGGGCGAAGTTGTACAATTTATTCCACAACGGAACGGATATCCTTTTCTCTCACCTGCTGGATGTGATTTCAAATAAAGAAAAACAATTAAAAAGGTGTTCCGTATACAAGAGCATAGAGCAATTATAATCTCAGACCGCGCATGATGGTGATATTCAAATTTCCGCTTAAATATAAGAAGTCATCAACCCCTGATGCGAGATTCAGGCAGGGTAGAGTTCCATTCGTTCTAATTACACATACTTAACCAAACAACGCACGGAAGTAATTCCACAAATTCCCATCCAGCTCCACCGCGTCACAAACACCGAGATTTTTAAGTCAACAAGGACTCTTCTTGCTTCTAGGATCTAGGTAGTTCAGGCTCTGTAGGATTGGTTTTGGTTGAGACGCAGTGGTGGAAAGCAGAAGCAGTAAACCACAAGGCATAGAAGGAACATTATTTACATTCCTCACCGTTTGCATTGTGCACATTGCAATGAAAATTGCATAATTCCTCTAGCTCCATAAATTATAACTGAGAACCTAGTTGCTCTATGAAGCATCAGCCCCAAGCTAACGTTGGGAATAATGTTTTTTTTTTTTTTTTTCAAATTTACCAAAATAGCAACGGAAAAGAAGGTACATACTTCGTGATTCCCTCTTTAGCTAGCTGACCGGATCGGGCAGCGTAAACACAATGGTCCTTAATCTACAAACTCATGTCGTCCACAGGAAACAGGATCGTGTACTTTATTAAAATTCTTAAAAAGCGCCGATAGCTACAAAAGTCCAGAAGAGATTTTGTAGTGTTTTTTTTCGTTTTTTTTTGTTAATATCTGTTTGTAAAATGGAGCTCATTATGTGGCAGGCAAACTGGTATATAGCTTTTTATTTTCTTATATCCTTGTTTTCTTATCCAAATAATAATTGCTAGACCAAAAATCCCACAAAAATAGTCGCTTGTTTTTTTAAATCGCTCGGACCCGTCCTGTCCGTTTTTCCTAAGGCAAAGAGTGTTTCTTTTTTTTTCGCGGAAGGTAATGCATACCAAAAAAACTTTACAAATATCTACATATATTGTGGACGTTCAAAAAAGTGTACTTTCCAAAACATCGCTCAGGGCATGATGATTATTTTTGTTTTGCTTTCATAATTTCTAGTTGCAAGGATATTTTTGTTAATTAAACGATACGAGTAATTATAAAGAAAGAATTATTTATTTTTTGTAAGTTAACACTGCTTTTTTCTTGTATTGTTCATTAGGAAGAAGGAATTTTAATTTTCTAAGTTTTTTTGTTGTTGTTTGTTTTGTTTTTGCGCTGGACATTTATTTAAAAAAATATAAAGAGCACACTAGCGGGCTCTTACTTGTTTAACAAAGAACTTTACATATATACCTACAAAAAGGGTGCAATTAATTTTAACAAGGACATGAAAACAAGGTAAGCAAAAATAACTTTTAAAAGACTTTTTAGAGGGCGCGGGCGTAAAAAAATGTAAAAAAAAAAAACAACACACAGGAGTAGAAGTGTTGGAAAGCTAAGGTGGTGGATATTACATTTTAAACTGTAGCTTTATTTCAAAATTAATTTTTCAAAACCAAGAAATCGACAAGAAAATCGTAACCAGAAATTATTCATTTGCAAAATTTGTTTTTTTTTTTTTTTTGTATCTTCGGTACAAGTACAAGGCAGCAAAAGTTGGTTGAGCAAATTGCAAATGGCGGTGGTGGTGTACAGTGGTCCGTTCGTTGAATTTTGTGGACAAAACTCTTTTCCCACGCCAATTCTTCATACAAATTTGACAGTTATCTTGGTTTAAAGTTGATAAACCAAATTTAGGTCAGTTACTCCCTCTTCTAAAAAGATCGCAAAAGTGTAAAATAAAAGCTGTACAAAAATTGTTGTTTTTTTTTTATAGCATCGTTTGAATTTTATATCAAACTAAGAATTCTAATAGTTAACAGTTGTACAATAACCGTAAAATAGCCGTAATGTATACTTATTAACCTTTTTAACTATTTTAAACTATCAGAATTCTCCAGCTATACGTAGGATTCAAACATGCAATTAAGAAAAATAACAATTTTTGTACATATATTATTTTACACTTAATTTGCTTTAATAAAGAAATTTAAAGCAATATCAAACGAATCAACTTTAATAAATTTGTATTCTAAAATTTGATACATATTATTATTGGAACCATGTTTATACTCTAGCAGCCGTATTTATTAGATTTCACTAATACTCGCTTCAACCTCGGAATAGTTAAACCGAGTCGAAGCACTTACTCCGGGTTTACGCCACGTCAAACTAATCCATATTTATAAAATATTTTCTCAGCGGGTTTAGTTACGCCTGCCTTATGTCAAATATTCTATCAATAAAATCACCAATCTAAGACTCTGGTTATTATAAACGTAAACAAACCTCAGCTGATTTCCATTATTATTCGTTTAAGTAGTTTAGTTGTTGGTAGAGTTATATGTTGTAGTCATATTTTGGTAAAAAAAAAAAATAACTAATAGATAATAAAAATAAATCAAAACGTTCTGAAAAACTGGGATAGCTCAAAAAAGGTATATTTAAATTTGTAAATATATGTATGTATATAATTTCCATATCACAACAGACAAAACTTAATATTTTTGTTTATATTCATAGATATTTCTCCGACAACTAATCATTCCTCAGTGTCATGGATCTAAACGAGTTTTATACTGCTTTGGCCTTCTCCTTCTTCCAGTAATGTTTAATTACTTAAAGAATTTAAATGATGTATTAATATAAAATAAATATCCACTCTTTCTTAGGTTCAAAAATGAAAAAAATTTTTTGCACACCTCTTTGTAAATTTCAGACGATGGCATGTCAAAATGACATTTAGATACTAAAACGGCTTTACTCCGGCTTTAAACCTCCTATGAACCAGTTTTAGCTTACTCCGCCTCTATTCCTGGTATATATTTTTTTTTAAATAAGCTTTCCAGGTTTAGAGGCGTTGTAAAGTCGGAGTAACTTTACGCTGCCGCTAAACCGAGTTAATAAATAAGGCTGTAGGTATATAAATTTCATAAGATTTCTGGCTTTGAAAGGGCTTTCTTTGGAACTTTTACATTTCGAGACATGTTCTGGCCTAAAGTGTGAAGCCCCCATTTCGAGTAAAAAAATATAGGCAGCTCCACTGAATTCTGCGTCGCCAAATCATTAAGTGTATCAAATTTCATTAATTTCCGTACAGAACGGTGTGGGAAAAAAATGTTTGTCCACGGAATTCAACAAATGGACCCCTAGTGCGACGGTGTTAATTTTTGTTAATTTTTTTCCCATAGCAGATACAAATTTATTAGGTAGATATACTATTTTTGAAATATATATACCTACATATGTATTCATATATGCATATTTTTTTTTAAATAAATATTTATGTTTTCCTCTACATGTCAAAAACATTCCGGATTTTTTTGGTCAACTGCATTGAGTGTTGGTTTATGAGATAAAAATGAACAAATCAAATGTTTGTAATTTTTTGCCATTTTTATTAAACAATTGTATTATTTCAAACAAAAAACATGGTAAATTATCCATTAAAACAAAAAATAATAGTCAAAAATTAAAGTTGATTCAGAATTTTAATGTGACAAACTAACCGGATTTTATCTTGTACAATTAATTATTATTTTGTATTTAATATTTTGTACTGTAACCCCTATTTTTTATCACAGCTCGACATCGACGAGGCATTGACTGAATTAAATTTTCGAAAATAGAAGCAGAAATATTCTCCCATTCATTTTTCAAGGCTGCAAAAAGAAAAGTTGTTGACGTGCGTTTTTTTTCCCAACCCACCTTTTTAAAATGGCCCACAAGTTTTCAATTGGGTTAAGATCGGGTGATTGAGACGGCCATTCTAAAACACGAATATTTTTAGTCGCAAACCACTCTTTTAGCAGCTTTGAAGAATGTTTGTGGTAATAATCCTGCTGAAAAACCCAACGCAAAGGCATTTCTTCCTCTGCATATGGAAGCATTACTGACTCCTAAATGTCCTTATATTGAAAACGGTCCATAATTCCTGTGATTTATTGTATTGGACCGCAGCCTGCGCCTGAAAAACAGCCCCCAACCATCACCGAGGCTCCACCGTGCTTAACTGTAGGGAGTACATTTGCAGGCTTTAATCGCGTACCTTTTGAGCGCCTTACTGTCCTTGCACCATCCGAGTAAAACAAGTTGAATTTGCTTTCATCACTGAAAAGCACGCTCCTCCATTTGCTTAAAGACCAGTTAAGATGATTTTTTGCAAATTCAACCCTGAGTTAAATATTTTGATTAGGAATTTGAAGTCTTTTCCAAACACCTTTCATGGCTTACCTTTTTCTACGATGTTAAGCAGTAAGAAGAGGTTTCTTCGCTGGTCGAATTGCAAAAAGACCGAAATCTCTTAAACGCTTCCTTACCGTACTTGGCCCTATAGGTAGATTTAGTTCATCACAAATTATCTTTGAAATTGCAAAAGGGTCTTTAAGCACAAAATTCTTTATGCGCCTATCAGTTTGAACAGTTGTTTTGCAAGGGCGTCCACCAAAATGATCTGCTTCTACTGATTTCCCTTCTAAATTTTGTAATGATGTCACAAACCGTTGACGTTGGAATTTGCAATATTTCAGATATTAAATTTTGTTTTGTACCGGCTTGGAACTTTTCTATTACCTTGTATCGAATCGCGTTGCTATAACGTGTTTTAGCCATTTTCTGCACTATATAATTTCAACTAACACAGCTTTCAACTTTTAAAGTCTGTTTTATCTACGGCGTGAGTCAAAAGACTCGAAAAAACCGCTACTTTAACATCGAGACTCGCAATCTCCCTGCAATCCGGTTAGTTTTGCACAGGCATGTTATTGAATAACATTATAAAATATTTTTTTTTTATTGTTCTTGTCATCGTAGCATTATATTTTTAAGGTTATTATTAAATTGTCTCATACCCTTTACAAATTATGGAAAACCTATGGAAAGTTATTAGTTTTCTACTTGATATTAAGAAAAACATTATACAGAGGAAAAATCCGGAATGTTTTTGGCAGCACTGTAGTTGACAGGTCCACGAAAACCTTTTCTTTGTTTGTTCGATTTTGAGAATCTTATTCCAAGACTAGCAGACTACTACCAATTTTTTCAGATTTTTTTAATGGTGCACCAATTTTTCGAAGTATTTTTTCATATAATAAAATATTATATATCATGTTTCAAAAATATTTGTGTGTCCAAGGGGGTATGATTTTTCAAAAAAATATTAAGGGTAACGTCATAAGTTTACAAATTTTGTAAAATGATTAGCTTACACAAAAGTTTCCACGAACGACCTTCTTATTAATTTGTTAAAATGCTGTGTAATTGAATCAGCTGTTCGTTAATTTGACAGATTTGGTGTGTGACACATTAGACGTGATTAGATTAAGAACTTATTTTTCATTGAAGAACCTCTCCCGAACTAATGCGAAATCGGAGCCGAATGTCTCGCAAAGATAAAAAAATATAAAAAAAGAACTACAATAGTCGTAGGCTTACGGTAGTGGTCGGACGAAAATGAGCGAATACAAAAAAATCATATATCAAGTGTGCCCATAATGTCGGTTTCTTGTTTTGCGCCACCTAATCTTTGATTGAATGAAGAAGTCATAATTATTTTTTCTTGCATAAATAACGTTTTAAGTCACTTTTATCGCCCACTAATCGCGATTCGATAGTTACAGAACACGGTCAGAGTTTTTTTTAGTTCTCTGAGTCAGATATCATATTATGTAAATCATATTTATGAACGCGCCTAATTCTAAAAGACACAACGACGTTTGGATAAGTTCAACCAAATAAATTTGGTTAATTTTCCCCATCAAAATCCTTGGATAATTTTAACCAAATTGTGTAAACCATTTCCCATACAAAATTTTGACAGTTAATTAACCAAGTGCTAAATTTAACCAAGTCGTAAACTTATCTAGTGTTTTACGACGTTGCATGAATACCCTTATTATTTAGTATTTAGTTAATCTTGATTTTTGTTTGCTATACGGAGGTAACTCGAAAATACTTTATATTTTAATTTCACTTTTTGGAAAACATTATTATAAGCAAAATAAATGACTGTCGTTAATTATTCAAACCTATAGAAAATATTTTTTCTTGTTACAGTCGAGACCAAACTTTTCTGTAACGAATGTGTTTGATCCGCTGATTTCGTAGCACTGCAAAACTCGTTAGTGTTTCTGAAACTCTTTGCAAGATCTTTGTAAATTCCCCACTAGTTCACAACACAGGTCTGCTTGGATGTCGGTAAGAAGCAAATTCTGTTAGACTAGGAGTGTTAGTGTATGCCTTTTCCAAAACATTAAAGAGTGGAAAGTAAGAAGCATCATCCAGCTAAAGGTAAGGCAAAAAAAAACTATTTTCCGAAAAGAAGAAAGAACGATTTCATGAACTGAGTTTTGACGAGGAAAAAATTAGTTTACTTTCAGATGCCTTAACGATTTTTTTTTTTTACAGTTTTTTCCATTTTGGGGATGTTTCGAAACCACAAAGCGGTATAAAAAAGAAATGAAGGGTCCAGGGGAAAAACGTCTTAAGTCCACTTAAGTTGATTCCGAGAAAAACGGATATATAAGTTTACTTTCTAAACTAAATTCTAGGGAAAATTAAATAAAGGATGAAAATATGTTTTCCAATAAAATCTACCTAATTAAACAATTATTTAACGAAAGATAGGTTCTGACCGGGAACAAATTAATCCACGAAATTTTATTGCTTGTGTCGACGCAGAATTTTATCCTCAACAACATGTCCAAAGTCCCTCAAAAACCCCGCATTGGCTTTTTGTATAGACGCAATTAAAGAGGTGGAGAGGGATGGGAGGTGGGAGTTTATCAAGCTGAAAATTTTGTTATAATACAAACTAATCATATGACACATGTTTTTAGGCTGATTTAAAACGCTGATTCTAAAGAGATCAAAACTGAAAAGGTACATGTATCCTGTAGAAAGTTAAAGTCATTTTTATGGAATGATGATGATCAAGTACAACAAGTAAAATATTACCCAAAACCATTTTAAGATAATGGGATATTAATGAAATTTGGTATAAATGTTCCATTTGTCATGTTTACCAAGAATCAAAAGAGTCCCCAAAAATATCTGTGGTGCAAGGGTGTTTTTTTGAGGGCGCGATGTTAGTGCGTCATTATTACAATAACATCTGTGGATAAGTTTTGACACTGATGAAATTTGCTAAAAATATTAAATATGTCATGGTTTCCAAGTATCAAAAGAGTCCATTAAAATAACTTGATCCAAAGGGTTTTTTAGAGAGTTTGTGTTTGACCTGCCCTAACGGAGCAAAATGTTAGGTCTTACGAAAAATTGTATTTTCGTGTAATCGAGATAGCACATATGACATATGATATATGATTTAAAGGTATTTTTTAACGCAAAATCTAATAAAAGAAAAAAACAATATCATGCAAGAACCCTAAAAAAAGTTAGATTAATTTTGAAACAAAAATGACTGTTTTTTCCGTTAACCAGGTTAAACATTACACCCCCAAAAAACACCCTTGGACCTTAGATATTTGTGTGCACTCTTTTGAGTCTTGGGTGCCAATATAAATTTAATATTTTTTAGCAAATTTCATAAGTGTCAGAATTTGTTCATGGAAGTTATGGTAATAATCACTCACTTGCATCTCTCCGTCAAAAAAACAACCTTTAATCATAGATATTTTTGGGTACTCTTTTGATTCTTGGTAAACATGCTATATTAATATTTTACTTGTTGTACTTAAAAAAAGTCATCATTCCATAAAAAGGACATTAACTTTCTACAGGATACATGTATCTTTTCAGTTTTGGTCTCCTTAGAATCAGCGTTAAAAATCATCCTAAAAACATGTGTCATATGATAAGATTGTATTATAACAAATTTGTTCAGCTTGATAAACTCCCGGCTCCTCCTCCTCTCAACCTCTTTAAATGCGTCTATACAAAAAACCAATGCGGGGATTTTGGGGGACTTTGGATATGTTGTTGAGGATATAAAATTCTGCGTCGATACCAGAAATAAAATTTCATTAATTAATTTGTCACCCCTTGCCCATATTAGATTTTCTATCTTTCCTAGTCTCAATACAAATTGATTTTAGTTTTATGAATAATTGTATATTCTACTTATAATAAAATGATATGCGTTAAGGGAGTTTGCAATCTAAGGTATGCACCAAATAAGGCCCGGTCCCTAATAAGGCCCAGTGCATTACAAAACTCATAACCAACATATAACGAGACTTTTTATTTTATGTTTATGCATTCCAACACAAACGTATCAAAAAAAGCCAACTTCATTCGTGTTGAATTTGGCAAACCGAAATGACTTAGTGAAGCGGTATTGAAGTGGTATTTTATAAAAACGGTTCAACAAGTTTTTATTTTTTCGGCAAATTTAATCAATTAATTAGAATTTTGTATTTATTTGGTAAACAGTATTGTATTGTATTGTATTTATTGTATTTCGTTATGTTTTATTTTATTTTATTTTATTTTATTTTATTTTATTTTATTTTATTTTATTTTATGTAAGTTATTTTAGAAATATTGGTGCAGTAATAAACGAATTTTAGTTCGAATTTAGCCTAAATTTGATTTCTGCGGTTTAAATAAGACTTCAGGCTAAATTAGTCTCTAAATTCGTTTATTACTCAGTGCCATTGATTTCGCTTTTAAATATTTAAATACTCAACAATTTTCAACTCCATAATTTTTGATAGAAAAAAAAAACTTTCACAATTCATTAAAAAAAGGGTATACTACTTTTTCTGCGAATATCCACTATGAGGTGCTATAAGACCTATAAGATACTTTTCTTCTCGTAAATAAAATAAAAACTCATTTTGTTTTGGAATTAAATATTTAAATGAGTGGATTTTATGACTAAATAACATTTTCATTGAAACTTCTTACAACAAAAGTGGAGCTGAAGCGGCATACCTCAAAGGTGAGGCATATCCATAAGCGGACGCATAACCCAAAGGAGCAGCAGCCAATGGAGCTGAGTAACCCAAAGGAGCAGTAGTATATGGTGAAGCAAGGTAATTGGCAGCAAATGGTGCAGCAGCGAAAGGAGCTGCAGCGGCTGTGACGTAAGGTGATGCATAGGGTGAGGCGTATGGTGAGGCTAATTATCTAGCTGCGAATGGAGCAGCAGCTAATAAAGGAGCCGAGGCAATTCCATTGAAGTTCCTTGCAATAACTTGACTGCTAGTTGAAGTCACAACTCCTGGAGCGGCAGCAATCAAAGGAGATGAATAGGCAAGTGGAGCAAGAATTCCTGGTTTGGCAGCAGCACAAGCAATTACAGCTAATATGACAATGGTCTGTGTGGAAGAAAGGAGTTGTATGGTATTGATAAAATCTCCATTAGCAGTAAAATAGAACCCTTAAGGAGTTTTGTTAACTTACGTATTTGAACATAGTGAATTTTTGTTTGGATTTGGTGCGTTATTCTTCAGAAAACACTCTTGGGATTATGCGTACCTTATTTTGATTTACTTTTGCTTTTATAGTACAAAAGTAGACAAATTCAAATTATGCATGGAATTTTGTTTTCATATTATAATATTGAAGTTCAATTGCTTTAAATATAAACTGTAAACAACAAACATGTACGGTACGCTCTGTGTGGTGATGATTTGGTATTCAGGCGACGAACAGTAGTATTTCGCTTTTATGAGTCACATTATTGTCATTAAGAAACTTTAACCAAATGGCTTGCCAACGGTGGCATCACAAAATTGTCTACTTTAACCTCAAATTTTTGAACGTGACTGGGTTTAAGCTGTTAGTTTATTTACATAGTACGAAGATATACTAAGTAATAAATATTTTGCTTAACATTTGAAAATGACTTTTATTAAGCCAAATTGGTGTGAATTCTTTATAGTTTATAAAACCAAGAAATACAAACAATTTGGCTTTTAGAGTTGTTTTGATTTAATTTTAATTTGATTGCAAATAAAAATAAATGGAAAAGTGGGTCACATAAACCGAGTTGTTTTCGTCAGATTTATATTTAAGATATTTTAGATATTTTGGAGATTTTAATTTTTCGGGATTATATTTTGTTAAAAGTTTGGAAGTTGAAAGATTACATATTTTGATACACTTTACAAAAAAATGTAACCTAGTGTAATTTAAGGTTCCTCATACGACGAGGCTACACACAGACAAATACTGAAAAGCAAGTTGGCTACATAGATTGACTGTTGAATTCCTTTAAGTGAAAATGCCTAATTGTACTTCGATGACGAAAATGAAAATAAAAACACAAAGTCTCATTGCAATATTTCTCTTACGTCAACGCAAATGATGAACGAGTTGACTTAAGGCTACTGATTATGTCATTTAGAAAGGAAGTAACACGTTATCTGGTTTTTATTTTAAAATCATTGTATGGGTTATTGAAGATGAGAAAACCGCGGAGTGTTATTAAATGAGAGGGTGCAATTTTGAGGGGGGGGGGCGTAAATGCAACCCTTTTCTTTTTTTGCATATAACTCGAAAATGAAGCTTAATTTCGAAAAAACGCCATTTACCTTTATTGTAGAGAATACAATTTACTATCGAATAAACCTATTCAAAAATGCTAAAATAAAAAGTGCTAAATAAAAAAAACAATATTGCAAAAAAATGATTTTTTTTTGGTTTGTTTTACTTATTTGCCATTACCCATATAAAAGAAAGATTTTGTAATTTCCTTAAAAATGGCATATTAAAAAACATTTTTAGACAAAATTAAGAAAGATATAATCGCTCAAAGTATAAGCCATTTGTTCGATTTTTAATGCGTTTACTTTGACGTTATTTTAATTCTTATTTTTTGCAACAGAACTCAATTTTATTTAATAAAATAAGAATAATAAGTTTATTTATCAATTATAATTTATTATTATAACAGCCTTGTTACTTTTCATAAAATGTGAAAATGAAAATCATACAAAAATAAAGAAAAAATGTTCGCTTCTAGATTTGATTAAATCTCTTGAATATCGCCATCCATATCTGCAAGAATATCATCTTCTTCTATGTGCGTTTCTTGTGAATTGTCATGAGTCTAAGACCCATGCAATTCTTAAAAAAAACATAGTGAAATATGATTTATGAGGATATAAATCCAGGAAGAATTTTAAAAAGCTCTTTGAACAATATCAGTCACAAGAAAGTATGTCATTAGTTTAAATACAAGTTCAAACACAACCTAGTAGGTCAGAAAATAGTTCAAAAAAGTATGCACAAAATAAATAACATTTATAATTAAGGACATTTTGTCATGATTTAAACAATTTTACCAAAAGCTAGTTTCCTAAACATTGGGGAAAAGGCTCAAATTCGGGACTATAACGGCGGCGGCGATTGTCCCAAAATTATCATACTTTCCCAACACCCAGCCTTACGGCGTAAAAACATTGAGGTATGTTTGGGGGCATCCTGCCCCCTGCAAACCCCCTGCTTGGGCTCACTATAGTATTTGGGGTATGTGCGAAGTTCCGTGTATGCCAAGCTTAGTTTGCATTTGAGAAACTTTGAATGTATTCTCTGTTTCCAATCAACAGCTACATATGATAAATGTAAATGTATGAAAAAATCGCATTAACTGAGCACTACTGTATGACTGCAGCATAATATACATATAAACATACATATATACATGTTTGTCTCTTACATAGCTAGAAAATGCAATTGTAATGTTCAAAACATGCAAGCCTTTGACCAGGGTTCGTACTTTACTTCGATCTCATAAATTTCAATTTTCTCAAAAACTAGAGGACATAAAAGCTTTCGGTTTTTTGTGTTCGATTCAGAATTGATATGAGCATTGACCACAAAAAGAAAATTATGTTTTTCATTCCACAATTTTGATCAAAATTGATCCAATCATTTCTTTTTGCTTTTTTTAGTCAAAATTTTGAGTTTGAATGCAATTTTTTGAAAACTATTGACACAAATAATTTAATTTAAATGTAAGATTAAAGATCAGACCTCTGGCATTTAAAACCTTTATTGTTTTGCATTTTAAGTATTGTCGTTGCTTTTTTATATTTGTTTTTGCATTTAAGTCTTTTTTATCGAAAATCACCCTACCTCCTAAAGAGGGCGAGATAGACCCCCCTCCTTTATATGCTTGTATTTCCCTTCTACAAAAATCCATTATCAATTTTCGGCGCCCAATTTATTGTTGGCTCATTTATTTTGACAGTGAGACATCAAAAATATCATTTTCCTGAGTCGCTTTTATGGGTTTTTAAGCTTCTTATTTAATAAAAATTTAATTAAAATTGAAATTGAAAGCAAAAAAGCGTTTGTATGGGTGATGTTTAAAATTTTGTTTGCGACTTCAAATGGTAAAACAACTTCAAGACCTTGTGTAGAATTCTATACTTCTAATTTTTCCGCCTAGTGAATAATCCAAGTTTTTGACCTCGATACTCGAACACAACCATGGACAAAATCCAAATTAACTGCAAAATTTTCTTGAAGTTTTCAGTTATTTGCGATTTTATTTTTTTTTTTTAATTTAGCCTTTTCTTCAATTCGAACCCAGAGTTGATCATGTAGACCCAATATTTTTCAAATCAAAGACGATATGTAGCTCTTCAAAACTTAGCAATGATTAAATTATACCAGAAAGTAAAGTTACAACAAAATATACGATGCATTCAAATGCTAAAGCGTGTAGGTTGGGTCGAAAAAAAGAAGACAAATTGTCCGGAAATAGTTTTTTAAAAAATTAACTTAATATAAGAGAACTCTTAAAAAATTACGGTGGCTGCTTTAAAATTTTTTGTATACAAACAATATTTATAAAATTTAAAAAAAGTTTCTATTGTATTATATATAAAACAATAAAAACTTTTTAAATAGTCAAAACCTTAAGACCACCAAGCTTCCAAGCTTCTTCACATGTTTTATATATTAAACTCATCGAAAAGTCATCTTTAAGACTCCAGAATCTGTGTAAAAAAAAATTGTTGGCTTTTTATGTTTATGTTAACGATTAAATAAAATATATTTGATATAGTTTTAACAAAATTTACCTCAAACTTAACAATGACAGAAAAGCTTACAATTATATTTAAACAACAATGAATACCACGAATTGTATTATCTGGTATTTGGGCAGATATGATTAGGTAATCTTCGACAAACCTTATCGTCTTTCTTCAAAACTATCAAAGGTGCACTTCGATTTAATATATGATGCTTTGATTTCCACGTTAAGAAACCTTTTCCAACAGCATGGAATGATTTAACATCTGACGATGGCAACTCCAAAGAAGTTTTTCTCTTTTTCGAAATTCTTTCAGCGACTTGCTGCTCTTTCGCAACAACACTTTGAGTGCTGAGAAATCGATGCTTCTTAGATGATTTTGCTGAACATTTGCGTGATCTACCTTGTGAATCTGACTTACATAGCAAATTTGCAATATCATTCTTTCGATGATTAGCACTGATTTTCGGTGAAGTTAGAAGGCTGTAACAACTTTTTGGATCAAAGACTTCCGTTTCAATTGGCCGGGGATCACAACTTCTTCGAACGCTGAGGCGCTTCTTTGGTGTAAGAGGAGATGGAACTGATGAAGCAGCAGGTCCTGACTTTAAGGTGAGTCTATAAGCATCGATGTTACTTTGAGCTTGATGCTTTCGTGGACTAGTAATTTTTGAACTCAACAAAATCTGGTCTTTGAGCATTGATAGTTTGTCTTTGTCTCGCGGACTGATTCCGAGGATAGCGTCAATTCGCTTAGAAGCCCGAGTCTGTAAGACTTTTTCGAGATTGTCTGTTGCATTGAACGTTGGCATTTCCTTGAGATTTGTCGCAGGTACACTTACGGGATTGACTTGAGCGGTGGATTGTAGGACTCGGCGGTATTGTATCGTTGTAACTGCTCGTTCTCTCCGGATCCTCTGTTGTTGATAAGCAGTCTTCGGAAGAAGCTGCTTTCCTTTAATAGCGAGGTTAAGTCCCATGTAAGCTGGCGATGGAGGAATGATTTGTCGGTAGATCTGTTCAAAATTCCCCGTATCAGCCTTTGGCATATTCTTTCGATCGACTACCACTGGAAACAGATAATTTATAATTCGACTGTGACTTTTGAAAATAGCTACTCACCTCTAACAACATCCTCCAAACACTGCGGACACATTCTCGCTGTAACACTCGTCGTTGCCCCAAAGTCCGGACTTGCATTGACTTCAATAAGCCACGGATAGAAATTCTCACAAACCATAAAATCTGCCCCAAATACTTCGAATGTATTCTGTCTACGTTCAATGTTATCTTGTGAGGCTAAGGCCGTTCCAATAATAGCCTTTCGCATTCCAGGGTAAATTCTTTCAGCCCACATCTCGTGCTTGCCGATTTGACGGAGATACGCCTGAAACGAGTAGCAATCCCACATATTTTCGGTTGGTAGACGTTTGTCCCGCTTTCCGTTTGTGTATTTCTTTTGAATGGCATGATTTGTCAGGTGAACGGATTCATGGTGATTACTCAGACTGTACTCTTGCGAACTAAAACGAACGTAACTCTCTTTGTACATCCACAGTACCAATGGTTGAACATTTGTGATGATAAACCATTGGCGAATATCAAATTTGGTATTGTGGATAATGAGGGGTCTTTCTGAAAATAAGATCAAAGAAAATTTTACAAAAATATTTAAGTAAACTTTGGGACAATTCCTTGAAAGAAATCAGATTTTATTAAGAAAGATATGTATATGGAATTAGTTCTTTGAAATCGTTATTTTCTGCCAGACCGATGGATTCTAGTCAGTATAGGTACAAGGCTGTAGTGATGTAAATTTGGAGCGTTTTAAAGCTGGTTTGGAGGAATTTTTACTGTTGTTGGATTTTGAAAGTGCATTTTAGTGGTGTTGGGGCCGCGATATCGCTGCCAGACCGATGGCATGTAGTTTGTAGTGATACAAATGACATGGCCACAAAATTTTGAGCGCTATAAAACACTTTGAGTAAATGTTCACTAGTTCTCGGACTAATAGGTAGATACTGTTTGGCAAGTTATGGATTCGTAAAAAAAAATCTAACTCGAGATAATAATTTTTCCTAACATTACGATGAAAGAGAACGCGAAAAAGTGGGTCGCGCAATTCTGTCTGTCCTCGCCCCTACACCCTAAGCGGCTGAAGGGATTTTCTTCAAACTTGGTACATAGTGTTTTTCGACTAATATGCCCACAAGTTTTTTTTTAATTTTTTTAGGACAAAAAATAACGGTTCCTCTCATACTTTTTTCCACTAGAAAGGAAAATAATATTTTTCTCAAAAACGGCTCCGAGGATTTAGTTAAAAAAAATTCAAATAATTAGAATAAGGAAATGCTACCTTTTAATAATTTTTTTATTTTCAAAAGTTGGCAGAACCGGAATGATGAGTGTTTTGAAGAGGGACACTTTAGTCATTCGAGAGAGTTCTTCACTTCTCAATTGCCTTCTTACCCCAAGGAAACAGCGATTGGCATGAGTTATCCTTCGTTTGATCTCAGCGCTGGAATCATTGTCTGAATAGATAGCGAAGCCAAGGTCAAAGTCTTGTCTGTCTTTAGTGACGTTCTGTCCAAGACGTCGGTGTTGAAGGTCCTTTCTAGATGACAGCATATACTTTGTTTTGTCCTCATTCACCGCTAAACCCATCTTTGTCTTTTTCCTTCTTAATGCTTGCAAAAGCTCCAGTGACATTACGCTTTGTTCTTCCAATTATGTCAATATCGTCGGCGTATACAAGTAATTGGATGGACTTTTGAAAGATAGTGCCTCACGTGTGTTAACGTGACAGTTTGGCACTATTCCTTCAAGTATGATGTTGAAGAAGTCGCATGACACCGTGTCGCCTTGCCTAAATCCTTTTTGACATCAAAGGTGTCGGTGAGGTCTTTGCCAGCTTAATGCAGCAGCGTGCGTTCTCCATCGTCATCCTGCACAAACGGAGGAGTTTGCCAGAAACGCCAAAACTAGACATTGCCTTAAAATCGATTAAAATGTGGTGAGTGTCGATTTGGAGTTCCTGGGTTTTTCTCCAAGATCTGCCATAGTGTGAATACTTGGTCGATGCTGGACTTTCCTGGCCTGAAGCCACACTGATATGGACCTATCAGGTTATGGACCTTCAGGTGTTCACATAACATGGCAGAGAAGATCTTGTAGGCGATGTTAAGGAGACTGATTCCTTTACAGTTGGCGCAGTTTAGAGGGTCTCCTTTCTTGTCGATCAGGCAAACAATGATGAGATTCCATTCATCGGGCATGCTTTCCTCAACCATATTTTACAGATGGGCTGGTGCATACTCCTAACCAAGTCATCTTCTGCTGCTTTGAATAGCTCGGCAGCGAGCCCGTCGGCTCCAGCAGCATTGTTGGACTTAAGCTTAGATATTACCATATTACTATCTTCACTTCATCGAGGTCGTGTAGACGGAATTGTTGACCTTCATCATCTAGGTTGAATGCTGTATTTTGCCTGACAGCGGAATTAGATTCGTCATCGCTGTTATACAGTCTACAGAAGTGATCTTTTCATATTCTCAGCATCGACTACAAATCCACTACGATGTTCTCTTGCTCAGTTCGGACTCTGTAGCCCTGAGAGCTTCTTTTTACCTTTTGGTAAACCTCCGAACCTCATTCCTCTTATGAGATCCCTCAATCTCCTCGATCTCGCACTTCTCATGCTCCCTCTTTTTCTTTCTGAGAAGCCGGTGTTCCTCTCTCCTTTTTTGCTCGTAGAGCTCGCGAGCAGCTCTGGTCCTTCTGTGCAGGGACGGCTTCTATGCCTCCTGCTTCGTTGCATGTGCTAGCCGGCACCCGTCGTCAAACCATGGGTTTAGTTGTGGCGGTCGAGTAAAACCCAGCATGCCAGATGTGGCATCTCTGATTGCGTCCTTGCAATCTTGCCACTGGTTTTCAACACTTGATGCTGGCGGCATAGGACCTCTTAAGAGGTTATTCGAGATTCGGTCATAGAAGGACCTAGCAATCTCTTTTGATTGTAGCCGTCCAACGTCAAACTTCCTCACAGAATTTCTTCAGTTTGGCTGTACTCGAGATATCCAAAGCCGTACCTTGGCTACAACAAGGTAATGGTCCCAGTCAACGTTGGCTCCTCGGAACGTTCGGACATCCCCGATACTGTAGGAGTGCCTTGCGTCGATCGCAATATGATCAATCTGGTTGACGATTGATTGATCAAAATATTTCCAGGTCTCCTTGTGGATATTGAGGGGAGGGAACTGCGTATTAGCTTCCACCATGTAACGCCTCGCAGATAAGCCTGATTCCGTTGTTCGAGGTGGTGTCGTGCAACATGTGCTTTCCGACAATGTGACCAAAAACGTCCTCACTTCCTAGCTGCGCGTTAAAATCGCCTAGGCCAATTTTAATGTCATAGCTAGGTCACTGCTCGAACGTCTTCTCCAGGATCTAGTAGAAATCGTCTTTAGTGTCTTCGTCTTTCTTCTCATGCGGGGCATGCACGCATATGAGGCTTATTATTAATTGATTTACACATACAAATTTTACTCAAATAATTTTATTTTTTAATCAGAAAAATATTTTTTTTAAATTTTGATACACATTATTATTTAAAAATGGGCACGACTGGATCGCACAAACTTGCTCTTGTAGCTAACAACTTCAACGTAGCTTAAAATTGTCAATGTGCATATGTGGTTATATAACATTATGAAATCATTAAAAAAAGTATTAAAAACAATTTAAAATGTAAATTATTATTATAATTGACTATAGATTTGTTTTTTTTTTTTAATAGCTTAAACAGCTAAAGCTCAAAAAAAAAGTGTGCTATCTGGTTTGTTTCATAAATGCGAATTTACGAAAAAAAAATTTCAAAAATCGTTAGAGCGGTTTTCTTAAAAATTAATTTTTTATATATAAAAAATTCTTGAACATTTTTAAAAATAAAATTTGGTATGCCAACTTTTAGAATTAAATAATTTACAATTTAACACAAAATTTAAAAAGTATTCATTGACCCGTTTTCAAGATATTGAATTTTCAAAAAAAAGTCAATATTTTTTTAAAAATCCAAAAATTATATATTGTTAATTGTTAATTTTGTAAAGGAGCACTTGCATAAGAAATTTGGTTGAAATCGATGTAGCCGTTAACGAGAAATTTGGAAACCAAAAAAATCGGTGCTATGACATGTACCGTTAATAACCGTTACAAATTCTTTTTTTCTACCAAAATATTTATTTTAGTAAATATAGTAGCTCGTGTTTTTTTTTTCAAAATCGTTAGAGCCGGTTTTGAAATAAATCAATTTTTGTATATTGGTTGTATCGCAGGTACCTACCGTTATTTTTTGAGATAAAAAAAAATTCCATTTCCCCTCTAGGGAATCCCATAAGAATCTTAAGTCCAAAGTCAGACAGATGGACAGACGGACAGGCAGACAGACAGACAGAATTGCGAGACCCAGTTTTTTCGCTGCTTTCTCTATCATTAGGGAAAATTATTATCTCGAATTTTTTTTTTGCACGAATCCTAAGCTTGCCATATACTACGTGTATCGGAAGTAAAAATATTAGTTTAGTCAGTTTATCAAAAATATGAAAAGTTCTTCTATTGGAAGTGCTGTTAATTAGAACGCAAACAAAAATAGTTTCTAATTAAATGAATCTACTAATTTAATATCACACACAACATTTTTCAAAAATCGATCGAAAATTTCGATCAAAATAATAATTTTTTTAACGGTTTCTCAACATTTTGAATTCAGAAACACGATATTTTCATATTCTAGAAGATATTAAAAAACTACTTTATGACAAGTTTTAAGCAAATTCACAGTAGTTTTCAAAATATTGAGTTTTCAAACAAAAAAAAAATGTTTTTTTTTTTTTTAAATTTGAAATAAAAGTTATTGGCTATAAATAATGTTAAAAATGTACAATGCCTCATCATAGAAAAAAATTAATAATATTAGAGAACCGTTTTCGAAAAAAATCATAAACCAAAAAAAAATATTGTTCTGTTACAAATAATGAAAATAATGTTTATTAATTTTTAAGAACATACTTGAAGTCGTTTGTGAGAAAAATAATAATTTCCTCTTCGGTTGAGAGATTTTGTATGGCAAGTGCCGTTATTTTTGGTCCTAAAAAATCAAAAAAAAAACTTTTGGGTTTAATCAGTCTGGTGTTTTGGTGGTGAAATACCTTTAATTTGAAGATGGGCTTTTGATTTTGAGCGGTTGATTTTTTTTTTTTTGAAAATTCTCGAAAACCAGTTTTTTTTAAGAAATGCCTTTGAAAAAATTTTAGCTTGGACAATTCTACAAAAAAAAGATCAGAATACTTTTATTTTTGATAGGGCAATAGATCTATAGATTATTATTCGGCCAAATAAATGTGACCTATTCCCACCACGAAATTAAATTCAACTCTAGTTCATAATTTCCAATCAGGTAGATTATTGTGTATAGAAGTCCAGGCAAATTAGATTTTGGCATGTATGCAACCAGCGTTCGGACTTTACTGCGAAAGCAGTAGATCTACTGCGCTTTTACCTGTTTTCAAATCTACTGCACCACTGCGATTGTTCTATTCTCGGTTCAAGAAATAACATGAATAAAAAATTATTCCAAACGGAGAAAACCGTAGTACATCTATTAAATGCAATTATTTGTTAAGAAACACTTTTTAAAATTGCTTAACAATTTTATAAAGAAAGAGTTTATTAGTAAGAAAGTTGATCTTGCAAACCAAGGCAATCATGTTCCTGTCTTAATAATTTTTTGAGGCGCATTTTATCAGACGCGAACCTTTTTGAAGTAGAAACAAATATTTTGAAGTATTATATGAGATACGATTTGCAAAACAAATTCAATTTAGATTTTCATTAAAAGGTTTATAGAAAAATGCTTGAATATCTTCATCGAAAAAAAATCAATAAGGTTATCTTCATTCAGTTTTGAAAATAACTAAAGCATTTCCATTCAATAAAATAGCTGTTGAAATTATTAATGATAAATGGAGAATATTTTTACGATATGATAAATGTGTCTTGAATCCAGAGGACATTGTTAGTTTTTGTATTATTTAAAAGTGCAGAAAAATGTCGTCGAAGAATTTATTTTTCAAGATCTTTCAGAATACATGCGATCTCTCATCTACGATATTGCCTCTCAGTATTTTTGTGTTAAAAAAAATGCTGAAATTTAATTTATTTAATGATTAAAAATAAAACTTCAATTCTACTGCGAAAATTTTGGTTTCAATTTACTGCGATTTGCGATTACTCAAGTCTGAACCCTGTATGCAACATATAGTATCTTAGATTTTTGTGGTATTCGATCAGAAATCAAAGAGAACATGAGGTTGCTCCCGCTCAAAAAGGTGTGCTATTTGCAGGAAAAATCAAAATGTGCAAGAAAGTGCATTATTCACTCCGTTTTTTGTTATTTTCCTATATAACCTTTGAAACATGCATCTTAGGAAAAAAAAACACTGCGTCAAATTTTGTTTGTTATAAAATTCTCCACAAGATTACATTCAGAAAAAATCTGTAAAAAACAGAGTAGTTTTCAAGCGTTAAGCTGACAGATAAAAACTGGTCCAATTCTACTATTAATGTGGACTCAGATACTCTAGGGAATTAAAAAATGAAATATTGACACCCTATTTAAATCGGTCTGATAGGTTCGGCATTAGAGGTAATGTTTATTAAGTGCACTGCGAAATGTTTGCATCAATGCTGTGGTCAAAGTTAGACATTTAAGATGGCGCTAATTTTTGTACACATACTTGAAACTCCTTACTATCTCTATCGTACAGTATCGTTATAATATTTATTTTATTTTTTAAGTAACTTTTGTAGCGATTTTGAAAGAGCAAAAATCGTATGAAAAATGCTTTTTTTTAATAAAATAATTATTTGTATTTTTCTCTTTGTTTACATAATTTTCTGATCGAATCCCATACAAATCTAAGATGCTTTATGTTACATCCACATTATGCTTCAATTTTATTCTAATTTGCCTGGACTAAAAGATCATTATCGAAAACTAAACAAGTGAAATTAAAATAAAGGCACAATCTCAGCACCATACAGCCATTCCTAAAATATTTAGTATGTATCACATTCTATGTGACAGCGAAGACTTGGTATTGTTCCTTCAACTTGAAACCCTCGAAATTAAACATATCCTAAGCTTCTTGATACTATACATATATAAAAAAACAATATTTTTCAGGGCGCCGGTGGCAACAAAAGGTTTTGGAAGGAAGCCGCAGTTCCTGAACTGTTGCTCGTCCTCCTCGTTAGAAGAGTTTCTATAAAAACTACAAAAGAAAATTTATGAATTTGTGCTAATTCTTATCACATTACTTTCATGATATATTGTTATCATGAAACCTAAATATAAATAAGCAATAAGTTATCTCACTCATTTTAAATGTCTCTTGGGACTAGTTCATATTTCTTTGAACAAAGTACCTATATATTTTGAGTATGTGGTTTATGGTTATTCCTAAAAATATCTTTACGACAAATTACATGGCAACCGAGAATGAGAAGAGTAGGAAACATACGCATTTTCGTTCTACTAAAACAAACAGTTTGTGCAAAAAACCTTGCAAAAAACAAATAAAACTTAACTCATGAGTAATTATAAACCACCAAACACATCAAGGACAAACACGCATATGGGTAGATAGGTATAAACTTAAAAGATAACAAATTACCTTTCCTGCCAACTATAAATTATAGTCGCGATGACGCGAAGTAGAAAGAGGCGGTTACCTAAGCTGAAAGTTTTAATAATAGAATTTTGTAGTTGTCCCCCAACCCCGCGAATATTAACCAACCCCCAGCACACAACTCCTTCCACCAAAATTTTAATGGCGTTAATTAGATTCAGAAATACATATATTCTTCTCTATTTCACATGCAAAGCGCATTAAATTCCCCATTTCCTCATACTCAATTCATTTTTAACGACCCCCCATTTCCTCATACTCAATCCCTTTTTAACGACCCCCCAACCAATCAGCTTTTCTATATACTCACCAATATATTTCTGTATAACAAATCTACTCTTCGACGCTACCGATGGATTTATGATTGCCATGATTTTTTTCAAATTATCCATTAACTGAATACCCCTTCCCCGGCACTTGTTCGCCGGCTTTATAATCCAAATATTCTGATAGCCATCCAAACAGTATTGCGGCCAGTTCTTCTTCACATTCTCCAAAATTGAACTGCCCGTTTTGATGAGATTCTCAACTAGTCTCTGTGGATCAGCAAGGATACGTCCATTCTGATTGGCCAGCAGATGCTGCTGAGCTAAGAAAGCATCCCAATCGTGCTCCCACACATGCGGTGGTTCGTCCAAATCGATGTCATGATGATTGCACGCATCCACATATTCATTGCATCGTTTGAATGCAAAATCAATTGCATTGAAAGGCACCTTCCCCGAGGACGAGAACACTGCATCGTAGCCAGCTTCTGCGAAATTATCGACCATCCATTTGATCAACGAGATGCAGGCGGTGATTTTGAAATTGTCTATGAACTCGGCCAGTTCCTCGGGACTCCAGGCATTGAAGCAGCGCGGAAAGAAGAGCTCCGATATACCCTCCTCGTAGAACCAATGGAAGTCCTTCAAATTGCTACACAAGCCCTCCTTGGACGTGAAGGGAACTCGCTGAATTTTATTTATCATCATTAGGGGATTCTTCGCCAAGTCGATGTAGTCACATTTTTCCTTGCGGGCCGTCCAAAGGAAGTCAATGGGAACGTGCTCAAGGAATCTTGACAGAATACTACGTTCGCACTTGAGGATATATTGACGACGGGATTCAGTGAATTTACGTTTGGGCAAGTTCTGGGCGATGTCCTCGTAGGTCACTTGACACGTTCCAGATGGTATGTGCTTCCTGTGCACATCCAACTTCTCGACCCATCCCCGGGACGTGAGGGCATTCCTAACCGAGTTGAAACACCCTCGAATGGTGAAGGTCTTATTCGAGTGGACAGCTTCTTGGGCCAACTTTCTCAGACTGTTCATTCGTTCCACCGATATCCAGGTCCTTCGGTTGCAATAAGTATTGGGTGGTTCTTTTTGTTGTTGCTGCTGCTGTTGCTGATGATTCAGCTGCTGTTGGTCATCATCATTTTTAAGCTGGACGTTGGGATTAATTTTATTTGGATTACAATTTTCCGAATCCTCATCGCAGTTGTTATTGTTGTTGTTGTTGCTGGTTTTATGAACCATTATGAGCACTCTTGTTTTGCAACTTAAAACTTAACTTTTATTCTTTTATTCTTCTCGGAACAAATGTCACGTAAGAACTAATTCGATTTTCGTTTGCTATTCTGTCCTGGATATCCGACTATTGGCTAATAAAGCTCACGTTGTATACCTCGCCAACTCAGCTATAAATACCCCTCTTGTTTTTGTATACATATGCCTATCACCTGCTACCTGTGTATTCAACTTATGCTTGCTGTTACACGAAGGTTGTCTTGCCTTGCAGCTGGAGCTTCCTTGCTTTTGCTTAAGTATACAAAAGTGAATGAAGATATAAAAATAAAAGCATACCCTATATTGGAAAAAAAAGTATAGAACTCTAACTTTTAGCAACCTAGTTTGTTTTTGTGTTTGAGTTGAGCTATATTAAAGCTCACGAACGTGAATTCCTTCAAATATAACTTTACTATATCAGTTAAGGCTGCGGGGCTGGCTACAGCAGCGTTGTTATAAGACAGATACCGATGGGAATGTTGCCCTTCGTTTTCTGGCTCAACAGGTACGGCTAAGTTTTTATAATAAGCCTCTCCTTTAAGACGATAGTATCTGCACACAACTTTCTGATATGTTAATATCGATCAGAAATGTTGTGCTTCGCCCTAATTTGCCATTTTGAAAATCGAATTTCTACCAACATCTTAAGTACCTATGGCTCATGGAAAAAGAAATACCCTTATTTATTTTGTTACTCATTTAAGTTCCTCATAGCCTCGTTAAATCTTCGGAAAAAGACGTCGATTTTCTCTTAATCGGAGTCCAAGGGATTATAGCCGCCATCTTGAAGTTTGGGAATTTTAAGGGTACATATTGGTTTTAGAGAAAAAAAATGTAAAAAACTAAAATTGTTCACCATAAGATTTCCAACAAATTTATGACTTTTTTTCAAAATTTCGAGTATCTTAAACAATATAAACTTTAAACACTTAGATTTTAGAATTTCAAACGATTTTTTTGATTTTGTGACGAAACTTTAAGACTAATGAACAAACTTAAGGTTTTGAAAGCTTATATCTCTTTAAATATTCTCGATTTCGAAAAACAGTATTTAACATAAGTTTTTGAAAATCTTATGCCAAACAATTTTTGCCGCCACTTATTTTCCTTAAATTCAATATTTACCGAGATAGTTAAGTTGAACCCTTAAAATGCACAAAATCCAAGACGGCTGTCACCCTTTATGGAAAATAAACAGGTAGGTATATTTTGCCCATATGAAACATCATTTAAAAATGCAAGGAATAAAAAAATCTTTCTGAAACTATTTATAAGATTTAAGAAAATCTTTTTCCTAATTTATAACAACACTGCTTTAAAGTTTCAATGCAGTTTCCATAGAATCGAAAAGTTTTTTTTTGTCTGTTTCTGTTTCTGCTTCAATGGTAAAAGTAGGTATGTTTGTTTATGTTATTGAATAAATGCCTACGCTACGCTAATTATTATGAAATGTAGGTCAGTTCTTAAAACATAAACAATAAAATGAAATCAACAGAGATACATAAAAACAGACAGAGAAAGAGTAGAGAGGGAGAGGGATACCATCAACTTACCTGTCATTTTAATATACCTTATCTACCTATGAACGTTCAAAAGTTTTTAATTTGATTTTTTTTTAATTGGTGTAGTTTTTGTTGTTATAAGCAAGGACTATCTACCTTTATTAAGAATGACAATAATTTATTTTACAGGAAAATTTACTTCTATTTTGTCAACTTGATCGATGGATGGATTAAAAATTTATATTTTTTCCTATGTGTATTTATTATAGGTTTATACTATACCCTTATAAGGAAAAATAGATAAAGAAAAGTAAGTTGGTACATATTGATTTTTTATTATGATTTCAAGTTTTTATTAAATATAGACTGTAATTTAAAATCAAAAATACAAATTGTCCCGGGCAATAAGGTTTTGATTCTGACATTATGTTTTCTTAAGCAACACCAGGATGAAGATTTGTGGGAATGTTAAGAACACTCCAGTGCACTTAGTTATTTTATTCATAATAATTCAGAAACACTCTTTCAAGCTCATTTCATGCTCACTCGGGTGTACCACAAGGTAGTCATCTGGGCCCATTTCTGGTTAGTCTATAGCTATAAGTGATGTTACATCTTGCATATTATGTTCTAGTTCTAGTGATATTCTCATATTTGCTCATGATATGAAGTTTTTTAAAACAATAAATATAGAATCTAACCATGACCATATTCTCCTTCAGGCTGATATTGACAATTTCAATATTTGGTGTGGTGAAAATGGTACATCCCTAAACCTTGTTAAGAGCCAGTTATAGCTTTCATTGAAAACCATCATTGAAAATATTAATTGTCAATTTTGAGAGATTTTGAAGAAGAAATATATGATTATTTTGATGCCAAAGAAATGCTTATTGACTTAATAATTATTTATAGGTAAAACAAAATTAAATTTTGCACAACTTTTCTCATAAAATGACTTTTAATTTTTCAATGATGAACTACCTTACCAATGATCATTGAGAAAATTAAAAGTTAAAAGATGGGGAAGATATTGGTCCAAATGATTTTTTTTGGAAGAGAAATAATTTTAAAGTCGTAAGCTTTATTTCTGCATTAAAATATTCAATGATTAAACTTCCGAAAGGTTTCAAAATCAACAGTTAACTTCTTCAATCTTTTTCAACGAAAACGCCTACTCTAAAAAAACGAATTATGAGTTCTTTTGATTATACTATTTCACAACAGATCCTCTGTCGCGTTTTTAGCTTCAAAGACCTAGGTGTTCACTTTTTATTATAATGTAAATAAGGGACGTTCCATGTTTGGTTTTATAAAACGGTGGGCAAAGGAATTAAACGATCCCTACGTCACCCTTTAATTGTACAACTGTTATGTACGACCGCAAATTTATTAAAATCGTACTAAGGCAATACAGCACAACTTCATTCGATTTGCTTTAAAAAGGTTACCATGGAACGATCCATATAATTTGCCACCATATAAACATATGATCCAACTTTTTATATCAGAGGTGGGTTAATAACGATTTAATATTTAATTAAAAAGTACAAGTGACTTCAACTCCAGAAATAATTGTGTTTCGCCCAAGGTACAACAGTGGGCTCTTCAGTCAGTCTGTTATACCCTACTAAGACACAAATTTTGTTCACTCTTATAAAAATCACAGCACGAATTTAAACAAATTCCCTTAGAATAATAAAATTCACAGTATCTTTTTGCTGTGATTTTTATAAGAGTCGGTAAACATCGACCAAAATTTGTGTCTTAGGTGCCAGTTATAGCTATCATTGGAAACCATCATTGAAAAAATTAGCTGTTGATTTTGAGACCCTTCGAAAAGTTAATCATTCAATATTTTAATGCAGAAAGATAGCTTACGTCTTCAAAATTATTTCTCCTCCAAACAAAAATTCATTTTGACCCATATCTTCCCCATAACGTAATTTTTAATCTTTTCAATGATCATTGGTAAGGTAGTTCATCATTGAAAAATCAAAAGTCATTTTATGAGAAAAGTTGTGCCAAATTTAATTTTGTTGTACCTAGAAATGATTACTAAGTCAATTAGCTTTACTTTGGCATCAAAATAATCGTTTATTTTTTCTTCAAAATGTCTCAAAATTGACAATTAATATTTCCAATTATGGTTTTCAATGATAGCTATAACTGGCCCCTTAGTAGGGTATAACAGACTGACTGAAGAGCCCACTGTTGTACCTTGGGCGAAACACAATTATTTCTGGAGTTGAGGTCACTTGTACTTTTTAATTGAATTTTATTCATTCACTCCACTAAAAACAGAAGTAATTTCAATATTTTAATATTTAAATTTTTTCATCTTCTTATTATAAAAAAACCTGACCACGGGTATTTATTTTCTGGGTGCACGAATTTAAACAAATTCCCCTAGAATAATAAAATTCACAGTATCTTTTTGCTGTGATTTTTTATAAGAGTCGGTAAACATCGACCAAAATTTGTGTCTAAGTAGGGTATAACAAACTGACTGAAGAGCGAAACACGATTGAAGCGCTTAGAAGATGAAGGACGCGAGCGACATTTTTAAACATTTGAGTTATAAGAATTTAAAGTTTATTGCCTATAACTGTTTTTTATGAAAATAATAAAAATACTGCATTGATAATTTAAAGTCAATAAAACTCAAGTGAATTTAATTTTAGGAATCTTTTTTATTTAACGCAAATAGTTGTTGAGATATTTACACTTTTGTGCTCTTAACACCTTTATCTAGGAAGTTTTTTAAATTTAATTTTATTTTGTTTTTATAAAGGTGTTGAGTGACTTTTTGATATGTTGTTATTTCCTTTTTTTTTTATTTGTTTTTTCTATTTACCTTCTCCATGACCTGCTGAAATTGAATTTACATAAAACCATTGATGTTCTACACGAACGAAATTCATCTGTTCTTTTAAATTTTTAATTTTGTCTGCAGAAAGTGAATGAAATGGCATAGGAGCTTAAGGCTTGCCGCCCACTAGGCAACTTAAAGTTGCTGGCCCCAGCAACTTTTTGTTGCTCCCGATCCCATTGCACTGAGTTATATGAGAGAGCACCCACTAGGCAACTTTGCCGGCAACTGTCAGTTGCGGCGAGCAACTCTAAGTTTCCTAGTGGGCGGCAAGCCTAACGCTTTAAGCACGGCTTGGCTATCTGAAATGATGGCAATGTTCCAATTTCGGTAGTTTCTTTCAAGGTTACGTTCCGCACATTTACCTATTGCCTTTACTTCCGCCTAGGAAATGCTTGTGGACTGTCCCAGCGGTACAGATAGTTTGGTTCTTGGCCCAAATATACCCGTCTCAGTCCTTTCAGACGTTCTCGTTCCATCAGTACACCATTTGACTATAAAAGTTTTCTGCTGTGGTGTTCTTCACGGAATTTCGGTCCGCGTTTTTGAACTTAAGCCTGTGAGAGTGTCCTGAAGCAAATAGCATTCGAGCAAATGTTAAGCAAATGACTTGACTTCCGTCATTTTTGTCAAACCTTTAAGGTCAATTTAACATCCATTCGTCAAGGGTATCGGATATGTATTGGCATGGGATAAGAATATTACGCAAATGACTTGACTTTGAAAAATAACGCTTTCAAATTGTGTGTAAGACTATACAAAATTTAGCCATCATGTTAAGCCACCTGCGTCGAAATATTCAAATTCGAAGTTATGTGTGTTGGCTCGTGCCTCTTGCCTGCACATGCTGTTGTCATTGCCAGTAACTTCGTGAATTTTTCATGAATAAACAAAAATGAATTTTTGATGCAGGTGAAAAGTGCCCACATAACACCTTTATGCACTAAATAAGAAGTTCAGATAAAATAATTTTTGTATAAAGGACTTAAGCGCATTTAACACATTCATCCACAAAGTTTGAAAAAAACTGCTCCATGAACATTTCTATTGTGATTCAATTCATATATAAATTGTACCAACATCTAAGAACCAAACTAACAAATTCGAGAATGGAATAAACGTCAAAAATCGATCCACAATAGGATTGTACTTTAGTTTTATATGAGCCGTAGAACAATTAGTGATGTTGTATTTGTAACGTATGTAAAATCGTACTGTACTATGGATGACTTTTCCAGTAAAACACGAGTATCGTATATTTATACCAAATTTAAAAACAGTTTTTTCGAATTTTAAAAAAATATTAAAATTTTGTTTTGCAATCTCAATATTTCGAAATAAACTTTGTCAAATTTTTAAAAAAAAATTGGTGAAATATTTATTTTTATAAGACTTTCTAGACTACTTATAACAATCTTATTCCTAGTAAACTAACCTAAAAATAATGATACCAACCATACAAATAATGTTAAAAAAATGTATAGAATAATCTAATTTTTTACGAAAACGGGTTCAAGAAAATTAAAGAAAAAACTGTTATCTTCATTGTAGTGTGATCATCTTTTGATGAAAAATCGATTTCAATTTGTATTGCTTATAAGGGTGTTTCCTATTGAACCATTTTTCATATTTTCTCATTATAGGATGAACTGATTCAATTTAATTTTGTATATAACATCCTCAGAAATATATTTTTTATTTAAAAAAAACTGAACACTTTCATTGAAAATCCGATAAAAAAAAAAAAATTGGACACGACTGGATCGCACAAATTTGCTGTCGTAGCTAACAACTTAAACGTAGCTTAAAATTGACAATGTGCATAGTGGTAGTGGTTCTAAAACATTATGAAATCATTACAAAAGTTTTAAAAATAGTTTAAAATATAAATTATTATATTGTTTTTTAATAGCTAAAACAGAAAGAGCTAAAAAAAGTATGCCATCTGATGTGTTTAAAAATATGAATTTATAAAAAAATTTCAAAAATCGTTAGTGCGGTTTTTTTTAAATTTTTTTTATATATAAAAATTCTTGAAAATAAAAAAAAAATTAAATTTGTTAAGCCAACAAAAATAAAAAAAAATCATTGAACCGTTTTCATGAATATTGAATTTCCAAAAAAAATTTAATATTTAAAAAAAAAAAATATTTTTTTTGAAAAACTGTATATGCAAAATTGTTAAGACTTCAGAGGAAATCGATGTAGCCGTTAGCGAGAAATTTGAAAACCAAAAAATCGGTTCTATTTCAGGTACCGTTAATAACCGTTACAATTTTGTTCGTTTCTACCAAAATATTTATTTTAGTAATTCAAGTAGCTCGAAATTTTTTTTTCCTAAATCGTTAGAGCCGTTTTTGAAATAAATCAATTTTTGTATATTGGCTGTATGGCAGTTACCGTTATTTTGTTAGCAAAAAAAAATTTCAATTTCTCCTCTAGGGAATCCCATAAGAACCTTAAGTCCAAAATTTGAAGAAAATCGCTTTAGCCGTTTAGGCTGCAGGTCGAGGTACAGACACATGGACAGATGGACAGACCAGACAGAATTGCGAGACCCACTTTTTCGCGTTCTCTATAATCGTTATGTTAGGGAAAATTATTATCTCAAATTTTTCTTTGCACGAATCCTAAACTTGCCCTATACTATGTATATCGCAAGTGAAAACGAGTTCATAAAAGTTTTAAAACTCATGTTTTCTGCATACTGGCATTCGAATTTTTTGTTTGCTAAAAATGCAATCAAAATTTTGTTTATAAAATTTTATTTTCCAGCTTCTTACCCCCTTTCCCCCTATCCCCCCTACGGATTTGTAAAAAAAGAATTGAAACTCGAGATATTAATTTTACTTAACATTACGATTATAGAGAACGCGAAAAAAGTGGGTCTCGCAATTCTATCTGTATGTCTGTCTGTCTGTCCTGGCTCTTATAGCCTGAATGGCTGGAGAGACCAAAAATAACCACACAATTTTTGTTCGTCAGAAAGGAAAATGATGTTTATCTCAAAAACGAGTCCGAGGATTTTGTTGAAAAAAAAACCAAAAAAATTAAAAAAGGAAAAACTACTTTTTGATATTATTTTTTATTTCCAAAAATTGGGTATTTTTGGTAAGCATACCTCCTACAGCCATTTTTTTGGTTTTTGATTTACTAGAAAACAGTTGAATTAAAATTTTTCATTTTTGTATGGTAAAACTTATAAAAACCATAAACACTATTGTGAACCAAAATTGAAAAACAATTTTTTTTTGAAAATTAAAAAAAAAAATCATTTATTTTTAACTAAATATTTTGAAAACGACTGGATCAATATTTGCAAAAAAAAATTTTATTATTTTGTAGAATACATACTTGAAAAAATCATGTTATTTAATTAAAAAATAGCGGTAAGGGAGCTACCTCGAAGAACAACAACGCGCTCTCGAAATTCTTTATATTAAGTATACAAATACAAACAAATTGAGGTTTACTTGACTATGCAACACTTTGAAACTACGTTGATGGCACTTTAAATGCCATAAAAGTGGATCACAATGAGTGTGGATTTTAATGTAAAAATGAATACGTTTCACTTTGATACAAGGTTGCGCGCACTTTAAATGTGGATCTCAATGTAAAAATGATAACGTTTCACTTTAAAACAACGTTGAACGGAATGTAAATGTACAGAAGTTGATTTCAATGTATAAATAAAAATGTTTTACTTTGAAACTAGTTTGAATCTCTTTAAATTACGTCGCATATTAAAATAAACATTTTTTCAACATAAAAATAAAAATGCGCGACTTCATTTAAAATATTTTAGATCAAATACGGTCGTATTTAATTTTAGATCGCAATTTTTCCCTCAGTGTAGGGGTGGCCACGAGACGATACTTTTGACGATACTTTCGTTAAAATCGAACATTTTTTTAGTCTCGTCTCGGTCTCGTATAATTCTCGTCTCGGTCTCGTCTCCGAAAAATACGATTTCAGGACAACCTGTTGATTATTGGAACGAAATATTTTCGATTATAGTTTGAATACGTGCAGAAGAAAATAAATATTTAACTGACATTGGATTTTTTAATTTATTAGACTCTATAAATTTCGGTCCAAATATACAGTCGCATCTCTTGTATCGGTTGCTTAAAAGCCAGTCTCATCTCGTCTCGTCATGCGAGACCGAGATCGTGGCCAGCCCTAAAAACGACTCAAAAGATTTTGACAAAATTCTATTTTTTTTTTTGAAAGTTAGAGAAACTATTTTTCCAAAAATAAGTTCCAATATTGCAGTTGTTTCCCACTGTATGCCTCGTCTAACTTAGGAACTCTGTATACCCAGATAGTGAGTGCCAAAGTTATGAGTTCAGAAACAACAACATCACTAATTTGATGAAATTTCCAAATCGCCAACATGCAAACTTTATACGAGAAGCTGATTTCTTCTTCGAACAGAGATTGTTAACACTTAGAATTTTAATCCCCAAAAAAATTTAAACTTAAAGAATGTACACTAGGTACCTAACCTATACCTTCCTTTCCATATTAATTCGAAAATTAAAATTATTGTCTGCAAAGGAAACAAAAAACCATCAGACAGAAAGCTGCCCTGCTCGCTGGTGCACTTTGGCAAATTCAATTACCGACGATAATCCCATTTTCAAATATCACTCCCCTAGCAGTAGGTAATTTTCCCAAAAACACCATCTGCATACAACTATATTTAAGCGAGGTACCCAGACTGGTCATTATCAAATCCCTATTTCCCCTTCAACCTGAATACCTATATGCGCTTTTAATCCCATTCATACAAATCCATTCTATCATATTTATCGAAACTTAATCTGCGATTATTCAATTTATAGATTAATCAAATTTTGCTACACTAATTTTATGATTGTTAATTTACGGTCTAGCACGCAACAACGACAATCTACCTATCTATATTTTACTTCCCCAAGTCCCCACTGGCCCACAACACAGCTAATACAAGTGTCGTTTAAATATAAATGCAAATCATTAGCATTAGGAATTCATGTCGCGCCAGAACGCCCCAAAGCAGGTTATCTATATCTATACGAGTATATTGTATCTAGATAGATAATTGTATCGATTTCAGTTGTTGGATTCCATATAGTTCACCGGATGTGCAACACGTGGAAACATATAAATCGAATTCGTGTGATGATTTTCGAACAACGAACTCTGTGATATCTGAGGCATATCCTGTGATGCCTCTGCTGCTGATTCCATACGATTATGTTTGTATTGGTATTTATGCATTTCCTGTCGTTTCAGAGATAACCAAGACGCACCCTTAGTTCTATACCCAACCCAGTTCCGCTACGTTCAATTCAACCACCTTAAAGTAGATAGAGATGGTCGTACAAGTCTATGTCTATGTACCTAGTAGCCAGACTTCACTCCTCGGTCCTCCAGTTTGTATACTCAAAAGCGCACATGTCAGTTTTGTAGTACTACGAAATCGAGAACCCATGTTGGTGGTGGTCAGCATCAGTATCAGCATTTCTGCAATAACGCGCGAGTCCATTGATCATTTTTGGTCGCCTGATACCATGCCAGGTCCTTGCGCCCGCACCCAAATTGTGAACCCTGGCATGTCCGATAATTCAATTCATCCACCAGCCGGCTTCCTCTCTATCTGGGGGTGAATGTGTGTAAAATGTTCTCTCTTTTAACCTCTCATCCCCCCCCCCCACCAAAATATCCATATCGTGTGTATGAAGCAAGTGGTGGTGTTATCGATCGAAAAGGACCAACAGAGGATTTGAGGAAGGACATTAAGTCGCACCATTGACGAAGAAGAATAGTGATGGAATTTCTGGATTATTTGGACATTGTCGTCGTCGCGTTGGTCGTCGTCAAACAAAACCACGTGAAATGCATCAGGACTTTACCTACTATACTACTGAAACATTCCAGTGAATGGAACAATAATGCGTATTTCTTGTTTGTAATTGTATGCGTGACAAAATGAATTTTCAGATGATTTTCCATGGAAGCAGCAAGTGCGCATGACACTCTTTGTTAATGTTTGATACGAGATAAAATAATAATGGTGTCAGATAAGTCGGAGAGGCTCAAAGGAGGATGGAAAAGTTTATATTATTCCATTTCTGCGAACGAAGTTTTTCATTGACCAGAGTTTTATGTGTCTTGTGCGAAGATTTTTTTGTTATTAATTTTTATTTTTTGAAGATGCGCCTCCCGATTTCAGTTCGTTGGGTATATTTTTGGGGAAGTTATATTTTGTATAAGGCAAATCTGACGGAAGGGTTGAGTTTGGTACGCGGTGAGGGTGTGGTATTGTGTGTTTAATGTAAGACTGTCAGATGCAGAAAGTGACGGCTGCAGAGAGAATCCTTCTTTACAAAAGAAAAATTCCTCTTGCAATATGTCAACAATGAAATTTTTGGAAGGACTTCGAGTGGTATTTTAACCGATTTGAGTGTAAGTGACATAATTCCACTCCAAATAAACATTTTAAAGAAATTTTATAGGTATCTCGACAGAATTTTTAGAATTTTCAATGAGTTATTTTTTTTTTTCATCTTGTTTCCAGGCACAGATCCAGAATTTTGACCAAGGTGTCACCTTTCGAACAAGAAAAACAAAACAAAGCGAAATAACAGAGTTTTGAAAAGTCAATTCCTTAATTTAGTAATGTATGTCCTTTCAAGAATATCAATCTTTCAATTTGTAGTCGTGGTGGTGGCTGGGGGAAGTTGAGTGGTGGTGGCGACTTATTTTGTACCTTGTATAATACAGTACGGTAGCATAGTACTAAAGTGTGTTAAAGAAGTACTAAAATATGTTCTGAGTGTACTATAACTCACCCTTCACCCATCCCACTCGGGAACTTGAGTAAGGTCATTCGGTTTCCACAGCCATGATTGTTACTTAGTACTAAATTTCATTAACTTAGTACTAAAATATGTTATGGTTGTACTATAAAATCGCCCTCAACCATCCAAAACTCGCAATATAGAACTTCGATCGCCAACTCGAAAATTGTTATTTAGTACTATTAATTGAAAACATGGTACTAAAATATGTTAAGATTCTTCTATAACTCAACTTCCACCATCCAGAACAACCCGCAATAAAGATCTTCATTCGCCATCGCGATAATTGTTACTAAGTACTAAAGTTCGTTAATATAGTACTAAAATACGTTAAGATTTTTCTATACTCAACCTCCCCCCTCTGGAACTTGCAATGAAGAACTTTGTGTGCCGCCACCAAAATTGTAACGTAGTAATAAAGTACGTACAAATAGTACTTAGGCATGTTGACATCATATTTACAAACATTAACATAGTAGTAAAATACTTTAACATAGTACTAAAGTATTTTAACTTAGTATACTAAAGTACGTTAACACATTACTAAAATATGTTTACCACAGTGTATACGTTACCCACATTATCGAAATTCCCCACCACCAAAAAAATTGTAACTTAGTACTATAGTACGTTAATGTATTACTAAAATATCTTTTTATATTTCTATAATTCATCCTCCCTCATCTGGAAACCATAATAATGAATCTAGTTAACCATCGCCATCGCCAAAATTGTTACTTAGTTTCTATACCTCCATCTTCTCCATCTGGAACTCGCAATGAAGAACTTCGTTTACCATCACCAAAATTGTAATTTAATACTGAAGTACGTTGGCATAGTGTGTACCAAAATATGTTATAATTTATTGTACTATACCTCAATTTCCCTCATCTATCATCCTCATAAAGATCTTCGTTCACCACTTCCAAAATTGTTACTTACTACTAAAGTACTTTAACATTGTACCTACTAAAGTATGCTAAGATTGTTCTATAACTCAACATGCCTCATCTGGAACCCGCAATAAAGAACTTCGGTATCCACTTTAAAAATGTGAATTTAGTACTAAAATACTTTAAAAAGTACTAAAATATGCTATGATCGCTATATATTTCAACCTGCCCCATCCCGAAGTCGCAGTAAAAAACTTCGTTCGCCACCGCCAAAATTCTTACTTTGTACTAAAGTACGTTAACATAGTATTAAAAAAATGTATGATTGTTCTATATTTCAACATCCCCCTATCTAGAACTGGCAATGAATAACTTCGTTCAACACGACCAAAATTAAAAGTTTAGAACTAAAGTACATTAGTATGCACTAAAATATATGTACTTTAGCTCAACCTCATCCCTTATCCGTAAACCACAATTCAACACCGCGAAAATTTGTATCTAGTAAGAAAATAGATTAGGCTAGTACTAAACTATTTTATCACTGTTCTTCAACCTCCCCCATATTAAACCTGCAATAAAGATCTTCGTTGTACAAAAAAAAATTTAAAGTTTGGCCTTACAAAATATACATAATGCTTTATTGCGACTAAAAAGGCTAAGAATTAACAATATAATACACGACCTTAGCTCTATCACAGTTCATTCCAAGTTCTCAATTTTTAAAACACAATTGGTGAAGCTGCAGAAGCATATCGTAGACCAGCTGAGTAAGCTAAAGGAGCTGGGGCCAATGGTGATGTTGCGTATGGAGCATAAGCGTATGGCGAAGCACCACCAGCGATCAGTTGGGAAGCATATGGACTAGCAGTGTATGGTGAAGCACCAGCGATCAGTGGAGCAGCATAGGCAGCAGCAGCAGTGTATGGTGAAGCTACGTATCTAGCGGCCAATGGAGGAGCAGCCAAAGGGGCAGCAAATGGTGCAGCAGCCAAAGGAGCAGCGGCATATGGTGAGGCGAAGTATCTAGCCGCGAGTGGGGCTGCAATGGGTGCAGGAGCTGCCGCAACCAAAGGTGCTGACGCGATTCCATTGAATTGTCGTGCTACCACTTGACTGCTAGAAGCAGTCACAACTCCTGGTCCGGCAATCAATGGCGATGAGTAAGCTAGAGGAGCCAGCACTCCTGGTTTGGCAGCAGCGCAGGCAATCAGGGCGAATATGACAACGGTCTGTAAAAAAAAATAACAACGCACATTATTCATCTTGCATCACGTGTTAGACGAAAATCCTCCCAATTTAACTTACGTATTTGAACATCTTGAATTTTTTGTTGAGATTGTTGATTGAACTATGAGATTACTCCAACTGATGACAGTTTAGCATTTGACAGACCCTTTTATATTCAAACTTAATGGTCTGAATATTTTTTGAGCATGCAAGTTCTTTTCAGTGTGCCATTGGCACGCGTGCTTGCTTCATATAATGTTCATATGAGGCACACTCCGTCTTACACGCCTCTGATATCTGATGGTTATTTAAAATTAGTATTCAATGCAGGACGCTAAAATAAATATAAAGAAGAGTGGGCTACTGATGGAATGTTTTTCATTTTCATACACGCATTTGGCTTCAGCTTTAACAGACCATTAGATGACCTTAGAGCCAATTGATTAATGGCTATATACGGTTTTAAAAGACAATGGCACACGACTTTAATAGGATTCACCATAAATTCAAATGTATAAGTCAAATAGCGATGACCTTAAAGATATTTTTGTGAATTTAAAAATAATAAATCGTAAGCTCGTACCGTGTGTAATGGGTTTTAATTTTTAAAGATGGTTTATGCTGTTGACGAGATTGATGGTTGGAAGCCGTTGGTGGAGGTGGAGGTCTTATTTTAACGTGGGCCATTTAAAAGAAGCTGTTGAGCAAATATTCGTTCCATTTCTTTTTATTTTTTCTATAGTGGATGTGTTGGTTTCATGCATGTAGAACAATTTCTAGGATTTAATCAAAACTAACATTCGATTTTCGATAAGCTCATTTAGAACGTGTAGCACTGTAGCTGGCATATACCTACAAAGAATTCGGTTTTATCAAGTTTTCTCGGAAATTACTCCAACGATTTTGATTAAACTTTTGTAGTTTCAAGAACCTTTTAAGCAAATTGCCTTATTTTTTGGAATATTTCCGAATATCTCGTAAATGGCTTGATTGATTTTTTCATCATTTTGTATTCCTTCTTCTTCTAAGTTATTCAAATAATATTGCATTTGAAATTTTTGTATAAATAATTCTTTTTTCTGAATAAACAAATGAGTAGGTACTTTCTTTTATGGTTTTTTATCACATTTAGTTATGGGATTTATATTTTCAGAGTTGAAGTGCCGAAAAGTTACGCTTTACCAATTGGCTAAAATTATTCGATTTTCCAGCTTCGTTTAAGTTGTAAGCTAGGAGATCGAGTTTATTGAAAGGCCATAAAATCGTTTTAAAAGATCAATCGGCTTCAGTAATTGGTGCGGTGGTTAAAGGTCCCTTTTTTGATTTTCGACGATATTTTGGAAACCAAGGGCCAGTTTATTCACAGTGGGCTAAGTTTAGTATGTGACTTTCATAGGCTTTAATTAACTAACGCTAATCAACCAAAATTGGTTGATTAGTGAAATCCATGATTACCAACTCATACTTTGAATTTTTTAAACAAAATTTAATTAACAAATACATTTGAGGATTTCCCATATCCACTAATCATGGATTAAATATAATCAGCTGTGAACAAACTGGTCCTAAGAGTATTACTAAGCCCCATGGCTTACAGTACAGTGTCCATATTTAAAAACGATGCTCTTGAACTAATCTTTCCAACGTTATATCAATTGTGGGCACTAGACGCACAATTATTTCCATTCTTTAAATTCGCTAAATCGAATCATATTGTTAAGCGAATTATCCGCCAACCCTGATATTATTCGCTATTATTGGCCATTGGTAGTGGTTCATTGAAAGTGACCAATACTGTTATTTCAATGGAACACTATTGCAATTAATTTTTGCTCTTTTATGACAATCTTTGTTGTCATACTGCCTAAACCCAAAGATGGTTTACAGCCTTACTTCCATAAAAAAAGGTGCACTAGGGATAAGCTTTCCAACGATATTTCATTCGTGGACAAAAGGTAGACCAAAATACCCATTCTGCTTTGTACGAAATCTGTTTCGTAGACCAACACTAATGAAATTGGTATAAAATGAAAGGTGATGTTGAGTTCCTTACATCAGTGCAATATTTTCGAAATCGTGTATGGGAAATCCGAGATATATGAGCTTGGAGTTGGCGATTTCAAACACAATATTTCGGTTTTTTTTCGAAATAACTGTTCATAACTTTCATATAAAAGACGTTGGATGGTTGGATGTTGTAGGACGCGGGTAGTCACTGATCACTGAGTGGCGTCAACACGGCGATGTCCAGTGATGTAACGAATACTTCACATCAATTGTGCTTATTTTACCTCCAAGTGGTAACCATCGGGTACTGGTCTCGTCCATCCGGACTTGACTTGCCAAACAAATAAGCGCGAGTGTTGATCAAGAGACAAAAATAGCAACACTATAAATACTATGTCGGAAATGACTGGCTGTATAAGTCGGCTGAAGTCTTAGACGAGCCCATCAGAAAGAAGGTGTGCGGCGGATGAATTCATCAGAATCATCGGTGTCACCAACAGTATGGACGACAGAGACCTTACGTGAGCTACTCTGAAATATTTAGAGCTGAGGTCAGTAAAGATTTTCAGTACTAGCCAGGGTGCTGAAAAAGATATGGTGGCGGATGAACCCTTCAAGGGTCAACGGCAGCACTCATATCCCCGTAGTGGGCTACTGGTATCGGATTATCCGGCCTGCTGTCCTAAGGCTACACAAGGATCCGGCCCTCCGGGTCTGGGGGTCGTGTGACGGGTTGACAACCTACCACATGTAAAGAAATCAATCGCTTCGAATCGGCAACTACAGCCTCGGATAAGGAATGATCTAACGATGACGACTTTTGGCTATCGAACAAGGACAAAGATTGGATTCTGGAATGTTAAAACTCTTCTCGATAACCGCGAAGAAGGCCCTAACAACGCCAGATTCCTCCAACTTGAGAAAGAATTCCTACGGTACAACCTAGACATCTTGGGTCTGAGTGAAGTGAGATGGTGGAGCGCTGGGCAGGTGGATTCACCTTCGAAAAGCACTTTCTTTATTTACTCTGGAAAACCAGTTGGAAGCTCCCGATGTTCCGGCGTAGGTTTAATGTTGACTCCAAAGGCGCAGCAAAGTCTTATAACCTGGAAACCCATCAACGACAGGATATTTACAGCCAGGTTCCAGAGTAAATTAAGAAATATCACCATCATCCAGTGCTATGCCCCAACTGAGGAAGCGTCGGACGCCGAGAATGACGAATTATACAGCCAACTTAGCGCGGTTTTCAGAAGCTCGCCGAATGGAGACATCACTATCGTAATGGGAGATCTTAATGCTAAGGTTGGTCAGGACAACACAGTGTTGAAGCACGTTCTGGGTAACCACGGTATCGGGGAACGGAACGACAATGGAGAGCGGTTTGTTGACTTCTGTAACGCGAATCAGCTAGTCATTGGAGGTACTCTGTTCAAGCATAGGATAAGTTGGTTATCCACAGATCGTCAATGTACAGCGAACTTAATCGATCACTTTGCTATTAGCAAGCTCTTTAAAAATTGTCTTCTCTACGTCCGAAACAGACGCGGTGTTGATGTAGGGCTAGCTCGCGATCACCATCTTATACTTGCCTACGTTTGAATTCGAATTGCTTCAGTACATGGAAATCGGCAAAACTTCCTGCGTACACCCAGGTACAATACCGACAGATTACGGGATCCTACAGTGCGCCAAAGATATAAGGACCGCCCCGCCGCAGAAGCTTTAATTGAGCTTAAAGACTGTACGTACACATGAGAGCGTCCAACGACCGACGAATGAATGAACAAATGGGATTTAAAACATAAATAAACCTACATTCTTTACAAAATCTAGAAAAAATGGAAGAAAAGGAATATAATTGAGGATTATTTTAAGATACTTAATTTCATTTTAATTGCTAAAACAAGAGAATTTTAAGAAAACAATTTGTTTTAACGTATTTGAAAGCTAGATTTTTTTTATTTTATTTTCAAGTCAAGTTATTTGTCACCCTGTTATCTTAAAGGATAAGCTTTCATCGTCCATTCTTACAATTTGTCTTCTATAGTCAATCGAATTAGTAAAGAACTGCAGGTGCATTCCATGAAAATACGGAAGTGTTTTTACGAGGGACAAAGTTTATAGTAGATAATGTTTAAGCGGCAGCAGGAATTTCTAGATTCCACTTCATGGACTTTGAGGGCAAAATTGTGGAATGTAAGGAGAGTGTGGATTTCCAAAAAAAAAAAAAAAAACATATTTCTTATTGATTTCTTTGTTCATTTTATCACACGTAGCGTTTTGTGTCCGTACGTGACACGACCATAAACAATGTCTTATTTAATTTTCAAATTTGTCATAATGTAGCTTAGGTATAGGCCTACAATCACTCTGCAGACATTATTACGCCAAGTCTTATAAATTCGCTGAAAAATGTAATTTTCGACAAGCGTCTGACTACTTGGTAGATTTTGGCCGTCTGTACTCTTTGTCTCTTTGTTTTTGATTTAGGTCATAACCAATGAAAAAAATAGTTCTATTTTGAATGGGCGTCGACGATGAATGATTTCTTCAACAGTTCTAATATATAAGAATTAATTTAAATGTGGGAATATAAAAATATCTTCATAATAAGATCCAAATTTGAGTACGATTTGCTCATACGTAGCCTGCAAATAATGCACCTGCATTATTTAATTAAATATCACAACAAAACCATAAATGTTAAAAAAAATAGCCAAGTTCTTCTAATACAAAACCCTTTGCGTAACAAGTTAGCCGTAAATAGTAATGAGATCTAAAAGTACGCCAAGTTCTAAGTTTATAAATGTTAAATATCAAATATTTTAAGTAGAGTAACATCGAAGAACCATTAAATTATTAGAGACATCTATTATTTAATGATTACTGACTTTAATTGAGTTGGTTTACTTGGCAAGTTTTCTTTTTTACCTAATAACTCAATTTTAAAATGAAAGCTTGACTAGTAAACTAACTCAATTAAAGTCAGTAATCATTAAATAATAGATGTCTCTAATAATTTTGAGGTTCTTCGATGTTACTCTACTTAAAATATTTGCTATTTTACATTAATAAACTTAGAACTTGGCGTACTTTTAGATCTCATTACTTCTTACGGCTGACTTGTTACGCAAAGGTTTTTGTATTAGAAGAACTTGGCTACTTTTTTAACATTTATGTTTTTGTTGTGATTTCACTACTTTTTGCAAAGGTTCTTTTTATCAGGAAAAGTGGGTGGAATAAACGCCCAATAAAAGCCTCATAAGTCATAAGGAAAAGTAGGTAAGTTTTTAATGTATGTCTTTTGTATGCACTACAAGTCCTACCGCGCTACCAATTTTCATAAGTTAGAAGTGCTCCATTGAAATGATAATAATTGATAAAAAGTAGGTGGATGAAACGCCCCTGCATGAAAAATTTCAAAAATTTCATAATTTCAACTTTTTCTTTGTATATACATCTGAAAGCGAACCACTTTATCAAATTTCATAGTCCTGCACCAAAGAGAAGAGCAAATTTCTTTGAAAATGGGTGGTTGCCACGCCCACTGAATGTTAAATCTCAAATTTTTAATTTTCCCCTTCCTTGCATGTCAAAAGTCCTATTGCTCTGCCAAATTTCATCATTCTACAACAAACAGAAGTGCTCCATATAATTGATATAAACTCTGCGGAAATGGGCAGATGCCATGCCCTCTGAATTTAAAATCTCAAATTTTAAAATTTTGCATTTGCTTGCACTTCTAGCCCTACCGTTCTACCAAATTTCATCGTTCTACGACAATCAGAAGTGCTTCTTATAATTGATATCAATTCTATTCGTATGGGCGGGTGCCACGTAACTGAATGTTAAATATCAAATTTTAAAATGTTTCCTATGTCTGCACTTTAAGCTCTGCCGCTGTACTAAATTTCATCATTCCACGACAATCATATGTAAGTGCTCCAAATAATTTATATCAATTCTATGGAAATGGGCGGAAACCACGGCCCTTGAATGAAAAATTTCAATTTTAAAATTTTTTCCTGCGCCTGCACTTTAAGCCCTATTATATTCATCATTCCACGAAAATCATAAGTGCTCCAAATAATTTATATCAATTCTATGAAAATGGGCGGAAACCACGCCCCCTGAATGAAACATTCCAAATTTAAAAATTTTTCCTGTGCCGGTACTTTAAGCCCTACCGTTGTATTAAATTTCATCATTCTACGACAATCAGAAGTGCTCCAAATTATTTAAATCAATTCTATGAAAATAGGAAGGTACCACGCCCCCTGTATGGAAAATCTTAAATTTTTGATTTTTACTTTGTTAACACCACAGGGCCTACCGTTGTGCGAAATTAAAAGATTCTACGAAGTCGGGAAGTGCTCCAAAATTTTGATGATCTGTCAGTCAATCAGTCAGTTACGGTTTTTGCGATATTTGCAGTCTTATATCTCGGAAATCCCTTGTGCTAAAGAATTGAAATTTGGTGAGTTGCTTAAACCTGGTGAGCCTAGCAAATGCTACGAGTTTGAAGTTTCTGAACTTATTGGTACTGAAGTTAGAGGGGGTCGAAAATTGCCTGAGTTAGATCCTGTAAAAAGGGTGTAGTGCCAGAACTTTGGTGGGCACTACCGTGCCCTTTGATAATCGTCAAATATTTTCCTTGATTCTCTGACTGGCTGCTAAGATAGGATTTCCAATCGATTTCTTTACTGCCCTAATACCTTAAGAAATATAAAATTCCGAGGAAGTAGGTATACTATTTCTTGTTTAACTAACTTCTTACAAATTACAGAGATTTGTGTCTTCATTTTCATAATTCACTTTATCGCCAATGCATGATAACATACCTACATAAAATTTGCCAGAGATTCATGCCAAAAAAATGTCTAAATAAGCTCCACGCTGGGTTTTTCTTACCATCTAGGAAAATTTTCCCCAAAAACTGACTCGTATCTATACTTTATATGCGCCTCTAAAATCCAAATCGAGTTAAGAAAAAAAACAAGGACTCCTCCTCATCTTCATAAACCCAAAGTCCATTTGGTATTCCATTCACATCTTGTATTCAATTCAATATTTCACTGCCCAACTGTGTTCTTTTCTTATTGAGAGGATTGATCTCTGTCATCCGGACCGATTTTCAGAAAATTCAGCAATTTTCCGCAGCTTAATTTTATTGCTTCTCTTTCCATAAGTTTCATTTATGCATTCTCCCCTATAGAATTCTTTGCCAAGCCATTGGCAAAAGCATCTTTCTTCAAGAATAAGAGCCAAAAGTGTTTCTAATTGAATTTTCCATTTCCGATTTTTCCAAATAGAAGTTTCAATGTTTTTATAATACTTTGTCCAACAAACCTAGAACCACCACCGAAATAGGGAGACAACAACAAGCTAAGTTATTTAAAAATTAAAAATAAAAAAGGAGAAGGAGAACTCCATAAACGAAAAGGGTTTCACCAAGAAGCCAGAAAGTTTGTTTAGCTTTAATGATAATAGTGTTCATATAAATTAAGGTAAGGTTACATCATGTGACATGTGACATGCCTAGATTTTGGAAGAGTTTAGAATATGTAAATGCGAGGGACCTAAATACATTAAAGAGGTTAACGTTTCGAGGACAAACTATCTGTTTATTAAAGAAATCCTCCGAGTCAACTCCTAAAGCACTTAAGTGTATTATATTTGTATATGTGTATAAAACCTAACCCACTTTAAGCTTCCTTAGGAAAATTAAATTAAGAGTAGGAGTGAGTCCGGATAGAAGATGACTCGTAGAGAGCTGGCATATAGAGAAGAGGATGTGTTCAGGACTCGAGAATGACTTATCTGGATTATTTATGTTTTGCAGTGGCTCTGCCAGGATATGAGAGTCATGAAAAATATGAAATTTATGCTGCTACTACCCTGGCGATTTATTATTTTGGCCTTAGTCGGGGATGAGCTATAAAAAGAATTTCGTGCGGTTTTTTTATTTGGCTTGTTGGTAGGTTTATATACAGCAATCTTTCGCATGTCCTTGCTCTTTATAGTAGTCAAGGAGCTTGTAGTTATTTATTTTTCATTTTTTTTTTTTTTTTCGAGGAAGGAAACATATTTTTGGTGTGATAATGTGTGTCATGGTATTTAATTACTTTCCAACGACCGACGCGACATCTGAAATATATAGGTACCTACCCTGGGAAAAAATGCATTTGTGTGGAGAAAAATGGTAGGATGTTACAGCTGCTGCATTGCCCAATCTGGTACGACGCTGAACAAATGGCTTTTTTAATGTGATTTTGGTAGTACGAGCATAATAAAACTTAAAGGACTCCTCGATGATTAACTGATATTTGTAGTTTGCCCAACTAGAGAACTAGATTTATGCATGAACTGAATGCTATAACGAAGCATGAAGCGTCATAGCTTTGGATACATATGGAAAACCCTCCTCCATAATGTAAAAAGCAAAAAAAAAAAAAACTAGTAGAAGTCCTGATGATTCCAGAAATGCTTGAATTTTTGCTTGTCCACCGAGATTCAGGTAATATGTGGTTCGAGTTCAATTTCGAAATTAGTTGTTTCAGTTTAATTTTCTTAGATATCTACTAAAAAATTGATGGGAAAAATATTTCTTGCGACACTCCTATACCTTTGTTAGGGGCCAGTTATAGCTATCATTGAAAACCATCATTGAAAATATTAATTGTCAATTTTGAGAGATTTTGAAGTAAAAATATATGATTATTTTGATGCAAAAGTAAAGCTTATTGACTTAATATTTATTTCTCGGTAAAACAAAATTCAATTTTACACAACTTTTCTCATAAAATGACTTTTAATTTTTCAATGATGAACTACCTTACCAATGATCATTGAAAAAATTAAAAGTTACGTTATGGGGAAGATATGGGTCAAAATTGGAGAAGAAATAATTTTGAAGTCGTAAGCTATATTACTGCATTAAAATATTCAGTGTTTGAACTTTCGAAGGGTCTCAAAATCAACAGCTAACTTTTCAATGATGGTTTTCAATGATAGCTATGACTGGCCCCTTAACTGTTGGGCCATCAAATTAAAAAAAAAAACATTATTTTTTCGAGTCAATATTTGTATTCATTTATTTCCGTTATCATCTTAAACTTCTTAAAGGAACAAAGGGGCTGAAGCGTAGTTCAGTGGAGATGCGTATCCGTATGAAGCAGCATATCCTACAGGAGAAGCTGCCAATGGAGCGGAGTAAGCCAATGGACTAGCGAAGGGAGAGGCTACGTAATTGGCTGCGAATGGTGCAGCAGCAAGAGGAGCAGCCACGTATTTGGCAACAGGTGCGGCAGCATAAACTGGAGCGGTGGCGATTCCATTGTAGTTCCTTGCGATCACTTGGCTACTGGTGGCAGTGACAACTCCTGGAGCTGCAGCAACCAAAGGAGCAGAGTATGCTAGTGGTGATGCAAGAAGTCCTGGAGCTGGCTTGGCAACAGCGCAGGCGATGACAGCGAAGATGAGAACGGTCTATAAAAATAAATAAACCAGAATTACAAACAGATCCTTTGAAAAAATGTTTTACAAATGATTAACTTACGTATTTGAACATATTGATAGTTTGTTGGTTTATTTTTTTTTTGGAGCGAAATGCTTCGAGAGGCGACAAAGTGTGATATGATTTCGTTTATCCAATTCAGTCCATTTTATACGTATATCTCCTCTTTTCTATATACGCTCTCAAACTCATTACTCATTCAACCAAACAGAGTGTAGGTTAATGCTTCCAGTATTAATGTCTATTATGAATTCAAAACATGCATCTTTTATGGGAGGCGTTTAATATGATGGGTAAGAAATTTGGTTTTTGTTTTTGATATTGGTGGTGTTGGTTGTTTGGTGTTAGCAAACCTTAAATTCATTAACATGTGATCTTGACCTTTAGGTTATGAAAGAGATGCATTAATACTTGATTACTTCTTGAAATCCCGACTCAACAGGCCATACAGATGTCCCACCACATCACAGTCACAATCTAATCAACAATCAGTGCATTTTTAATCACGTGAAAAATTATGTCACGTCGTTCCAGGCGCGAACGCAGGGGGGTGGGTTGGGTGGTTCGACACCCACCCCCCAAATGGATGAATTTAACTTCCTCGCCCTACAATTCACTCTTAATTTTTGAGTTTTCAGTTTAAAACCCCCCCCCCCAAAATTTTTTTCTGCGTTCGCGCCTGCGTCGTTGATTAGCCTTTCACAACTACTTTTATCTTTTCCAAAAAAATTCACTGACACATTCAACAAAAACCAGAAAAAATACTCACACGGACTTGAAACGTCAAACCACAGCGCTCATGCCTTGTTCAAAAAGTTATTTTTATTTCGACATATCGCTGGATGGTCATGGATTTTTTGGACTCCATTGGATTTCTCCTAGACATGTTCATATATCTGCCATCGTTCATGGCCTGTGAAAAGGTGAAACATTAAATGGAATGAATTAGAAGATAGATACATACAAGAAATACGAATACACTTTTTCTAAAGAAAGTTATTACAAAAATTAAAAAATATTTCTATGGAAAAACCAAAGTTTAAAATTGAATCACGGATTCCTCTTTTTAAATATTAAATAAAATATTAAATATTATTTTTTTTTAATTTAAAATTTTTCTAATATCAACTTTTATGTATTATAGGCTATTGATTATGTCATATAGAAAGGAACTAAGACGTTGCCGGGTTTTTATTGTAAAAATCATTGTATGGGTTATTGAAGATGAGAAAACCGGGGAGGAGTGCTATTAAGTTGGAGGGTGCAATTTTGATGAGGGGAGGTAAATGCAGCCCTTTTCGTTTTTTGCATATAACTCGAAAACCGAGCTTAATTTAAAAAAATGCCGTTAACCTTTAATGTAGAGAATTAAATTTACTATGGAATACGCGCAATATGGACATAAATAAATTTTTAATGTGCTAAAATAAAAAAACAAAATTCCAAACAAAATTCAAAAAATTTATTTTTTTGGTTTATTTTACTTATTTACCCTTCACTTTTTTTCCGGTAGAGATATGTATAGGAATTGCTCCATTTAAAAGAAAGATTGTAAAATTTTTCTTTAAAATGGCGTATTCAGAATTTTTTTTTAGACAAAATTAACAAAGATGTAGTCGGTCAAAGTAAGCCATTTTTCGATATTTATTGCTACTTTGCTACTTTGACTTTATTTTAATTCTTATTTTTAGCAACAAAACTTAATTTTATTTAATAAAATAAGAATAATAAGTTTATTTGTCAATTATAATTGATTGTTATTAACAGCCTTGTTACTTTTTATAAAATGTGAAAATGAAAATCATACAAAAATAAAATAAAAGTGATCACTTCTAGATTTGATTAAATCTCTTCAATATTGCCATCCATGTCTTCAAAAATATAATCTTCTTCTATGTGCGTTTCTTCCGAACTGTCCCAGTTTACACCCATGTTATTCTTACAAAACATATAGAACACGTTAGCTCCAATTTCTTACACCCACAGCTTCCCACAACCCGTTTTATATCCCGATGCCATTTTTTCAGCAAAACATCTGGTGCAGGAGGTTGATTCATGGTTTCAGGTACCAATCCATATTTAGATGCATTCCACCCCCACTCGAGAATATTAGAATTTTTTCCACTCCACTGATGGTGTACTTGGAAATAAGTCCTTAAGCCGTGCTGTGGGATGGCATCACGCGTAAGTGGTAATTTGGCCAATGAAAATTTAGCATTTTTTGATAGCTCACAAAAAAGTGTAAGGCGAAACCTACTAAGTGTGTTATTCAACTCCCCATACAAAGCTGCTGCAATAAGAAGTTCGGATGCAGAATCTACCTCTTCTTCAGTAGCATCTTAACGTAAAAACTGTTTTTAAAAACAGATTTCATATTTTTTTCCCCTATTTAAAAAAAATCTGGATATGGAATCGCATCCGCTTAAAGCATGCATAATTCCAAGATATTGTTATTGTTTCGGAAATTAAAACTATTTCGATCTTACAATTTTGCAGGTACGTTTCCTGTTCCTCGTTTCAAAAAGTACACATTTTGAAATTGATCTGGTATAGCAATGACAAAATGATAAGAAGATCAGGCGCGAACGCAGGGGGGGGGGGGGTTGGGGGTTCAACCCCCCCCCCCCCCCCCCCCCGAAATGTATGAATTTAACTTTCTCGCCATACAATTTCACTCTTAATTTTGAGTTTTCAGTTAAAAATTCCCCCCCCCCCTACGAAATTTTTTCCTGCGTTCGCGCATGAAGAAGATCAATATCTTGGCCAACTACCACCACATTATTTGACTGGGATGCCTTTTCTTTTGCACATTTCAAAATTGGTACATCTGCAAAAATTTTTGTATTGCTCTCATTTGACAAAAATTGGTCGTTTTTCATCCTTAATTTTAACTCCTGGGCCAACATGTTTGGTCCGGCACAACCTTTCTGCACTTTTTGTACAAATATTTAAATCACTGGGATAACCGTCAAACACTACAGTGCAACTGGTAAAAAATCTTTGCAAATGATTTATGAATTTGGTACTTATTTCTACAAATGTTTCTATAATCAATAATCAATTATAATTGATAAATAAAATTATTATTCTTATTTTATTAAATAAAATTAAGTTTTGTTGCAAAAAATAAGACTTAAAATAATGTCAAAGTAAACGCAATAAAAATCGAAAAAATGGCTTACTTTGAGCGGCTATATTTTTGTTAATTTTGTTTAAAAAAAAATTTCTAAATACGCCACTTTAAAGAAAATATTTTATAATCTTTCTTTTATATGAAGCAATTTCTTTACCTATCTCTACCGGAAAAAAAAGTTGAGGGCAAAAAAGTAAAATAAACCAAAAAAATCAATTTTTGGCAATTTTGTTTTTTTATTTATTTATTTAAAATTTTTTGAACAGGCTTGTTCTATATTAAATTTAATTCTCTACAATAAAGGTTAACGGCATTTTTTCGAAATTTAGCTTGGTTTGCAACCGAAATGGGTTGCATTTACCCCCCTCCTCAAAATTGCACCCTCCAATTTAATAGCACTCCGCGGTTTTCTCATCATCAATAACCCATTCAATGATTTTTACAATAAAAACTCGGTAACGTCTTAGTTCCTTATTGCCCTGTTTTTTAGGACATAATCAATAGCCTATTATGTATTTCATAATAAATGCATATTTTTTAGTGCACTTCGAGTTATTTCATGAATGGGAAACTTGCCATAATAGTATATACCAGGGACCAGGCGCGAACGGAGGAAAAAATTTCGGGGGGGGGGGGGGTTTAAACTGAAAACTCAAAAATTAACAGTGAAAGAGTGAAATTGTATGGCGAGGAAGTTAAATTCATACATTTGGTGGTTTGAACCCCACAAAGAAGTAATTAATTAATTAATTTCCCCCCCTGCGTTCGCGCCTGCCAGGGACTGTTTTAAGTGGTAGTTGTTATGTTTTCTGGTCGTTGCTATTTGAAATTGGTAGCTCTTAATTACGTTTCTGGTAGTTGTTATTAAAAACTCCGCCCTTTCTTCGACCAGTTCAACACAAAGTACTTCTACGAATGTCAATTTTCAATCTGAGTATAGGTTCGAATATTTGCCGCCTGTTTAAATTTTCAATGATTTATTACTATTCATATTTGTGAGGATTATCTAAGTCCAGAAAACATGCTTAACTTTTTTATCTGATCTCAAAATTTTAAACGGATTTAATCTATTACCCGCACAGAATAATCGCACTTGGTTGTGTTGCCTCAACGACTTCATAATGCAATTTCGATTGAAAGTCAAATAATTTAGACAATTTCTTTTTTTCAATTACTCAACTGGGACAAAAAATTGTTAAGCAAGCAAATCAAAAACATTTTCAGCATCAGCTTTTTGACACCAAAAGTGATGAATTTGTAGAAAAAGTTCAAATTTAAATTATCTACAAAAATATGCATTCGGCATTTCTTTTAGCTACACTATAATGATTGCTGTGACAATAAACTCATATTGAATCGCTTTTCCAAAAATTAATTATTTTTGAATTCATATTCGGCGAGTTTTATTTGAATGTATTTCAGATAGCACAGTAAAATTCGCCTAGGTAGGAACAACAAAATTAAGAAAGTGTCGATAAAAAAGATAACCGTGAGAAACGGGCTATGTCTAAGAAAAAAGTATTAAAATCGAAACGAACATTTGCTGTACAAATTTGTTCAATAAGGATTTGTTAGTAGCTAGTTCTCATTTTTTCTTAAAACATCCCAGTTGCCGGAAACTCAATTTCCTTGTGTGAAAGCAGTCTAAACAAAATGTTTACACAGAAAACACAAACAAAATTCGGTATAATAATTTGTTTTGTTATTGTTTTGCGTATAAGCTTTTTGTTGGAGTTTAATGTCTACACTCTCTCAAAAAACACGGCTAGTAATTATTTATTTTGATTTTAGTGGTTTATTTTTTTTAAATTTGTCCCGATATTTTGTAAGTTTCCGGTCATTTTTATGAAATCAAAATTAATGTATGCATTGCATTCCTCCTTTAAAAAAATTCAACCGTAATACTCATACTTCTAGGAATGCACATCAGTTTACCCTCGAGCTCAACTTCGGACGTACCGTCAAGTTTAGAAATTCTTTTTTTAGCTGCACTACCCGAATGCTTTACACGGCTCTATTTTTCCCCTCCATTTCGGTATTCAAAGGTTCGAAACCAACCTATTTTCCTAACGCTCGCACTGTGTTAATTTAACATTTTAAGGGCATCAAAAACCCCTTGACTGCGCGTACTGTATAAAAAAATATGTATGTAATGTTATCAAGAGGCGTGTTTTATTGCATAAGCCATCCATAGTACTGTACGATTTTACATGCATTACAAATACAATATCGCTAGTAGCTCTACAGCCGATAAGAAGTTAAAGTAAAATCCTACTGCGGATCGCTTTTTGCCATTTATCCGAGCCTCTATTCTACTTAAGCTTCTTATCGGCTGTAGAGCTACTAGCGATGTTGTATTTGTAATGCACGTAAGATCTTACTGTACTATAAATATCTTTTGCAATAAAACATGCCTAATCTAAAGAATAAAATAAATAAATTGGATAGCTCAACGGCTCGTAAAGAACCATTAGGGCCGAGTGACTTACAAGTTACAACTTACAACCATTCCTGTGTGCGCGTGTCGACAGGAATGGGACCTACAAGTGTATGCCGAATCCGAACGGCTAGACGAGAAACACTTATTCATGACAAGGTTTGGAGATTTTGTCGATTCCTCGCAAGAGGCAGTAGCCCTGAAAAAAAAAATTTTTAGATGGACGAGGCTGGGAAGTGAGCCTATACCTCCAGCCTGATAGTCCAACGCACTTACTATTACGTTACGGGCTACTACAATCAATCCAAAGAAAAATATGTTTTATTAGCATTGCTCTTTCAAACCATTTTTAATCCAAAGAAACGAATTATTACTCCGTTTACAAACAGAATCGAGAGCTCGAGTTGGATTACGGTCGGATTTTCGACCCAGGTGTTTCGTCACATGAGTTGAGAGCCCCATTTGAAGTTGAGTTGATATGGTGTTGAGATTACATTTAATTGAATGGCAACAATATATTTATTTTACACAAAAACGGTTCAAATTTAATGAATTTTAGAACATACTCCACATAGCTATCAAAACAAATAAATAATTTTACTCGCACATGTGCTAAAACACTGTGGTGAACACATCCTCAAGACTGACTCTTTGACTCAGGTTTTTTATCCACAATTTCGACTCCGCTCCTGAAGTGGAATCGAGTATGTTGAAGCTCATTTCAAGTCAACGCAGGTATACAAAGGGGCCACGCGAGCTTGAAGCTCGTTCGAATACTTCATGTAAACGGGGTATACAGGGTGTCCCGTAAGTAATGGATAATCCTGAAATGCCGCATAGTAGACTTTATGACCGTCCTGAAAACTGATAAAAAAAAGTTCTATCCCAACCACAAGAAAAGTTATATGCATTTTTTTGTTCAGTGCATTTTTTTTTTTCTTACTTTACATTTTTGAATACCACGACTACAAGTGAATGAATTTCATCATTTTTTTTTTGCAGGAATATTTTACATTACTTGTGCCAACACATAAGTAGAAGAAAATTATTATAACTGTTGGACTTCTTAGAGAAAAAAATTATTTAACATTGAATTTCAATGCAAAATGTGAAAACAAATAATTTTTGAAAAAGTTAAATCATAGCTGGTATAAAAAAAATGCATGAATACCTGAGTGGCCAACTATTTTAAAAATATGCGCGTTAAATGCAGATTTCAAAATGGTATTACTTATTATTATATCTAGAGTCAATAGCAAGTTATTGGTAAAAATCTGCAATACTAGAGTAAATTTAGCAAAAACAAAAGTTTTCAAAATTAGCACAGTAAACGTGAAAATAATACCAAGCGTTGAACATAGCAGATTTTTGATTTATTGGCTGTTTCTACGATGTTGTCCTAATGATAACTCCAAGCTTTCAACTTCTAGGGCCGAATGCATTATTGATAAAAATGTCAAAATGTAGTCGTGGTATTGAAAAATGTAAAGTAAGAAAAAAAATAATGCACTGAACAAAAAAATGCATATAACTTTTCTTGTGGTTGGGATAGAACTTTTTTTTATCAGTTTTCAGGACGGTCATAAAGTCTACTATGCGGTATTTCAGGGTTATCCATTACTTACGGGACACCCTGTATGTTGTTTTCCTTAAGCCCAAATAGGTAGATCTAATCGCGGGTTTTCCATTTTAAAAACTTTTCCATCAGGTGGATTTCTATTTGGCTATATTTAAAAATTGACAAAATGTAGGTATAGGTACTACGAGTCGGCACTAAGGGATTTTCAACCACTTAAATCGTCTTCTATAAGATTAGATAAAATCTCAGAAGAAACAAACAACAAAAATGAAAAAAAAATATACCCTACCACAATCTGTACCTGTTTTCCATCATCAGGAAGGATAAATGCAAAACAATTTTGGTTCCTTGTTGATTCCTGGCTCCTGGAAAGAAAACAGTATAGGATTATTTAAGAACAAAAACAAAAAACAAAAATTAACACCTATTTCCACTGCTTAAACTTTCACCGATATTTTATTTGTATATTTTCCATACCAACCAACCAACATCATCGCTGTGCCAACAAAATAAACCGAAATGCGAGTAACTGGGTTAATGGAGGAATATACTTATCCAATTCTAAGCTTAAAAACCGTTGCTTTCAAATAAATTTTATTCTCCTTCTACCTACTCGTATACTTCTTATGCTACTCAAAAGCCACAACAAACACAACGACTTAAAAAATGCCGTTAACAATATCTTCGGTGAAATCTGTCAAAGGATGAGAGATGCCTTCTTTCTGAATTTCTTCCAGGACTGAGAGATCTTTATCCTGACATCAAAACCGCGCAGCACAGCAACCAACAAATAACGCAGCCATCGGCAGTGGTATCGACGACCGACGATAAGATAGCTTAAAATTCAATACAACTTGATATCGATGTGGTTGGGAAGGGTGGGTGGGGGCTGGTGGGAGGGGGTGGTGGTAAATTGTGTGGTTTGGTGTGCAATGAATTGTGAATGAGGACAAGGATGTCAACAGGACATCCTCCAATCCATATATACCTCCATCAGACTGGATATGATGTGGGGAAGGTATTTAAATTTATTTATTTGTTCTAACGCTATCGGCTATAAGGCTAAAAGGGGACTGGTGATGGAGGTTATCTCTTTCTATAGACATGTATTTGTATATACTACTCCTAGGATTTTGAAGTTCTACACCTCCTGTCTCATCCATTTTCCCCCATCCGCATACACAGTAGTTACAAACGTCCTGACATCCGTTGCTTGCTCTGACGCGCCCTCGATACGGATCTAGACTTTCAATTTGAAATTTGTTCACACGAAGATGGCATCTTCTTCGTTATTATTTTGTTTTTTTTTTCCGCCAGTAGCACTTAGGAGGTTGTTTATTGATTTCGCCTTCTGCGTTTTAGGCGATGATGACGATGAGGCTGGCAAAGTCATTCGGTTTTACGAGTTTCGTTGGAAGTTTTTTGTGTTTTGTTTTTCTTTAAGGCTCTTCGATTTCTGTTTTGAGTTATTGGTGTTTGATAGGGAATGGGAGCATGCAAACTTTGTTGTTTTGTTTCGAAGGTATTTAGAAATTTTGGTGTGAGGTTAAGAGTTTGAGGTGACATCTGGTGTTGAAAACAAAATTAAGAAGGAGAATTTTGATCATGCTGAGCATGTTTTTATATTAAGTCTCTAGATTTGCATGCAGGTTTGCCAAAAAAAATACTAACATTTTTATTTCGAATTCAAATTAGACGTTTTATTTGGAATGTTTGAATGGCCGTATTAATGTTCTAATATAAAGTGATGATACATTTTTTTTTTAATGGGAACCATTTATTTTTGTAAATGTTAAACGATCTCTCAACACCATATACATAGTTGTAGGGTGAGTTGGGTCAATCCAAACTTATGTCAGAAAAATATATTTACTGACCAAAATAAATTCTTTCCGAGATAATTAAGCCGTGTGTTTTTTTCATAAATGTACAATACCGTCTGGAAAAATGTCAAGTTTATGTCTAGTAAAATTTCAGAAGGACTATCTAGACGCGCTGTATTTCAGTACCAAAAATTTAGACTCGCGAAACTTTTAAAACACTCGTCAGGCCATCGCTAGTAAAAACGTGTTGGACATGTTTCGGCACCCCATCAGGAATGTCTCTTGTAAACCAAAAATACAAACATTATGTACCTATTTGTTATGCAATATGATATGAAACATTAGAGTAGTTGGTAGCGTATTGGACTGACAAGCAGAAAATCGCGTGGTCAAGTCAATATTTGTTATTTCGACTGGCGGGGAAAAAGGGTTCATAACCACCAAGGCCCTTGTTCTAGCCTTTGCTTTCTCTTGCTAGCCACTTGCCAGATTCTATGTAAAACTCTCTAGTGCCTTGTCGAAAACAAGATTGTTTTTTTCTTGCGCCGTAAGTTTTAATTGGAATTTTACTGATTTTTCTTTAATGATAATCACTTTAAATAAGATCACATTCAAAAATGAATTAAATCATTTAAGAATTTAATAAAAAGCTTCAAAAAGTCACCAATTGTGTACCAACGTTAATATGTTACATTTTTACCTTGCATTTCGACGGAATATTTTTCGGGACTGGAGTCTTGAGAACAGTAAGTCTTAAAAACAAGTATTTAATAGCTACTTTCTTTTGTAGAGAATTGAATTATCTACAAAATTTACCAAAATTACATAAACAATTTCAAGAAACATAATAACTGTCACACAATGGGAAGGGAAAATTAGGCTGGGTAGAGCATTCCACATTCGTGTAGTGCGACTAAATAAGGAATCTCTGTACTTAACAGTACGTCCGAAGTTGGGCTCAAGGGTAAACTGATAGGCGCTCCTAGAAGCGCGAGTATTACGGTTGAATTGTTTAAGGGGAGGAATGGAACTGGCTATTTCACTAGAGCACTGTTTGTTGAAATAACGGTAAAATAGCGAAAAGCAGGAAACATTTCGATGGTGCTCAAGAGATGAGAATGTTTCCGTTATAGTTCTTTCACCTATCATTTTAAGAGCTCTCTTTTGAATTCTATCCAATAGACTCAAGACAATAAAAACCCTTGAACGTCTTATTTCAATTCTATTTTCTGTATGAAATAATCAATAGATTATACTGGCTTCCCTTCCCGTATTATGACATACATAAAATTTCAATGCGTTCTAGACGCTGCTGTTTTTCGCCAATTTAAGGGATGAAGGTAAAAAATTTGTAAAGAATTTAATGTTGTTTAAGCAGAAGCTTAGGTTTTCTACAATTAATTACAAGCGAAAATCTAACCAGAGAAATGTGTTTTCCAAAAAGTACGAAATTTTGGTTCTTTTTTCACCGTACTTTAGGCAAAAGTGTATATTTTGTTGACTTTTTAGCAAAAAAATGAAAGAATGTCGATTATTTTGAGGTTTTCTGTGATATTCGTTGTGAAGCCACATCCGTAGGAAGTAGCAAAGTTGAAATTTGGATTCATTGACCCCTAAAACGTGAAAGACGAGTGCGAAAAAAACTTCTATATTCTTTTCCCTGGAACAGGCACTCCAGCAGTCGCTTTAACTGCGGTGTAAAAAGCATAAGCAATACTAATCGTGTGCGCCTAAATAATTCAAGTTTGAAATTTGAATGTCAAAAATAAAAGTTTTTCAAAAAAAGGAATTTATTTTAATTTTTCTTCAAACCACGACTGATTGAGTTTAAATGGTTGTTACTTCTGGTTTAGAGTCTGCACTGGTTAGATTAATACCTTTGTAGAAAGTCCAAAAGCAAGGCAATAATATTTTTAAAAACAATTGTTTTTAATAAAAAAAACTAACAATTTTTTCCTGCGAGTTAAGAGGTTACATTTTTTTGAAATGCCGTTATCTTTTTAACGGTGATTCGTAGGAATCACTTACTGACGCTTTTTCTTGCGGATGGACCGTTTCGAAGTTGTAAGCGAAAAACTGATATTTTTTAAATTCAACCTTGGATAACTATTGACGCCGGCCGCCGACACGATCTGCTAATAGAATTTTGCGAAATTTTTGCTGATACCAAAATTAAATTAATTGCGTTAAAAATCTTTATTTGGATTTTTTTGGAAGAAAAAGTACAATTTCCCTGGGCTTCAGAGTATAAACATATTAATTTTTTGGTTCTTGAAATAAGATCCTTATTATGAGTTGCATCTCGAGTTGTTGTTTTAATTATTGTGGATGAATATGGATCATTTCTGATAGTAAAATAAGTAATTTTTAACAATATACTATGTTTATGCGCTTATATACCTGTACAAGAGGGTTGGTTTCCTTATCACTGTATAACTTTAATATAGCAATTCCTTTTTTAGGATAGTGAATAGAATAAACCATATAGTAAGGAACAATTGCATTCATGGGTTCTATTTTTGATTACGTTTGTCTGGAACGTGAGCTTGCTCAAAACATAAAATTCGCCCAAATTCACCCATGCATTTCTGAGACAATGGTCACATCACTGGTCATTTTTCATTGCTTTTTTTATTACTCGAAAACTAAGCTGAATTTGAGAATTAACCTCAATAACTTTTTGTAGGAAATAAGATTTTCTACCATAATTGACAGTTTACAAAAAAATTAAACAGAAAAATGTAAAAAAAAACAGAGACTCACCTATAATATGACGCATAAAAAATGTTTGTTGGACAAAAATTGGCGAAAATATACCCCTTTAAAAATAACCGTTTTTTTTTACTATTTTAGCTTTTTTTGCTCGTAAGCCTCTTTTTTACTTGCAATGTATTGGTACTACATATGTGGAAAGTTTTCCATTCTTGAAATAATTCCAGTTCGTGATTTTCATCAAATACGTCATTACCATAATAGAGAGTTCAAAAAATGTGTGTCCCGCAATTTTATCTGTCCATCAAGTCAGACGTACCAAGTTTTATATAAATCGACCCATCCATTCAGTCTGTAGGCCTGAGTGCATACAAATAGACAGACGGAAAAAAACAATTACGGGACCCACTTTGAAATCAAATTATTTCAGGAATGGAAAACATGCCCTATAGTACTAATGCATTGCAATTAAAAAAGAGGCTTACAAGCAAAAACAAGTAAAAATCACAAAAAAGATTTATTTTTAAATGGGTATTTTTTGTTGCCAATTTTGGTCAGACAAAACTTTTCTATGCGTCGTTTTTTAGGTTTGAATCTCTCCTTTTTTCATTTATACATGTCTCTACACTATCTCTAGCCGAACAAAAGTTATGAATGACCATTTAAGTAAAAAATTTAAAAATCAATGATTTTCTGATTTTTTTTATAATTTTTTTTTTTTGAACTGTCAATTATGGTAGAAAATCTAATTTCCTACAAAAAGTTTTCTGAGGTAGATTCTCAAATTCGGCTTAGTTTTCGAGTTATACAAAAAACATTGAAAAATGACCAGTGTGACCATTCTCTCAGAAATGCATGGGCGAGTTTACGTGAATTCTGAATTTTGTGTGTTTGAGCAAGCTTCCAAGACAAACATGTTCAAAAATAAAAGCCCTTGAACGCAATTGTTTCTATCTTCCTCTCATATTCGGTTATATTTACCCACTACCCTATTTAACATGATTAATATATCAACAACTACTCGTAGCTGCCTACCCCATTAGAGAATTCCATTAGATTCTTAATGCAAACTTCATGAACATTATTTCAACAACTTTTAATGAATATTAATAAATATTAACAAAGCACAACCCTGTCATCGACATCAGCATCGTTATCCGACTCAACAACAAACCAACTCTCCTGTCGGAAGTTAATAGGACATACTATCTGGTGAATAATGAATTTCCATCTGAAAGACAGGTACTCAACAGCAACACAAGCCATCCCTATAATAGCTTCCCTATACCCTACCCTTTGCATTGCATTACCGCTCCTGTTCGACTTACCTTATTTACTCCCCGTCCCCAAATGACGATAGCTAGTAATGGAATGGAATTTCTTTTTCTATTTTTATTTTTTTCATTCTGCTTAAAATATAAAATTCTTATAATGTTTGCAGCAGCATCGCAGTTTCTTTGCAACAACGCAGCTTCAGCAGCGCCAGCGAGTACATCTTTTGCTCCACTTCTATTGGGACGCGTCGCGTCGAGCGGTCTGGCACTTCTTTGCTCCTTTTCAATTTCCCCGGAGGAATCTATTTCCATTTAGAAACTCTTGAACCCTTTTTCCGTTCATCGGCCAGAATAAAAAAAAAAATCTGCTCATTGCGCTGCTGAATGCTTTCATACCTCAACGTGGTGCAGCACTGTGCACAACACCACAACGGCAGCGTCGATAAGGATCCTGATGACGATTATGACGATGAGGAGTGAGGACATCCTTTTATATTGGAAAATGTTACTTTTAAGAATGTCATTTCGTGGTTTTTGTGTTGATCATTGTAGCCGTGCTCTATTGGGGATGTTATTATGACGGGGGAGGGGGGGGAAGGATGTTTAGGAGTTGTTTGAAAATGTAAATACATAGTGACAAAGCCAAATATGGGGTTGTCATTTCGTTTGTTCTCATTTATTTGCCTCTTTTTTATTTTCGTTTTCTATTCACTTGAGAATGCCAGGAAAAATTAAGTTTATTTTTGCTGATACAATCACAGTCAGGACTAAAAAAACAAAACACTATAAAGACTGATTGTCATTCTGATACCTATAGGTACATAGAAGGCGGGAATTGTCACGTATTGTGATTACTTTTAATAAGGAGTGTCATCAGCAGAATGCGCTCGAAGAATTATTATTATTCGCGATAGGTTGTCTGCGGTTTGTTGTGCGGCTTTGGTGTTATTGCTTTTTTTCTTTTTTTAATTAAGAGTGATACTCAAAGGATTGTTTTTCATTTTTTCAAAGAAGTCGCATTAATTTTTCTTAGAATCTTGGAAATTTTTTTAATACTTTCGTTATATTTTTTTTTGTTTGATAAAGGGACAGATAAAAGCAATGCTTGATTGAAAATAATTCGACTGTGATGAGTTTTCTAATCATTATGTTTTTTTTTTTTTTGTTTAAGGTAGAACCTACATAAGTCTTAGGTTTTAACTTCTATACCAGTCAAAGCTTTACTTCCGGTATTTAAATTAAAATTCTTTCTTATCTTTCTTGCACCTCGTTGGACTAGGGTATTTTAAAGGTTAAAACCATCGTTAAAAGACAACAAATTCCTGAAAAAATCAATCTCAATTAAGATAGGGGGAAGTATCATCATGACAACAGGATAATATGGAAGCATTTGCATATTTTGTGGTGAACCCACCCAACGGGTGGTGAAGAACAAATTCCAGGCAACAACAGAGCAGTTTCAGCAGACCATATCCGACCCTCAAATTAATATTCTCAGCGATGGAAATTCTGTCAGTGATCAGAAGTCAACCAGGAAGCTTTACTAAAACCGAAGGAGTAGCTGAAATAATACATAGCAGACGACCAAAAAAATCATCCCGGCCACACATCATTTCCAACAACATCATAAGGAACAACATTGTTCGCGCCACCTATTCTGGGTTCTTTCTCTGCTGCGTACACCATTGGGGTTGGATTCGAAGACTCGTCGGGCAGGTGCGCTGCTCTCCATACGATCCACGTGTCCCAGCCATCTCAGCCGCTATATTTTCAGCTTCTTGACCAGGCTGTGTAGCCCGTATAGCTCGTCCTTGAATCTTCTCATCCGCACTCCTTCGATACACACCGGACCGAAAATCACACGGAGGATCTTCCTCTCAAAGCACCCTAGCAGATTTTCATCCGAGGTTTTCAGTGTCATCGGCTTCTGCCCCATAGAGCAGAACCGGGATGATTAGGGTCTTGTATAATATCCCATTGGTGCTCTGAGAAAAGGCCTTACTACTTAAATGCCTTCTAAGACCGAAGAAACAGCGGTTGGAGTAATTCTTCGTTTGATCTCTGCACTGATGTCATTTTGCGAGGTAATCGTGGAGCCCAGGTAGACAAAGTCCTTGACAATTTCGAAGTTATATCTGTCCATCGTGATATTTTTCCGAGTCGACGACGTTGAAATTCTTTTCTTGATGACAGAATATACTTCGTCTTGTCCTCATTAACCTCCAATCCCATTTTAGCCGCCTTCGATTCAATGCTCGTAAATGCGCCTGCCACAGCTCGCTTTGTTCTGCCGACAATGTCTATGTCATCTGCATACGCAAGCAATTGAACGGACTTTTGATAAATTGTACCGCTGGTGTTGACGTCTACGTTACGTACAATTGCTTCAAGAACGACGTTGAATAGGTTGCATGATAACGCTCCGCCTTGCCTCAATCCTTTCTCAACATCAAAGAAATCGGTGGTGTTCTTACCGATTTTGACGGAGAAGCGAGATTTCTCCATCGTCATCCTGCACAAGCGGACGAGTTTGGCAGGGATGCCGAGATATGACATGGCTCTGTATAATTCGTCCCTTTTTATGCTATCATACGAGACCTTAAAATCGATAAAGAGGTGGTGTGTATCCATCTGGAATTCCCGGGATTTTCCTAAAATCTGTCGGAGTGTGAACATTTGATCGACGGTTGACTTGCCTGGCCTAAAACCCACTGATAGGGCCGATCAGTTCGTTGACAAAGGGTTTTAGGCGGTCACACAGGATGGCTGACAAGATTTTATAAGCGACGACGTTTAGGAGACTAATTCCTCTGTAGTTGGTACATTTCAGAACATCTCCCTTTTTATGGATGGGGCACACTATACCGAGGTTCCATTCATCGGGCATACTTTCATCCGACCAAATTTTGCAGATGAGCTCCTAGCCAGTTCATATCCCACTGATTTGAATAGTTCGGCTGGTAGGCCATCCGCACCAGCAGCCTTGTACGACTTAAGTTTGGATATTGTCAGCTGCACTTTGGCTAGGTCGACTGAACGGAACTGTTGGCAATCATCTTCCAAGTTTAATGCAGTGTTCTGCCTACTAGCGGTATCTTGGATGTCTTTGCCGTTAAGCAGTCTAGAGAAGTGTTCTGTTCAGATCCTCAGCACTGACTGTGTATCTTCTACCATATTCCCACGCTCATCACGGCAGGCTTCCGTTCTAGCTTTGTATCCTTGGGTGGATCGTTTCACCCTTTGATCCTTTGAACATCACACATTCCGCTACAATCATGGCTGCTAGAAAAGAATATCTGATGCGCGCTCATTCGAAAAAATAGTTGTAGAAAATATGATGGCCTAGAAATTGAGTTCAATTCCTTTTTGAAAACTTCGTCATTTATTGACGTGCACAAGATCTGATAATGGACTTTCGCAACAGTATTGCTAATACCAATTAAGGATTAATGCATTTAAAAATCTTTACTTGGATTTTTTTGCAATTTAATTCACAATTGAAGCTATAAATTTAAGAAAATCTGCTTTATCAATTTGATGACAAAAGGATGCACTGTAGACGAATAAATGATAACTGTCTGAACAAGATGTCACTCCTCAAAGAATTCAAATAAAATATAAGACTCATAATAAATACAAAATTCACCTCTCGTCATCATTACTCGATATAGCTACAGAATCTTCCTTACCTAGGTCCATAAGATTCCCATTTCTTAGATGAAGATAATCTCAAATTATTATCAGGCCGGTTTATTGCAGTGAACCGACTTCATCACGAAAAAATCCTCCCGCTGCGCTGCACATCACACAACACACAAATGTCATTATGCTCAAGATGATGATGCTACTGATGACGGAGATGCTCCCAGAAAGATGAAGTTGATATCACTCGTTGATGGAAACATACGAAACGTGACTTGAATACTAATATGGCAACATTGAGTCCTCTTTTGAGGCTAGACGCAAAGAAGTTTGCTATATGTATGTATGAATGTGTTTATAGTTAGTGAGCTACATTCTAATTCAATTCATGATGGGAGTGCTAGTGGGAGGGCAAAAATCTTCAAAAGAATTCGCTGATGTTTGCCTCTATCACTGTTTGGCAGCGGGGGCCAACGGAGAAGGATATTCAAATGAATTTCGAGGGATCCAAGTTAGAATTTGAAAGAGGACAGTATTCCTTGTGTGTCGTCCTGGCATCCTTTATCGACTGCATTCTGCAGTAATGTTATTTCACTTAAATTACTACCCCCCAGGGCAAGGGAAAAGAATTCTCCTGCAGTGAATCTGGCCTGATGGTCGTTTACCCTATATATTTTCTTAAAAAAACTATACGAAAACTCACCACAGTTGATGAAGAAAAATTCCATCCAAATGCAAATTGCTGTGCTGTGTTAAAACCTTCGAGGCAGGATAACAAATCATTGCTTGGTTTGTCCTGGTTAGGTTTTTTTTATTAATTTAATTTTTTTTTTCATGACTCGAAACTGCAGATGAAACTTCTAAACTGGCCAGGGCATTAACTTTTGAGTTTCTTAAACTTGGGCCAATTAAGTGTATATGCAGTCGGAAGCAGAAGAAGAAAAACTGGAAACCCCTTGACGAAAAACTTTTGTGAGAGAAAAAGTCGATTAGGCGCTTGTTGTGTATATTTTGTTATTTGGCCCTCAAGGCGACACATAACAAAAAGACGGCAGCGGACATTAAAACTTTGGACTTTTTGCATCGCCTTCTCCCCCCCCCCCCCACAAAAAAAAATTGCGTAGCCTTTCAATAGAGCTACACTACACCTTCTACACTCCCAGAGGAGTACGACGATGAAGTCGCTTTATAATAGAAACTAGAACAAGAAGTAGGCAACAACCGTAAGAGAAATTGCAATGTAAAGTTTTCACTCTCAACCATCACCAGCATCAAAGTTATAATGCCAAGTTGAGCAACGCAAAGTGTAGGTAATTTCTAGAAAAGTTTTCTCATTTTTTTTTTTTTTACCATCAACTCAAAAAGTTTCGTTCAATCCAACAATATAATTTTGTACTGAGGAAGGAATTTTCGGGATATACACAAAGGTATAGGATGTTATACCTATTTTTCTTCGGTTATAGTATCAACTGGAGAATTTTAAGTAATTGAACAGGAATATGGATAAATTTGGTGAAGGTGGCGGGTTCCGTGGACCTGGCCATGCAATATTTAACAACTGGCTAATGGGCAATTGATTCTTAATGGCATTTAAAAAAAAATTAATATTTCAATTATAAGTTTAATATTGAATTGACGCAGATTTCGGAATGTAAGGGAATTGGGGTTATTTAAGAAATGGAATTTTTGAAATTTATCATTATCACATTTAAGTAAGGGCCTAGCAGGAAATCAGCTATCAATTATAAAATTTTAATTTATGATATTTTAATCAAATTTTACACTACGAGACGGGGTGGTATTGATAACGCTATAACATCAATTAATTACGTTGGGTTTTCTAACATATAAATTCAAGATTATAGTAATTTGCTACACACAAAAAAAAAAATACAACTATAATTTACAAAACTTTCGTAGTGCAGGTTAGGTTAGGTTAGAAGGGGTGATGAAGCGGCAAGCCGAAATATCTCACTCGGATCTCAGTGGATCCATTGTGCTCCCCGGGAGCTCACTTGGGTAGGAGAAAGGATGGGTGAGGAGAGGTTGGTGGGCATCAGGGAGGGGTTATGGTAGGAGGAGCCTCCCTGAACCATCCTGAAAACTGGATGAATTTCATGATGTTCGCATCAGGTGGCAAAATTGAGAGCCTATCTAATTCGTCGAAGAAGTATTCTCCGAGAGTTGCTCTTCTTATTTTAGCTAGGCTGGGGCACTCGCATAGGAAGTGGTATGAGCCCTCCACCGCCTCTTCTTCTTGACACCCTCTACATAGGTCAGATGAGCTGATGCCCATTCTACTCAAGTGGGTTCCCATGGAGTTGTGACCCGTGAGAGTGCCAACTAAAAGGGATAATTGGGGCCTGGTTAACTTAAGTAAATAGTCTGTTTTGTTCCTAGAGAGTAACGGCCACAGAGTCCTTGAAACCCGACAGGTATCAAGTGTTGACCACCGGTCGTTCGCGGCTTTTAAGAAACTGGTGAATTCTACATTTTTCTTGTTCTAGAGGCATAAGTACCCAGGGTACGACTTGGCTCGGTTCAAGTGTTGCCCCGTTTTTGGCCAGTTCGTCCGCCCTTTCATTACCAAAAATATCACGATGTCCTGGGACCCAACGACGGGATAACTGTATTTGCTGCGCCCAACGATTTTAGTTTGTTGCGACAGCAATCAACCAGTTTGGATTTTGTAACAATTGATGATATGGCTTTGATTGGGGCCTGACTATCTATGAAAAAATCAATGTTCTTTCCCGTCAATTCAAGCGTGTAGAGAAGCTTTGCAGCTTCACAAACTGCAAGGACCTCTGTTTGAAAGACGCTACAGTAGTTCGGTAGTTTTATCGACTTATTTATGGGTGGGTTTTCTGAAAAGATGCCAGACCCTACCCCCTCGTTTGATTTAGACCCATGTGAATACCGATACATGATCTTCGTTTGTGATCCGCTTTTCCTTCCAGAGTTCTCTAGATGGAAAGTCTGCAAGTACAACTGGGTCGAAATCAATAGGCGGTAAGATGTAGTCAGTTCGAATATTAATATCAGTAAAGTTAATTATAGTCTTATGACCATAATGGCCCTGTTTCCAATATTTCCACTCTTTTAAACGGAGAGCGCTCTTGGCCGCCAGCTCTTTTGTAAAAAGATCAAGTGGGGCTAGCGAAAAGAAAGTTTCTAGGGCTGCGGTTGGTGTAGTTCTCATGGCACTTGTTGTACCTATACACGCTAGTCTCTGTATTTTTGTCATGTTGTGGCTTTGTCAAGTGCTGGCCACCAGACCAAACATGCATATGTTAGTATTGGCCGTATGATGGCTGTATACATCCAGTGTATGGTTTTAGGGCTAGGCCCCCATCTCCTACTAAAAATTCTACTGCAAGTGTAGAATGCTATCGACGCCTTTTTCTCACGTTCTTTGACATTTTCTTTCCAGTTTAGTTTACGATCAATCACCAGTCCAAGGTATTTTGCCGTGCCATTGATATGGAGCGGTGTCCCATTTATAGTGGGAGGGTTAATTGTTGGAATGTTATGTTTTCTCGTAAACAAAACTAGTTCAGTTTTAAGTGGGTTGACATTGAGTCCACATCTATTGGTCCAATTACTGAGCATGTCAAGGGCGGTTTGTAAGAGATCACGAAGTGTGGAAACGAATTTTCTAGAGGTCATTATCACGATGTCGTCTGCATATGCCACGACTTTGACTCCACTTTGGTTTAGATCGACCAAAACCTGATTAACAACCAGGAGCCGAAGTAGCGGCGACAATACCCCCCCCTGTGGTGTTCCCCTACATGTTCTGACTTTTATCTTGCTGTTACCCAATTCCGCATTTACAATTCTAGTTTGAAGCATACTATCGATCCAGTTTGACAACAATGGATCAATACCCGTAGAGTCTAGGGCTTGCCGAATTGACTTTTTTTCGACATTATTGAAGGCCCCTTCTATGTCTAGGAAAGCTCCTAGAGTGAATTCTTTATAATGAATTGATCTTTCAATTGTGCCGACCACCTCATGAAGAGCTGTCTCAACAGATTTGCCCTTCATATATGCATGCTGGGCCTGTGAGAGAACATCATCACTAAGTTTAAGGCGAATGTGGGTCTCTATTAATCTTTCTAATGTCTTGAGAAGAAATGAAGATAAACTAATTGGTCTGAAATCCTTCGGTTCAGTGTGCGTGGGCTTGCCAGCTTTTGGTAGTGCAAAACCATGTATGTTTTCCGTAAATTGCACGAATAGGCTCTCGTAAATAGTACAAATAATTTTAATTCAATATAAATAAACAAATACATAAGTAAATAATACCAAACATTTGTATATGCACACAAAAAACTTTAGTGAATCGGGCGAATTTATTTTATTATCGGTTGAGGACGAATTCATTAGTGAATGTTACGAAAACACTGAATTTTTTGCAAAAGTTTCGGGAAAATTAAGTAAAATACACGAAATGCATTTAAATAGTGCAAATAATAAACTCGTACATATTACGATATGTTTGTTTTTTGGCAAAACCTTCAGGAAAAATACACAAAATGCAATTAAATAGTACGAATGCATTCGTACATATTACGAATTTTTGTATTTTTGCAAAACTTTTGGTAATTTTTTTTGGAATTGATATTTTAGGGAATAAAGACGTAGTTGGTGAAATCGAATCTTTTTAATCAAAATGTCCGCTGAATCGTCAATAGGTAGTGTAATTATATAATGTTAAGAATCTAAGAGCTGTGTGGAAACTTGGCTTGACGGCAATGAGAAGAGAGACAACATGTAACTTTTGGACAATAACGAATTGTAGAACTGTCTTCACTTAGATTTTACTGACTACCTACCATAATTACTGGATCGAATTTGAATTGTAGAATTGTCTTCACTAAGATTTTACTGACTACCTACCATAACTACTGGATCGAATTTATTTACTGAACTGTTCCAATTATATTTTTCATACTTACCTACCATAAACATACTAACATCCTTACTCTTCCATAAATATAGTTACCTTTACTCCTTACTTACATCTCATATACAGGGTGCCCCGTAAAGAATGGATAACCCTGAAACGCCTCATAGTAGACTTTATGGCCGTCCTGAAAACTGATACAAAACAGTTCTATCCCAACCACAAGAAAAGATACATGCATTTTTTTGTTCAGTGCATTATTTTTTGCCTTACTTTACATTTTTGAATACCACGACTACAAGTGAATGAATTCCACCGTTTTCGTAGAAATATTTAACACTATTTGTGCCAGAACATTAGTAGAAAAAAATTATAATAACTGTTGGACTTCTTAGAGAAAAAAATTATTTAACTTTGATTTTTAATGCAAAATGTGAAAGAAAATAATTTTTGAATAAGTTGAAGCATCTCTGGTATAAAAAAAATGCATGAATACCTAAGACCTGTAACGGTCATATTAGAAGAACCAAATTTTTGCATGACCAAAAATTAAGGCAAAAAATATTACAATGTCCCAATAGTAGTACAAATTCTTGGTCATTTGCAAAAAACATTCGAAACTTCTTCGTCTGCGGTTCCAACACTCGTCTTCAACGACACACCTGCTGTCAGCTCGCAAGATAAAGCCAATTTGCTCGCAGCACAGTTTGCTGTTAATTCGACGCTGCCAGTAAGTGATAGAACTCCGCCTGTAATTGAGAGAGTAAACGATATTATGGGGCAAATCTTCTTTCGCACTCGCGCAGTTGCTAGAGTTCTGAAAGATCTCGACATTCACAAATCCGCTGGCCCGGATAGTATCCCTCCCATTGTTCTGAAGAGGTGTTCTTCAACGCTGGCAAAACCACTGCGTAAGCTTTTCCATCTGTCCTACTCTACTGGTCTCTTTCCGAGTGGATGGAAAACAGCATTTGTCCAGCCTGTGCCTAAAAAAGGCGTATCTTCTTCACCCTTAAACTATCGTCCGATTGCACTTACGTCCCTTCTTTCCAAGGTCATGGAAACGCTGATCAATTTTCAGCTCAAGAAATATCTCGAAGAACGAAGGCTTCTTAATGACCGGCAGTACGGCTTTCGCAGCAATAGGTCCACTGGTGATCTGATGGTATATCTCACCGAACAGTGGAATAAATCTTTACATCGTTTTGGAGAAAGTAAGATTATTGCACTTGATATTTCAAAAGCGTTTGATAGAGTTTGGCATCAAGCTCTCTTATCGAAAATGCGCGCATTTGGTTTCGATGAATCTCTTCTTCGTTGGATTAGAAATTACCTTTCGGACCGTTCAATACAAGTTGTATTGACGGTTTCAAGTCTGAAATCCACAAAATAAATGCTGGTGTGCCCCAGGGCTCCGTTTTGTCTCCGACTCTCTTCCTTATTTTTATAAATGATCTTTTGTCTGAAACTTCTAATCCATTAAACTGTTTCGCTGACGACAGTACCCTCAGCTTCTCATATTCGTTTACAGATTCTCATCCATGTCCTTCGGATGTGGAACTTGAACGGCAGCGTATGATAAGCTCATTAAATTCTGATCTTGACAGCATTGTCCAATGGGGAATCAAAAATCGCGTAGAATTTAATGCTTCAAAAACTCAATGCTGTCTAGTGTCGTCAAAACGAAACCCACCCCTCATGCCACTATCCATGAGTGGTTCGTGCATTGAGGAAACCGAAAAGCTTTCAGTCCTCGGTATGTGTATCACAGAGCACCTTCTGTGGAACGATCACATATTTGATGTTGCCAAAAATGCTGCTAAATGTTTAGGTTTTCTTCGGCGATGCAAGAAATTTTTCACCCCTTCTGATCTGGCTGTTATCTATAAAGCCTTTATTCGTCCAAAACTCGAGTACAATTCTCATGTTTGGGCAGGTGCTCCAATAACTCACCTGAGTCTATTAGATAGAATTCAAAGAAGAGCTATGAAAATGATAGGTGATAGAAATATAACGGAAGCATTTGCACCTCTCGAACACCGACGCAATGTTTCATGTCTTTCGTTATTTTACCGTTATTTTCATAACCAGTGCTCTAGCGAAATAGCCAGTTGCATTCCTCCCCTAAAACAATTCAACCGTAATACTCGTATTTCTAGGAATGCACATCAGTTTACCCTTGAGCCCAACTTCGGACGTACTGTTAAGTATAGAGATTCTTTCTTTAGTCGCACTGCAAGAATGTGGAATGCTTTACCCGGCACTATTTTTCCCTGCCATTTTGATATTCAAAGGTTCAAAACCAATGTGCACCGGCATCTCCTCTTAAATCCTTTCCTATTTTCCTAACGCTCGCACTGTGTTTAAACATTTTAAGGGTAGTAAGAACCCCTTTAGTGCGCGCTTAATTTAAAAAAAAAAAAAAAAAAAAAAAAGTTGCCAACCATTTTAAAAATATGCGCGTTAAATGCGGATTTCAAATTGGTGTAACTTGTTATTGTATCTAGAGTCAATAACAAGTTATTGGTAAAGTCTGCAATACTAGAGTCAGTTTAACAGAAACAAAAGTTTTCAAAAACCAGCACAGTAAACGTGAAAATAATGCCATGCGTTGAACATGGTAGATTTTTGATTGATTGCCTGTTTTTATGATGTTGTCCTAATGATAAATCCAAGCTTTTATTTTCTAGGGCCGAGTGCAACATTACTAAAAATGTGAACAAAGTGCAAGAAACGGTTGAATTTTCGGGGTTGTTTTGAGTTATACCTCTTCGATTGGGCTTCAACAAAACTATCAAATATTTTGTTGGTTGCAATTAGTTTATTTGTTATTATTTCCTAAGAAATTATTTCAGGGTTATCCATTCTTTGCTGGGTACCCTGCATAATTTAGTTTAAAACCTCACCCTTCACTTTCAAAAAAATTTTCTTCTATAGATGTGGCAACCCTTAAAATTTTACCCAATTTAAGCCTATTTAAGACCTATCTTCTGACATATTGTCTGTATTTTTTTAATTTTTTCGTTAAGAGCAAGATCTTATTTTCGGATTTCTTCTAGAAAAGTGGCAACCCTTAAAATTTGAACCATCTGACGCATCGCTTGCATTATTCGTTTAGGAGTAGCAGCCGATTTTCCGATATTAGCTTATTATCATAGCAGCCTTACCCAGTCAGTGAGTCAGGGATGATCGTAAATATATATAATTTAATAGTAAAAATACAAACCATAATTGAATAATTTATCATCAATTTTTAATGCTTAAGCAAGTAAGAAAAGATATTTATTTTTGCATTTTTTAATTTTTTTTTTTGTAAAAAAATATTTTTTTTTTTTTGTAGAAGAGTGGTTGTTATTTTGTTTGTAAAAAAAATGTTTTTTTTCTGTAGAAATTTTTTTTTTTTGTATGAAAAAGTTATTTTTTTTGTAAAAGTTAATTTGTTTTTTAAGTTTATTTTATTTTTGTATGTAATTTTTTTTGTAAACCTCTTAAATTTTTTTTGTGAAAAGGTTTTTTTTGTAAGTTATTTATTTTGTTAAAAAAACGAATGTTTTCTGAAAAAGAAATTTTTTTTTATTTTGTAAAAAAGTTAATGTTTTTTGTAAAAAAGTTTAATCTACAAAATTTGGTAGGTACATTAAACGAAAAACAGATTTACGATAGTATTTCATAGTGATTTTACGAAATATTTTTTTTGGGTGTATGTTTTAAGGTTTTGAAGGATTTTTCAGACAAAAAAAAAATTATTCGAAAACAAAAAATGCACGACTCAATTGCACGAATTCCCTCTAATATTCAGGTGTTTTGTATGAAATTTCAAAAATGTATGTAATGTATAAACGAGTTTTATTTAAAAATGTTAAAAAGCATGAAATAATGTTTGTACACTTTAATTTATAAAGCTCTCTTGGTCTGTTTTTAAAAAATGTATAAGATTCATTATTTTGTTTGTTTTTAAAAGCCTAAATTCCAAAAATATAGAAGGTAATCTAATCTTTTCCAAAAAATATGCTTTTTGATTTCTTGACCAAATACCATTATATGAAAAAGAAGTTTTAAAAACCGTCGGAACGGTTGCTTAGCAAACTATTTTTTTTTGTTTAAAATTTGAAATAAAAATTTAATTTAAAAAAATTTCATCAACCCGTTTTTGAAAATTACAAGTTTCAAACAAAAATCTAAAAATTGTCTTAAAAAAAATATTTGCTATGTTTTTACAGTCGACTCCGCTTAACTGGAACACCATAATTGCAGAACATTTGTTTCAGTTAAGCGGAGTTTTCAGTAAACAAAACTTCGGATAACTGAAACTTGTTACAAATAAGCGGAGTTTTGTCAAAACAAATTAAATTTTATTTGGCCTGAAAATCAAAAAAAAAAAAATGTAAGTTTGAGTTTTTGTATTGTGTCAAAATAGTTATATTTCCATTTAAAACCATTCAAACAACAAAGGTATTTACATTTTTAATTACAAATATTGCGTCTAGCCATAAGTTTTTTGTCGACAATTTTTGAAGATAAGCCAGAAAATAAACAACATCAACTTTTACATCAACTTTTTTTTGCCTGTTCCTCACATTCATCACTTGCAGTTTTATTTATGGAACAGCAAATTTTGACGGAATTATAACTGGTGTTGTCGTAGAATGCTGTTGTAAAAGTTGATGTAGCTGATGTAGTAACTGTGAAATAGGCCCCAGGAGGTCATGACAAGAAATGAGATTTTGTCATTTCAAATTGACATTCCAAGTTCAAAGGGTGTGTTCGATTTAAAATTTGATGGCAGTAATCAACGGTCGTTTCACTTATGCGGAGTGGAATAAATGAAAAATGTTCATTTGATGCAAACAATTTTGTTTCAATTATCCGCAGGTTGCAACTAAGCGGAGTTCAGTTATGCGAATCAGTTTGGGTGAAAAATTCTCAAAAAGGCTCTGGAATAAATTGCTTGTTTCATATAACCGATTTTTTCAATTAAGCGGAGTGCAATAAAGCGGAGTTGACTGTATACCTAAAATTGTATTAAATCTCTTTAAAAGCTTCTGTATATGAAATTAATTTGAATCGGTGTGGTTCACACATTTTTTTATCAAAATCGTTTTAGCCGTTTTTGTAAAAAAAATAATTTTTTTAACGGGTTTTCAACATTTGTATGTTAGATTCCGTTATTTTGTGTTCTAGGAATATGATTTCCATGAGTATTTTATGTTCTAGGAACATGATTCCTCAGAAGATGAAAAATCCTTTTATACCAAGCTCCAAGAAAAATTTACCAAATCGTTTTCGAAATATTGAGTTTTCAGAAAAAAAAAATTAACTTCTTTAACAAATTAAAAAAAAAAAAACAGATTCTCAAAAATCTTAAAAAATTTTAAGAAGTTTTTCTATTGGAAAATTAAAAAAAAATCAACTTAACTGTTTTCGATAAAATCAAAACCCATATTAAAATTGTTCCACCAGAGGTATCTATTAATAACTATTTTTCGAAAACAAAAATTAACCGAAAACTAGGATTTTTTGTTTAATAATTAATCGATTTTTGTCATCAAAATGGGAAAACAGTTTGTGAAAAAAGTAATATTTTCCTTAACTCCTAAAAAGATTCGTAGGGTAAAGTCTGGACGTCGTGAAGTTGGCAGGGCAACTTTCACCTAGAGTGACGGAACCAACGAAGTAATTTTCAGTGAAGTTCACAGTGAAGTTAGCAGGTCAGAGTGCATCTCGAGAACCAATCATGCTAGAGAAGTAGTACTATCAAATAAAGGACTTCAAAATTTTGACCTAAAATTTTTTGAAATGCAAAATAAACTGCAAATTTGGAGCCTTACTTCAAGTCCTTAGCTTAGCTTAGCTTGGTTCTCGACATACATTATGTGACCTGCTAAGTTCACTGTGAAGTTAGCAGGTCACTCGATTACACCTATTATTTAGTGAACTGCATAATGCAAAAAAAACTGCAAATTACTTCGTTGGTCCCGTTACTCTAGGTGAAAATTGCTCTGCCAACTTCACAGACGTAAAGTCTGGTTATATGATAGCCTTTTAATATTTTCCAGTAGATAGAATCCTATATGTTCTGGTCATTTAGAATAACAATAGCAATGTCAAAAGGGTGATATGAAGGGCTCGGATTTACATGCAAATGCATGTTTTTTCTAGAAACATTTAGAAGACTAAGACCAAACTATTTATCTTTAAGAATCATGAAATTAACTAAAAATGGTATTCTATCGTTAGTGAATAATTTGCATATTTTTGCGAAATGCATATTTTCATTATAAGTGCATATTTTCATTATGCATCTTATATTTTTTTTTTTCGTTAATATTTTTCAATAAACTTCAAAAAGAGTCAAGACTCTAACGTCTAATCTGACCGTGTAGAATAAATACTACGTTTAAATGAAGCGTCGGTCGGCACTTTAGATAGCTATTTTGCTTTTGGAAAATCTCCTTGTAATTATCTTATTTCTGGTTTTTAAATTGGTTACAAATTATCACCCGTATTCATAAATAAAACAAAAATATTTTAGCTCCCGTGTTTAGGAAAACTACACCATGGAATAAGAATTTAGTGTGATTTTTTTTTTATTATGAATTAGGGTGTATTATGTTTGTTTCATTCTTTTTTATTCTTTAAGCTATACGTAAGGAAAATAAATAACCCTACCGTTATTTTAGGTCCTTAAAACATCTTAAAAAAAAAATGTGATCATATAATATATGTATATCATGTGAAAATCCATTCAGTCGTTTAGGCTGCAGCTATGAGGACCAGACAGAGAGAAATTTGAGGCTCAATATGTATTACGTATTTCCTTTAGCAGTTTTGATAAGAAACTCGAGTTCAATTACTGTTTACGAATCCATAACTCCCAATATAAAATCCATGTGCATACACTCCGCTCCACTTGAATAGAAACAAACTTTTTGTTTACTGTCTGAGCGTGTAGCGCTTTGGTTAATTTATAAATTCACCTTTTGGTTTTAGTTCCTATAAGAGGGATCTATTGCGAATAAAACTGCAGGGACAGAATAATTCAGGAAAATACCATTAGGTTATTTCTTACCACTTTTCTAATTACTTCATTTAAAACCCTGTTTTTTTTTGCGCCACTTGAATAGAAACATTCTCTTAAATAAGATGAGGGAAGTTCACCGTAGTGTGCGACGTGATAAGCGTAACTACATCAACGCATTGGCTACAGAAGCAGAAGAAGCCGCTAGTAGGTGTGACAATAGGACCGTCTACAGAATTACCAAAGAGCTCACTGGTGTCCAGAGCTCTAAACAACACCTGGTTAAAGACACAAACGGATCCCTGCTAATTTCGGATGAGGACCAGCTCATAAGGTGGAGGGAACACTTTTCTGCGGTTTTAAACCGCGTTTTCGCAAGTGAAGTGAACCCTATTCCCACTGAGCTACCCGAAGTAACAATTTCCCGAATACGCACCGTACCCCCCAGTAAAGAAGAAATTATCATCGCCATCAAAGCACTGAAGAACAACAAAGCGGTTGGACTTGACGGTATTCCTGCAGAGCTCTTAGGAGCAGCCCCAACGACATCGAGCGAGCTACTGCACCCACTTATTAAGAGAGCTTGGGAAACAGAGAGCTTTCCTGAAGAGTGGAAAAAAGGAATGATTGTCAAGCTCCCAAAGAAAGGAGATCTCATACAGTGCGAAAACTGGAGAGGAATATGCGTTCTGCCTGCAGTAGCCAAGATAAAAGCAAGGATAGTATTGGACCGAATTAAAGACCACCTCTAAGACACACTCGATGCCGAACAAGCAGGTTTCCGCACTGGATCTTCATGTTTGGATCACATCAACACCTTGCGGATCATCATCGAACAGTGCATTGAATATCGATCACCACTTCACCTGCTGTTCATCGATTTTGAAAAGGCGTTCGGCAGTGTCAATAGAGAATTTATTTGGCTTGCTTTGCGCAGGAGGGGCATCCCAGATAAATTGATTGCTATTATCAAGGCTACTTATGATGGATCCAAGTGCCACGTTTTGCACAAAGGAAGGCTGTCAGAGGAGGTTGAAATCCAAAGTGGAGTTGGGCAAGGCTGTATACTGTCACCAATACTGTTTCTGTTGGTGATAAGTGACGTACTGCACGCAGCTTTGTCAAATGGAAATGGAGGAATTCAGTGGACTCTGCAATCTCACCTTAAACATCTGGACTACGCGGACGACGTATGCTTACTCTCTCATAGGATCATGGATCTCCATCAAATGACAACAAGGGTGGAGAGAGAAGCAGAAATCGTAGGGCTTAAGATCAACTCGGCAAAAACTAAAAGGATCAGCCTTGGAACTTCCTCATCAATCCAAGTAAATATTTCTGGACAACCGGTAGAGATGGTAGAGGATTTCCAATATCTTGGGAGTATTGTCTCTACGGGTGGCGGAACTGAACTGGACGTAAACAGCCGAATCAGAAAAGCAAAGGCTGCGTTCGGAATGCTGTCCAAAATATGGAGAAATACATCTTTTAGCTTAAAGACCAAGCTACGACTGTTCCGCTCCAATGTTGAATCCGTTCTGCTTTACGGCTGCAGCACTTGGAAAGTCACTGAAACTGTCACTAGAAAGCTGCAAACCTTCGTTAATAGATGTCTACGAAACATCTTGAGGATTTTCTGGCCCAACCGTATCTCCAATGCCGAACTTCATGCGAGAACGGGTCAGGAGCCCATAGACTCCATTATACGAAGAAGAAAGTGGCAGTGGATTGGCCATACGCTTCGAAAAGGCAATCGGTGCATTTCATCTCAAGCAATGCAGTGGAACCCCCTCACACAGGAGGGAAGACAAGTGGGCCGGCCTAGAAGTACATGGCGAAGAACGGTCGAACAGGAATCGGCACGACTGGGGAAAAGTTGGAGAGAGCTGAAATATATTTCAAGAAATCGTACACGATGGCGCGTAGGTGTAGTGGAAGCCTTATGTCCCGTAAGGGAAACATCACGGACGTAATAGGTCCGAGGACCTAAGTAAGTAAGTCTTAAATAAGGAAACGAATTGAAAAAATGTAATAAAATTGGGTAGTTTTCTATTCGTAATCATATTTTAATATGTTTGCTACCATCTTTATTTGAAATAACTAGAAAAACCCATTTGGAGACTGGATCATGCAGTTATTTTATATAATTTAAAGAAATTGCAGGTCATGCTTCTTTGATTGCAGCAATAAGTGATTCTTTGTCCTCATATTGTCGGTCAGAATCGTAAACTTTACGAACCATCCATCCTCATACGTTTGCAATAATATTTATTTCCGGAGAATACGGTAGCCATTGAAGTATGGTAACATTTTTCTCGGATATCCAACTGTTAATGATCCTTGCGTTGAGGATTGGCACGTTTTCTTGTTGGGAAAGCTTCTTGCAGTATTTCCTTGCAGGAGTTTGCCTTCATTTTCAATGTGGAAAAGCCCAGAACAATTGTTGAAAACCAGAAAATCGCACCCCACGCCATTACACCGCCTTCTCGGCTATGGGGGCGCTCCAGGAACCTGGGTTCCTCCCTTATAACATAAAAGTAGTAATTATATCCGTCCGGGCCATCATAACTGAATTTTTTGCTTCAGAAAATGCCACCTTTGTCCACTCTTCCTTCCACGTCATAAACTTACTGCAAAAATCTATTATATTCTGTCTTCGTATTGGATTTAACGGTGGTTTTTTCTTCAATTTTAGGCGTGGGCGTTGTGACCCACGAATAACACGTCTTATAGTGTTAAGACTCGCTCTAATACCACTCTTAGCCTTGATTTTAGCAGCAGAGCCGCTTGAATTTGAAGCCAGTGTAATTATTCTTATTCGATCTGCTTCTGTTGTGGCTCTTACATATTTTTACATAGTTTTATTTATTTCTATGGTTTGACTTTACAATTTTCACACTTCTACTTATTTTTTGGCAATTGTGCGTAGGTGAAGCTTGTTTTCCGCGTGTACTTCTATGTTGGCTTTTTCTGCAGGGTTTAATGGTTTTTCGTGGTCCCTCTTTTCTTTGATCAAAAAATTATTATTTTGAATCTACGCTACTATCATTATATAACAATATTTTTTCTTCTTACCATAATCTATAGAGACAAAACGCACTATGTTTCTATTAAAGTGGCCCAAAAAAAAAAAGTGTATTTTATGAACTAATTAGAAAAGTGGTAAAAAAATAACCTTATGGTATTTTCCTGAATTATTCAGTCCCTGCAGTTTTATTCCCAATAGATTTCTCTTTAAGGAACTGAAACCAAAAGGTGAATGTATGAATTTACCAAAGCGCCACACTCTCTGATAGTAAAAAAGTTTGTTTCTATTCAAGTGGAGCGGAGTGTATGTATATAACTAGAAAAAAAAAACTATTGTTTTCAAAAATCCAATGAAATTCATTTTTATTTTCGTTATCATATCTCAAAGTAAAAGAGGAGCTGAAGCATAGGTGAATGGTGCCGGGGCCAACGGTGCCGAATACCTCAACGAAGCAGCGAACGGTGAAGCTACGTATTTAGCGGCCAATGGAGCTGCAAGTGGTGCAGCAACATATCTTGCAACAGGAGCTGAAACAATTGGTGCAGCAGCAGCATAGACTGGAGCAGTAGCAATTCCATTATAATTCCTGGCAATCACTTGGCTACTTGTAGCAGTAACAACTCCGGGAGCAGCAGCAACCAAAGGAGCAGAGTATGCAAGTGGTGCAACTAGTCCTGGCTTGGCAGCAGCACAGGCAATAACAGCCATAATGACAACGGTCTAAATAAAAATTCAATTTTATTTAATGTTCCTCAAAAAAAAGTCGTACGCTTAAATTTACTTACGTATTTGAACATGTTGATATTGGTTTTTAGTTGGATTGAAGTTTTCCAAGAGGTGTAAGCTTGAAGTCTGATTTGGTTACCGCCTATTCAAGACTTTTATATGAAAGTGAAACGTGACCGTTGATATATTATGTCTTGATTGGAATAGCTCATTGAAATTCTTCGAATTAATATTTTGCGTCAAGCCTCATCAACAGTAGCTTTATATTGCTTTTTGTTTGACCTTTATTTTGTTCATTTGTTTTTACAGAATTGGTATATCGAATGAATCATATTTCTTTTGCAGATAAAATAATTAACCTTGACAATGGGTTTTTGTTTTGAATTATAATTATATTACATAAGCGAAGCGCTGTAAGTGGAAAACATTCCCCAGAAGGTATGCTTTAATATTGTTAACTTCTTATAAATATGCTATTTAACAATATAAATTTAATAGAAGTAAATAACATTTTTTCTTATAAATGTTTCAGCCTCTTATCAAAATTACATGTAGCTTGATCGAAAATGTCATCAAAATCTCCCTTTAAAGATGGTTAACCACCCCAAAAAAGGTACCTTAACTCTAAACTGATTGAAATTAATTATAAAAATAAAAACTTCTATCCTGCCTCCTTTGAGGCGAATTAAAATTAACTTTATAGAGGACAAAACGAAAAAAAAGAAGCCAAATTTGTCGTTGCAATATTTCTGTGGTTCCCTCATTTTTTATCTTCTTACTGCATTCATGGTTTGTGTACACTTTTAATAAAAAAAAAATATTGTTTATTAAAAGCTATGTGCATTCCAACCGGAAGTAGGATCAACTTTCCACAAACCTTTCAAGCGAATATCAAAATGTTCATCCCAGTTAACAGTCTATTCAGTTTTGATTAGATACACTTCTCTTTTTTGCGTGTATAATTACAAAAGATAGGATAAAGAGAGATAAAGTCAATTAGAATGAAATTTTTAACTTTCGTAATTTTTGCCTTTATCGATATCACCAATTTGGTTTTCGATTGACCAATTTAATAAAAAATTTTAAAGCTTCAAAATTTTCTAAAATAAAAATAGTAGTTATTGATTCAAGAAATAAATCGAAATAAGGACAAAAGGACCTTGCCTATTATTAATAACACGTCACTTAAACTTCTCTAGGCACTTTACTTTATTACCTAGAATCTTATAGTTAGTTTTTTCTAGATTTCAATCAAAAATATTTTTTATTTTTAATTAGATATTTCATTATATTATTTTATTTATTCTTTTTTTTGTATTTATTTTATTTATTTTATTTATTTTATTTATTTTATTTATTTTATTTATTTTATTTATTTTATTTATTTTATTTATTTTATTTATTTTATTTATTTTATTTTATTTATTTTATTTATTTTATTTATTTTATTTATTTTATTTATTTTATTTATTTTATTTATTTTATTTATTTTATTTATTTTATTTATTTTATTTATTTTATTTATTTTATTTATTTTATTTATTTTATTTATTTTATTTATTTTATTTATTTTATTTATTTTATTTATTTTATTTATTTTATTTATTTTATTTATTTTATTTATTTTATTTATTTTATTTATTTTATTTATTTTATTTATTTTATTTATTTTATTTATTTTATTTATTTTATTTATTTTATTTATTTTATTTATTTTATTTATTTTATTTATTTTATTTATTTTATTTATTTTATTTATTTTATTTATTTTATTTATTTTATTTATTTTATTTATTTTATTTATTTTATTTATTTTATTTATTTTATTTATTTTATTTATTTTATTTATTTTATTTATTTTATTTATTTTATTTATTTTATTTATTTTATTTATTTTATTTATTTTATTTATTTTATTTATTTTATTTATTTTATTTATTTTATTTATTTTATTTATTTTATTTATTTTATTTATTTTATTTATTTTATTTATTTTATTTATTTTATTTATTTTATTTATTTTATTTATTTTATTTATTTTATTTATTTTATTTATTTTATTTATTTTATTTATTTTATTTATTTTATTTATTTTATTTATTTTATTTATTTTATTTATTTTATTTATTTTATTTATTTTATTTATTTTATTTATTTTATTTATTTTATTTATTTTATTTACTTTATTTATTTTATTTATTTTATTTATTTTATTTATTTTATTTATTTTATTTATTTTATTTATTTTATTTATTTTATTTACTTTATTTATTTTATTTATTTTATTTATTTTATTTATTTTATTTATTTTATTTATTTTATTTATTTTATTTATTTTATTTATTTTATTTATTTTATTTATTTTATTTATTTTATTTATTTTATTTATTTTATTTATTTTATTTATTTTATTTATTTTATTTATTTTATTTATTTTATTTATTTTATTTATTTTATTTATTTTATTTATTTTATTTATTTTATTTATTTTATTTATTTTATTTATTTTATTTATTTTATTTATTTTATTTATTTTATTTATTTTATTTATTTTATTTATTTCATTTATTTTATTTATTTTTATTATTTTTGTAACAACCATAAATTGATGTCCCAATGATATGACACTGACTGTATTTCCCAAGATAAGTTTGTTCGCAACTTAAAAGCCTTATGACCAACAAAAAAAAAACAAAATGTCTGTTAACAAAATATAAAATGAAACCACCTGCCTGTAAAATACTTCAGGCATTTCTTTTTTTTGGTACGTTATCTCAGGAGAATTTATGATTTTTTTTTTTCTTCGTTTGAGTCCGTCTATATTTCTGGAATGAATAAGCTGCATACAATTTTTTTATGCTGAGTTTTTATTATTTTTTTTTTGTGTGTCGGGACTTACTTTGAGCACACACCAAAGGAATATGAAAAATTTCGAAATTAGAAAAAAAAAATAAAAAATTGAATATTATATCCTTAAACTGGACAGAAAAGATTTATTAAAGGATATAGAACTTAGATCGCAAAAAGAAAAAAAAAATATAGGTGGGTATATAATTGGACAATTAATGCAATTTTAGAATTTTCTCATGAAGAACATTTTAAGTATTTTTATAACCCATAACTGCATCTTTAGTCCTAGTCCAGTGGTGGTAGGTATAAATATAGGAATTTCAATAAAGATGGACTTCTTTGTTTGGTCATAATGTCCTTTTGTGTGTCCCTTTTTTTTGGAAGCGATAAATATGACGAAGTTTGACATAAAAGGACTATCTAGGTATCACAAAGGTATCTTTGAAATTAACGAGTTTGAAATGTTTTAAAATAATTCAACTACATGGACTTGGATGTTGTTTGGTTTGTAAAATATAGAATTATCAATTTGTATTTGCGGTGGATATAATATGCGCGTCGCTTAAAAGAAGTTAAGTGCCTGAAAATTGTGATAATATACCAATCGTTATATTATGTACCTTCCAAAGTTTAACAAGAAATATTTTGAATCTGACTTTATGATGAGCAGACCCATACAAATGGAAAATAACGAGCTTCTCCATGTCCATTCGAAGTAGAAAAATAGGTACTTCGTGTAATCCTGCGAGTGATGCCCACACAGTGGCGGACTGGGGTTCAAATGCCCTCCCGGGACTTTTAGAAAAAGTGCCACAAGTTACATATTTATAAAATAATTAAAAATAGATAGACAAATAGTTTCATACATATTTGATAAGGAGGTAGTCCATAATTTTTTTTCGAAAATCGAACGGCAGTGCAAAGGCCTGTCCGTTGTCTATTCAACAACGTCAACCGCAACCTCTTACGAGCCTTATTTGGAAAGTTATGTCACCATATAAAGGATATTAGTTTTTGGGTTAAACCAAAAAAGATTAACTTTGAATCAAGATATCTTTGTAACCAGACCCCATACAATGCTCTAATTTTCAGCTATGCATAGCTCACAAAAACTGATTAAGAGTTTTAAAAACGGCCTTATTTGTGAAACTGTAGGCATCCAAAGTCATCCAAACTCAATAATAATGGTCTTACTTAGAATTAAGATATCTTCGCAACCAGACCTCAAAGAATGTTTTAGTTTTCAGCTTTGGATAGCTCTTGAAAAACAAATTAAGCGTTTTATAAACCGAAATGAACACCGAGCCTTATTTGCGGAACTGTAGGCAGCCAAAGTCATACAAGCCTTCAAAACTCAAAAAAAAAATACTTTGAATGCAAATATACCGAAAACTGGACCTTATAGAAGGGTTTGCTTTGGATGTGCTCATTACATTTGACAAAACCTTTAGACAACACTTCACTCTATGCGCTCCATACACCATACCGCATTTTTACAAGGAATTTGTCCAATAGAGATCTAGGATCTTTCAAAAAAGCTGTGGGGGCCTCCCAACTGAGCTCTAGGGCCTCTAACAGTGCTGTAGAGTCCTCAAACAGAGATGTAGGGCCTCCAACAGGTATAGAGGCCTCCAACAGGGTCTTTTAAGAAAGGTGTAAGGGCCGCCAACTGAGCTCAAGGGCCTCTAACAGTGCTGTAGAGTCGTTCAACAGAGACGTAGGGGTAGGGTAACAATATAGCTCTAGGGTAATTGAAGAGATGTTAAGAGGCCTCAAACAGAGCTATAAGAGGCTTCCCAAGATCCTTTTGGGGCCACAGAAAGTATACATTTACTGTGGGAACACCAAAAATAAAAAGTTTATGACAAACTTTTTCCCTAAAAACTATAAAGTAGTGCCGATGCTCTAATGTACTTCTTGCTCACCCAGGGGCCCACCAGCCAAAATCCCGGTTGCCCGGTGGCCCAGTCCACCCCTGTGCCCAGAGTTTGTTTGTTTCTTGAATTCCCCATAGATAGTTAAACCCTTTTTCAATTTATTTACGCATTAATATTTTAACAAACTCATTTCGTATAACACATACTAACAACCGCTGACAGTAAAAACCTCTCAATTATTATTTCTTCAAGCACACCTGGGTCACAAAAAAATAATAAAATCCCGTCTGCACTCGAAAGGAAGAATCTCCGAAAGTTTTCATAGAAAACTTCATTCGATCTCTCTCCGATGAAGCATCAACGTTAATTAAATTGAACATCTATCTTCCGGATTATGTCAGAATAATCGAAAAGTTTTCATTCAACACTATTATAGCGATGGTCCTTCCTTCACTTGAATTCTTCCTGTGTATGGCACATCGGGACCCAACTGGATCTACCTTTATATCTTTCAGTTATATGTAGGTACATATATCTACATAGTTGAAAGGAAGAAGTGAAAACTTTATTCTTGAACTATATTTTTCAAATTGATAAATACCACCATCACTGGCAGTATAAGAAAACTAGAGAACTCTACTTTTCCAGTTTCAGCACTCACAGGTATTTTAAGTAATCAAAATGAAAGTTTTTCTCGTTTATGTTACGTTGATCATCAGTTTGCTTTTGCCCGACGACGACCGACGGTATGCGGTGGTAGATGTTATCAAGTTTTTGGGTGGTTTCTGAGTTTTTGGGTTTCTTGAAGAAAACTATATTTTACTTACATCAGCGGTAAGATGCTGCTATAACTATTAAAACGCTATCATCACCGTTACAAAGCTGACATTATTTTGAATGGTCGGTATTTATTTTTTGAATTCGAAGAAGTCATTTCTTTTTTGCAAGCACTTAATAAAAAAGGAAAATCGTTTCAAGTATTTTTGAAAGATTCGCCGATTTGATCCGGAGTAATCCAGTTTTTGTTTTTGAATACTGTGAACATTATGCGTTTTCAGACAAGGGAGATATCGGATATCCCTAACAATCTCACTTGCCTGAACAGGATTCCTCAGTAAAAATCTCAGTTTGAATGTCAAAATACTGAGCAAACAATTTTTTTGGATTCGCTTGCTTAGCTTTTGACGGAGCAAAATCTCCGATATCTATGTTTCGTGAATGCGCCTATTCCCGTCGAAACGAACGAAAATGGTTGCAAAATTGTTCTCAAATAAATTTTACTTTAAAATGCATATGAGACAAAAATGTATCTGTCTCATATTTACACTGTTTTTTTTTACTATGTTTTTACTAAGGATTAGTTACAAATGTTTTTCACTTAATCCTCACTTGATAGAGAAGAAAATTATTTTACTTCTTGTTTTTTTTTTAATATATCAGTACAAACTATTTTAACACAAGAAACATCAACAATTTTGATTTTTATAAATATTCTGTCTACCCAGTTGCGTGCGCAGATGTAAACACGTGCACTCGAAATTTGTATAGAAAATAAATATATTACTCAAAAATTTGGTAAAATTTACTGTCGATTTTCTATAATCCCGTTCATAATAACAGTAAATATGCAAAAACAACCACCCCTATTGCGATTGTCAATTACTGATTGATAGTTGATAAATATTGAAATTTTGCATTTTAGAAGGCAATTTATTCAAAATGTAATCAACAATTCATCGATTTTAGCCAATTTTCTTGTAATTAAAGACGGCCTGCATCATTCTCAAAGACCAAAACTTTTAGCGGTTGAATTGTCTAATATCGAATTTCAGTATTTATCAATTATCAATCTATGATTGATAATCGCAATAGGGGTGAACGTTATTATATTCAAATTCGGAAATTTAAATTTAAGAAAATCATGCTCGAAATTGAAAAAAAAAACAAAATACTATTGCCCTTTTTTCGAAAACTTCCCTCTTTTAAAAATTTGAAGTACTGTGACACTTTTAAAAAAAAAATAAATAAAAAATGTTTCCCAAGAAATTTTAAAATGTACCTGTCCCCTCAGTCAAGCAAATAAAAAGTGGTATATAAAAGAAGAAAAGTCTTCAACTCTTCATATCGATAAAAAAATATCGGTACATATGCAAAAATTAAGCGAAAGATATGTCTTTTTTACCAAATTTTGAGCATTTGATCTGAAAAAGAAGTGATTTTTGTAAAAATTTCAATTAAATCCGGTTTGGCAGGTACATGTACCTGATTTAAAAAAGGCAGCCTATATTTGTTTGATACATAAGATTCTAAATTTTAATTTGATGTATATTTTAAGCTCTAATCTTATAAAATGTTGAACATTTCACCTGAAAATGTAAACATTTTGGTATATTTTTGTATTAAATCAAGGGTGGCAAGGGCATGCACCTATTTAAGGGTACCCAAGACTATATTTTTTAAATAGAGCACCGTCTGATCTTTAATTCAATGGCAGCGGTTTTACTTGTGTCAACATAAATACAATTTTTTTTTAAATGTGACTGAAAACTTTTAAGACTGCGTTAAATTTATTTTTGTTCCTACGCTTGGAAGACTTAATGAATAAAAAGTGTGGGCTTGAACATTTTGAATGAAACAACAACAACTGAGTGTTCTACCACCAAGTTATTTGGCTGAAGCTATAGCTATTTCACGAGTGCCACCCCGATCATCAGACTTCCTTGTGTGGTGCTGAGTCTTAATATGTTCATTTTTATTTGAAAAGCTTTGCCCGTCATGCGGGGATTGAATTTAAGACATCAACTGTGACTGAAATTCGGGAGCCGACGGCCTACCCATCGCGCTACCGAAGCCACATGTCAAGCTCCATCTCAGTGCAGGTTTTGTTGCTTATCAAAAGCATTTGAACGACTTGCATTTTTTTTAGAGCACACAAGCTTGCTGTTGTCACATTTAGTAAATTTTTACTTTTTACATTTTTTACATTTTATTAATTTTCTACAGATTGTCTACTTTTTTTTTGCTTTTGTAATACTTTATCAAACTCGACCAAAATAAAAAGTTGTAACAATAAAGTGTTTCTAACATTTTTATTTCCTTTATGAAGGGTTGACACGTACATCTACCCATTTCAAAAGTGGAAACCCTATTTTTTTATTTTCAGTACAGTCTAATCTTGAATTTGACATACAAGTTTAATCCTCTTACTCGATGAGCTAAGTCATAGTCGAAAAAAGTGCTTATAAAAGAGGGTTGGCAACACTACCTACACATTTTAAACTAGGCAACCCTTTATTTGTCGTTCTATCTCGCCAAGGCTTATAATTTGAGCGTAGGTAAAATCTCTTACTCGATGAGCTAAGTCATGGTCGAAAAAACCAACCGGAAGTGGCCCGTTTTAGACGTCACCTACCCAAATTTCGCTAGGCAACCCCTATGCGTTAAGTTTCTCTTGAATAGATTTATCGAATAAGGGGTATAAGAACTATAAGTCAAAACAAACTGACATAAGTTTTCCAGTGGAGCCATTTGAAGTTTTGTATAGTATTAAAGAAAAATTTTTTCGCATGTGCAGTCAATTGTCATTGTCAAAAATAATTATGGTAGATTTGAATTTTTTGATGTAAATGTAAGTTGTTCTAATTTGTCCCATCCCGTGAAAACGATTTGATTTTTGTTCACAAAAAACGACGCTGCTTCCCCATACGATTTCAGTTCAGGAAATATAAGGTAATTTTTAGGATTTATTAGAAATAGAGAAGAAGTTTTGTGTGTTTTTGGTGTACATATGCCTAAATCAAAAACAAAATATGGACACGACTGGATCTCACCAGCTTGCTCTCGTAGCTAACAACTTGAACGTAGCTTAAAATTGGCAATGTGCATATGTAGTGGTTCTTTAACATTATGATATCAAAAGTTTTAACAATTTAAAATATAAAAATTACTATAAATTTGTTTTTAATAGCTAAAACAGATTGAGCTCAAACAAAAGTATGCCATCTGATTTGTTTGATAATAATAAATTTATGAAAAGAAAATTTAGGGAGCAGGTCGAGGTACAGACAGACAGACGGACAGACAGAATTGTGAGACCCACTTTTTTAGCGTTCTCTATAATCGTTTGTCGAAAGTTAACAAAATTACTCGAAAACAATAGGTTCTCCTGAAAAAAATAAACTTTTCAGGAGTTATTAAACAAATTATGAAAAGTCTAATTTTTCAAGATGGCGGCATTTACCTTCCGGTACCACTCTTAAGACTTGGTTCATTAATAGAAAATATTTTTCTAAACATAACCCCAAAAAAAATGTCCCAATCCAAAAATATAATAAAAAATATCCACCCATATTACATTTATTTGACTAAATGTACTGCACCTAAATTTGTTCGATGGATTTTTTTTTCCAGATTTATCAGTTGTACGAAAAAAAGTGTTATAATCTTTTTTGTGTAGAATTTTTTGTACTACAAAGTGTACTTAATATTTTTTTCAAAAAAAAAAACTATAGTTTTCGAGTACCTACCTAATTTAGAAAAAAGGGAATTTTACCTCCTTAACCGCAACCAGAACCCCCCCCCCCCACTCGCTAAAACTATTAGCTCCACCCCAAATTTAGGGTACACTTTTCAGAACATGTTTAGGCAAAAAAATGGGGCTTTCCAACAAAATTCAGCTTTGTCGGAATTTTTTCGAAGTGAATATCTTATTTTCCTTGACTATATATTTTCGAGTTATAACAAAGATTCGGAACATAGATTCGGATTCAGCACATAGAACATCATCAACCTCAGTAAAAAAAAGACGATACCCTTTTTAGGACCGGAGTTCCTGGCTTTACCCTGTAGATATTTTATTGATATTTTTCCAATTGATTTTCCTTAATTCTTTATTCTTATTAAAATTAAGGAATTCAGCATTTATAGGTTCTACAATTTATGCAAAACAACCTGCCAGCATTTTCTTAAAACCCAATTTTACTGGCAACCCAAAAATTAATGAATTCTTCCATCATATGTACCTATGTATATGTATATGTATATACTACAGCATCACCTGTCACCGACATAATAGCAAGGCATAGCATACCAGAAGAAAGTTAGGTTAGGTACAAACTCCCTAAAATTTTGTGCATAAATTTACCTTAATTTTTTCTATCAGTCTTACACAACTTTTGTAGACAAACTACCCATCACAGAAACACATCAGATTTTAGCTTAAATTCTCTTGAGAAATTCATGGAAAATCTAATTTAACTTATGTCATCGTTGGTGCGGGTAGAGCTGTGGTCGGTTCTCGGTTGTCACGAGCTGTCACCATATTCTTTAAAGAAAGTCTTATACCCAGAATATAACTCAACGGAAAACTGGTGGAATGCTGAAACAACGAAAAAAAAGTATTAAAAAAAAAATCGGAATGTCTAAAACGATAAGGACTCTCAGAATAATTTATGAATAATGGAATCATTTTACCTTTTTTTAAAAAAACATAGATCTCAATTTATAAAAGTGAGAGGCAGAAAACATTGGATAAGCTCGTATACTGGAAGACCGACCGTCCCGTCCGTCTGAAGAACGAGGGACAAAACCGTGTCTCTGTTTTAAACTGATTTTTAGCAAAATGTGCACAATTCTGACGCTGCGCTGGTAGGTGCTTAGTTTCTATATACAAAAAAAAACTTCCACCATTTCTGGTGCCGCATTATACCGCATCGTGTATCCTTAATCCGATTGAATGGCTCGGTGAACAAATTATCCTGATATGTGAGCCAAGGCAAGAGGGAGATGTTGCTAAAGTGAATGGTGGCGCGGCGAGCGTGACGGTGGGAGACATCATAAAGCACAGAACCAGCTCGAAGCCTCGAAGCAAACAAGCATTCCTTTCCGCATGACTGGCAAGTGCGCGAAGCTTCAACGCTATACGATTAAAGCACTGGCAGCTTAAGGATAAATCCTTGCCTACTTTACTCTTCTTCCACAGAAAGCAACCACACCACTTAAAAAATACTTCAACGAGATGAAAATTCAAGAAAACTCCATAAAAATGCTTTATACGACTAAAATGGGTAAGGGTTTTTATTTATTTTACAGCTTCTATTACACGACTTTTCAGGCTTTTGACAGTCTTAGAACAAAAGGGGTGAAGATGTATATCTGAGGGGAGAAGCAGCATTACCGTAAGGAGTAGAGTAAGCATAGGAGGCAGCATAGGCAGCTGGAGCGGTATAAGCGGCAAATGGCGATGATGGAGCATAAGCTAACCTGGCAGCTGGGGCGGCGGCGGTGTAGGCGAAAGGAGCAGTCCTGTAAGCAGCTAAGCCAGCTGGTGCAGCATAAGCTTGAGGAGCGTAAGCATATGGAGCTGACAGAAGACCGGCATTGTAGTTGTTCTGGATATCAATACGGCTGCTGCCACCAGGAGCAATGAGCGATCCACTGTAAGCCAATGGAGCAGAATATGCCAATGGAGCTGAGTAAGCCAATGGTGCTGAGTACGCTGCAGTCAGAGGGGCTGAGTAGGCGAGTGGTGATCCAGCTGCGAATGGAGCAGCGGCGAATGGAGCAGCGGCGAATGGCGCAGCGGTGAATGGTGCAGCGGTGAATGGTGCGGCGGCGAATGCTGATGCATGATTGCCTGGCTTGGCAGCAGCGCATGCAACAAGAGCGAACACAACAATGATCTGAAAATAAAGAAGTTGTAAGGATTTCTGTCATTTAAGAGCAATCAAAATTCAAACACATCATCAACTTACGATTTTGGCCATTTTGTATAGATTTGGTTATTTGATTTTTGCAAATTTGTTGTGTTGATGGAAAGAGCTGTGCTTCGAATATGGTTAACACTGTGCTATGTTGGGGCTTTTATATGCACGCATTATGAGGTGCACGTTCTTCGCAGAAAATTCGCTTATGCATATAACGTGTGGGCCACGTTAATAAATTTGCATACCGACAAGTGGAAGTGGACGGATTAGGTATATTTGAATGCATTTGGTGGCTTACATTCAATTGTTATAAATTGGTCAACATTGCTTATAGAATAATTGGAATTGTTTTTGTTCATTTCTTGGATAAGTTTCAAGGATTTGTTTATTTTTTTGAATTGGCGTTGCATAAGCTTTTAATTAGAGCATGCAGCCAAGATTATTGTTTACTTTTGTTAAATTAATTTATTACAAAGTTAATTGTTCAGTTCAGTATATTGTTTGGTATGAGGTGTAAAGGGTACATATTTGAAAAATTGCTGGTATAAGGAGCAACGGCGTAATCTCTTAGGTTTAAGGCATACAAATATTTTTATGATTCTTCCTGTCCTTCTTAAATAACATTGGAGAACAAAATTTAAACCATTTCATTTCCGAAAAATTAAACCATTCTTTTCTGATTTTTGTAACCATATGAAATATTGAATTCAAATCCGAGCTCTAAACTTGCTCCATCCATGTATGTTTTTTATATTTTTACCATGCAAACATTTTTTATTAATTTTTATTTTCATTAGGTTACTATCGGGATTTTCAATACGAGCACTACAAAAGTTTTTTTTTAAATAAAACAAAAAAGGTTTAGATATCAATGAAATTCTTTAATTTTGTGAAAGTACGTTTGATGCCATTATGTATGGAACTCGATTTCTTTTGCATGGCCACCACGGGCACGCTTGCAGAAGTCCACACACTAAACCCAATTTGCGACGGTTTTCAAGCATAAATCGGCCGATACTGCTGCAATTTCACGTTCGATATTCGTACGAAGTTCATCAATCGTCGCTGGCTTGTTGGCATAGACCATAGACTTGACGTAGCCCCACAGGAAACAGTCTAACGGCGTCAAATCGCACGACCGAGGCGCCAAGCGACTGGACCTTTTCGTGAGATAACACGTTCTCCAAACTTGGTTTCCAATAAATTGATTGTGACATTCGCTGTGTGGCTTGTGGCGCCGTCCTGTTTTAGGCCTGTTTAGGGCCACAAATATTCGGTTATCATTGAACAGTAGCGATCCCCATTCACAGTAACGTGCCAGTCTTGATCATCACGGAAGAAGTACGGCCCAATGACGCCGCCGGCCCATAAACCACACCAAACCGTATTTTTTTCGGGATGCAATGATGACTCTTGGAGTACGTGTTGATTGCTGCCTGACCAATACCGCATATTTTGTTTATTGACGAAGCCATTCAGCCAGAAATGAGCCTCATCGCTGAAGATGATTTTTCGATGAAAATCCGAATCATTTTCAAGTTGTTGCTCAGCCTAATTCACGAACATACGACGCTTCTGGTGGTCAAGCGGCTTCAGTTCTTACGTCAATTTAATCTTGTAAGGATGTAGGCCAAGATCTTTTCGCAAAATTCGCCACAACTACGTCACAGAGATGCCCAACGCTTGAGAACGACGTGTGAGAGACACATTTGCGCTTTCTGCAACTGAAGCCTGAGCGGCAGCAATATTCTCGACACTACGGGCACTTGTTTGTCTCACTGGCACGGAAACATTTTGTACTGTTCCTGTGGATTCAAATTTTTCCACTAGACGCTCAATTGTTGGTCTGCTAGGACGTTTATGACTATCATAAATTGGACGTAGCGCTCTTAACGTTGAGGCCACTGACTCCGAATTTCGGTAGTAAATTTCAATAATTTTGACTCGTTGTTGTATATCTTTCCATCATGAAATGGGCAAACCTTACTGAAGAGAAATGTCAAAAGAGCGTCAAGAAATATGGGGTCGTTTGCTGTCCCTGTTGCTCTACTTTTGTAGCGTTCCTGTTCAAAAACCCTTTATTGAGCAGCATTTGGATTTTTTTATCCAGTCAACAGTGAGAAAATCGAAAACCAAAAAAATCTGCCTTATCTATGTACATACCTGCCTTTAATGTTAGTCAAATAAATAAATAAAAATAAATTGGGTAGCGCCACGGCTCATGAAGAACCAGGGCCTACTGACTAACAACTCGCAACCATTCCTGTGTGCGCCTGTCGACAGGAATGGAAGGGACCTACAATTTTATGCCGAATCCGAACGGCTAGACGAGAAGCACTTATTCATGACAAATGATACTCTTGGAGGCTTTGTCAATTCCTCGCAAGAGGCTGTAGCCCTGAAAAAAACTTTTTAGTTTTTAGGTGGACGAGGCTGGGAAGTGAACCCAGAACTCCAGCGTGACATTCCATCGCACTTACCATTACGCTAAGGGCTACTATACGATGAGGCTGGGAATTGAACCCAGAATGTTAGTCAAAGGCATTTAAGCGAATTTCATTCAATACAGTCCACTAAAATAAAAACAAAAACAATATAACTTCTGTTGTTTAGGTTTTTTTCTTTCTTTGTTAGTCAAAGGCTTTCGTAAATTGGTTAACTTCTTGAAAGTAGGACATAATTATGTTACTTGTTACCTCCGGAAAAAAAAATTTGTATTGAATTCGTTTGAGTTGTTTTTGAAGCGAATAATTTTTTTAAATGTTTGTAGTTATGTACAGGTACAGTGGTTTTCAGTCAGTCCTTGGAAATTTGTTTCAACATTTTTCTTCGCAGCCAAATTTATAATAAAGGTGAATTAATAACTTTCAAAGCATTGAGTTTTCAAAAATAAAATCATCAAAATTGGTTTGGTCATTCTATAAAAAAATTTAAAATAAAACTAGCTAGCTCTATGATTTAACTATTTTTCCCAATAAATTGTAATTGCATTATATCGTATGAGCTTGGTTTTGCCGTCTGCCCGATTAACATCAATTTAAAAATAATAATAAACTAGCATTTACAATACAATTGAAGTTTGTTTTCAAAAGCAAGTAATAATATTTTGATTTTTAAGAATAAAAACTGTTTTCTTTAAAAAGCCTTGTTTATAATTTGGTTGCGATAAGACATCACTGTTTGAAAATAATTGAACAGTTGGTTGATGTTTCCTTCGTAGTTGAGAAGGGCGAGTACTTCTTCTTCTGATTTAAAATTCCTGCCTAATAAATTTTTCCGTATTTCACATAAAATTGGACACTTCCCTATGAAATGGATAACGTCTTCTCTTTGCCTCAAGTTACATAAGCTGCAGTAAACAGGCAGATCCTCTCGATGTGGTATGTAGTGAAGACTTATCAGCTCAGAGATTAAAATGAGCATGTTCGATCAGTTCGAACATTTCCATTTTTGTCTATATGATCGTTCATACTCGATCGCTCTGTCTCTATACTCGTAAGTCATTTTGTGCACGAGTAAAAATACTCACAAGTCAATGCAAGCAAGTTGATCGAGTTCATGAACTTCCATACTCAAACCAAAATTGATCATGAACAGCTGCAACAACTTTCGAGTACTCGAAACCAAGTGAGTATACTCGAAAGATAGTGGATGATCGTGAACATCACGATTCATGGACAACCAAGTGCAAGTGTTATTCGAATGGATGGTCGTGGATCGGTCATCGGTCGCTGTTCGTGCTAGGGTAGTTAGATTTAAGGTATTTAGTTTTATTTGTTTATTTCTTTAGGCACCAGTTATAGCTTGCATTGAAATCCATCATTGAAACACAAATCAGTGAAATGGTGGAATATTTTTTGACAAGTCGGTTATAGCTATCATGAAATTTTCTTTCATTGAAAATTCCATTCCCCATACAAAAAGCAACTTTGAGGTTAAAGTCGATCATTGAACGAAAAACTGACAGACGAGAACAGGAAGAGAAAGGATCGCATTTCATTGGAACGAATGTGTTCCACTTTTGGGAACAAAATATCAGCTGTTCATTGAAAACGATTTTCATCATTGAAAAACAAAAAATGATTTTATATGAAAGTTGTAAAGAAAACTGAACATTTTTTGACTAAACAAAATTATATAACTGACAACCAACATTTTGGTAACAAAACGCCATCAGTTTTATTTGTTTAAGTGCATCAAGCTATAACTTGCGCCTTATGGTCGGTGGTTTAAATTCTCAAGAAATTTGCAACTACGGGGTGTTCGGGCATTTGTTTTAAAAAAGGATTAGTTCTTTTATTTGAAGGTATGATTTTCTTAATTTATTTTTCATTTTATTTCTTTTTGTTCGATTTCTTTTAATTAATTTAGTTTTATTTTATTTTGTTTTAATAAATCCTACGCTTTATTTTTTAATTAAATAAATTGTTAAAAAACTACATTTCGTCTTGTATTTAATTTCAAATAAGCCTAGTACGCTGCTGATGCGAAACGAAATTTTCCTGTGGTCTCCAAAAAGACAACGAAATGCTTACGAAATCAAAGCGGAAAAATATTCATGGAGAGTTTCACAAATTGCAAATAAATAAATCAAAATTTAACGAAAAAATCAAACAAAAGACATGCTGTAAGGAAAGTAACAACAAATAAAAACACGAAAAAACCTAAATGTCATTTTTCCGCACACAATTAATGGTCCGGTAAATTAATTCTGTGCGAAAAGAGAGTGGAGACTGGAGAGTTGTCAAAACAATCTGGTATAATCATCAATTTCGCTGGTCGAACAGCGTACTGCAAACGAAAAGCACAACGAAATTTTTCGTTTATGATTTCGTCATGTCATTTTTGTATGGGATTTTTCGTTTCACATCAGCAGCGTACTAGGCTTTATGGTCAAAGCACATAATATCTCAGTGATGCTCACTGCTCAGTCATTATTCTGAAAAAAAAAATTCAAATGACATCGCAAAAACCAACGACCAACCACCATCCACACAAAATAGTTTACCCATCACCATCGGCCACCAACCCTGAATACACATCTACGCCACGCAATGTTCATGAGTCAAGTACGTTTGATCATATTGATCGTGAACAAGGCGCTTGATCCTTTGTATTCGAACGCATTTTAACTCGGTTGCAGCCTATACTCGTTTGCGCTCGTTTGCTTTGTGTGTTGACTCACGAACATCATGCTCATGAACAAAGATACTCGTAAACATCTTGGTTGCATTGACTCTGTTTGTTCCAAATCGCTTTTTTAGAGTGAGTATTCGATGTTCATGAACATTACTCGACTCATTTTAATCTCTGTGACAGCTCCCCTCTTATTTTGAAAATCGAATTGTGGAAGTAGTTACGTTCGCAAAAATTGTGATTGTAGATAGATGTATACACCGAAGATTCAGCCTGATTTACCGAGTCAATTCTAAGTTGGTCATCTACTTTGGAAACAAGATCAATTTGGTCATCTTTACAATATCTTCCATTTTCTTCCAGTATTCGGGTGTTGGTTCGACAGTATGTAGCTTGTTTTTCAAGCTTTCTAAACCACAGGTTTTTCTTTCCAATTGTTTGTCATGCTAGAATTTTAGGAAGCCTTTCGTTATACATATTCAGTACTTTTGTTATATATTCAACATGACACTTCAGTGTTTTAATAAAAAGTGGTGACAGTTCTGTCTCGATTATGACCATGTAGTTCAGGATGTTTTTTGGCAGACGAAAACATTTTTTAATAAAGAACCTCTGAAGTTTTTCGACCGTTTCATACATTTCACCCCTCCCCAAACCTGTGCTGCGTACATATAAAGACCTATATTCTACACACTATGAGTTATCAATTTGTTTGAGAGTGTAATATTTTTCAAACTCAAAACTATAAAAAATTAAATTCTTTTTTAAACCATTTTTTTTTTTTCTTTTTTTTACGTAATTAACTACTTTTTTTTTATTTGAATATAGTCAATAGGGCTGGCCACGAGACAAGAAAAGTCTCGGTTTTGGTCTCGCATGACGAGACGAGACTGCCATTTAAGCATCCGAGACAAGACCGAGAAGAGACTGTACATTTGGACCGAAATTTAACGAGTCTCGTGCGTCGCCTCGATTGTCTCGGCCGAAAAAACGCTAGTAAATTTTAAAATCCAATTTCATTTAAATATTTATTTTCTTTTACACATATTTAAACTATTTGGGCGACAAACTATAATTTGACGTATCGAGAACGTTTCGTTACAATATTCAACAGGTTGCCGTTAAATCTTTTTTTTTTCGGAACAAAAAATAAAAAGCAAAAATTTAATCCATCGAAAGTGGCTTCACAGATGGGGGACAAATTTATTTTGATGTATTGAGAATATTTCGTTCCAAAGACAATAGTTCATAGTTCAAAAGGCAATAGCACAAGACGGCGCAAAAACTCTTGGAGGAAACAAATGCAACGACACCTGCATTTAGTTGGCCTCAGACATGGAACAATCTAAAACCGGGAGGCCTGTCGACGTTTTCTAAGGTCAACCCGGCGAACCCCACAAGTGGAAGCTTAGGTGAAGCAGTTTAGTGGGAGAGTTGTGGTCCCCCTCGAGATCATGACAATCGCCGCACAGTGGCGCATATTGACTTTTTTGGTTGCAAAAATCATAGCTCGTAAAGAAATAAAGATATCGAGATAATTTTTGTTTCAGCTTGAAGGAAAATTCCAAAGCTATAAATTTTGTGAATTTCAAGAAAAAAATATTTACAGGGTGTTCCAGAATTTTCTGCTGAAATACGACTTTCTTCCAATAGGAAATGCACTTAATATTTTTCCTCAAAAAATGTCAATAGTTAAAAACTGAAGTAAGAACAGGGTGCCTAAAAGTCAAACAAAGTCACAGTGGTGCACAAAAGTAAACAAACAATAATTTTTTTAAATATTTTTGCATGTGTACCAAAAGCCTTTTTTTCTTATTTTACTGAACATTAGTGTGAAAATATACTGTTCGGTGGTACATTTTAAGTCAAGGTATAGAGATAGTGTGAAAAGTGCTATAAAATAATAAAATTTAAGGAAAATGCTTAACAGGGTGTTCCATAACTTCATGTTTTAAAAAAAAAATGTTTCCGAAAAGGTAAAAGTAGTATTTTACTTTAGAATAAAACTCAAATGTTGATGTTAGCAGTATTTGCAGAGTATTAAAAAACTAGTTCAATTGAAAGAGTAGACGAAAAAAAAAGAACCATTTAAATTTTGTTTGTGTTGCAAAAAGTTTTTTTTTTATTTAGTGGCGCGCCGCCAGTTAAATGAAGAAGAAGAGAATATTTCGTTCCAATAATCAACAAGTTGCCCTGAAATAGTATTTTTCGGAGACGAGACCGAGAAGAGATCGAGATGAGACCTCTCATCTTTTGAACCCCATTATCGACATCTTAACGGCGCTTTTACAAAATGAAGTATACGTAATAATCTTTTCAACGATGTGCTACTCTTTACTTTGGATGGTAAGACAAGCTGCAAATGAAATCTTACATTGCTGTCTTTTTCGGTGCTTTGAAGGGCAATATCTTTCGAACTCCATGGTTTAGAGCTTTCGTCCAAATAATTAATTGATTTACACGTCATTACCTTTTCAACGACGTATGTCAGTTTGCCCATTCTGCATTCTCCTATATAAGATTTTGTTAATTTTATTTATTTTTTTTTTTATTATTTTTTGTTGAAAATAAAACAACTGTCGGTGAGATTAAAAAAAACAAGTAGATACCTATGCATGAATGTGCTTATTTAAAAAAAAAAAATCGATCAATACGATCGATCAAATATGCAGAGTTTTTTAGATCTCTTTAAAGAGTGATTTTTAAACCTTTAGTTCCCTTCTGTTCGAAGAAACTGAGTTGCTATAATAACTATTTTATTCGTGTGAAAGGGTGATATAAAAATCGGCTGAGTCATTAACCGATAAAGTTTGAACTAAATTAATTAACCCGTGCTAATTCAGTTATTATAACATTAAGGGTTTGTTTCACAATGTCTGAGTAAAGTTATAATTAGTAACTCGACAATTAAATTATCCGTAAAGTAAATCCTCCCAGTAACAATCTTTGCGTTTCACAATTATCAAAATAATAAATGTATGTGTCAATTAGCTACTCGTAAGTAATTCCAGTTTTCCAGTGAAAATTGTTGTGACTGATTAAAATATTCATAAAATTGTTCAAAACTGTCAATTGATATTCACACACTATAATAATAGGGGATAATACGACTATAAAAATTGAAATATAGCACGGGCAGTAGCGGATCTAGGATTTGGCTGTGGGGGGGGGGCTTGCAGTTTGGAAATCCATTTTGAGTAATAAAATTTTCTTGTCCCAAGATAAATTTTATAATTTATAACAAATAGTAGAGATCAGTTTAGGTTTAATGCAAGACCGTACTCAACTTCAGTCGAACTAAACTTCACGACAATGCGGCAAAACATTATTTTTTATGAAATTTAAGGAGATATAAGCGGCAACTGAACTTCATACAAATTCATACGAATTCGTGTTAAGTGTAGTTCCGATGGAGTGTAGTTCCGGCTAGTGCGGTCTAACCTTTAAGGCTCAAGTATTTTTTTTTTTCCTTTAATGATATCCGTTTTTTGTGTGCCTTTATATCCGCTCCTGTTGCGCTTTAAACAGTTTTCAATACAAAGTACAATAACAAATATTCATAATTGCTGTAGCGGAGATAGAAGCAAATTCAAAGGCGCACAATAATTTTTAGCATATATACTTGAACCACGCGTACAAATTCGTTTATTTATATTATATAAAAACTGATTAGGTACCTACATTATGTAGTTATATTTTTAAATTAGCTGTGGGTATGTTTTGAACTTCCCATTTTTGACAAGATTTGAAAATTCTTTTTAATTGGCTAGTTCAGAAAAATTATATTTAAGTGTTCGTACTGGCAAAAGCTCATATATGTGCTTTGACAGGGTATTAGTCCTCTAAGATCTCATTTTTCCTGAATTATATGTACAGGTGTTCAAACTGACCCTTTACGACATAAGACAAAGCTGCTCTAAGAAATAAGCCACGGCCCAATTCTGCCAGTGTGAATGAGTTTTCGTGTATACGCTGCATACGCTTTATAGGTATTCATGCTAAAAAAATATGTCGACAAATTTGCACGTCACTCCAGTCTAGAGGGATTGCAAATATTCATTTGCTTTTGCATGATTTTCTGAGCGCGCACAGAGAAAACTCACGCTTTTGGAATTTTGCTCCTTGACAAGAGAATTTCTATGTTTTGTATGTACAATTGCCTTGGACCTTTCAAATTTTGAAAACGTAGCCTCGCCAATTTCTAAGCCCAGCCAAGGCCGTAAGAAACAATTCCTGTTGTACTAAACATACACTAAACTTGACATCCCGTTGTTCTCCAATGGTTTAAGCCTCAAATGCGTTTCTTTCGGTAAATTAGCTTTGTTTTTAGTATATACAGTTGGGGCATTTGACACGTTAATGTAAAGCCCCGACCATTTTTATCTCTTTTTACTATCTCTTCAAGCCTTAGCCCCAACTTCGGACATTGAAAGTCCCTAGACTTGAGCCAACAAAACTCTCTGGAATAAGGTTAGTTTTTAGGAAATAATTGCTTAAACCTGGCTAGGTTTTTTGTATAATATTCTCAGACCTTATTGCGCCAAAGCTGTTTTTTTTCGTCCCAATTTTCTGGGTTTAATTTTTAGGGAAAGATTGTCCTTGCATTAAAAATATCCATATTCATAGCCCCCAACTAAGTTTTTGTCCAACTCGCTTCAGGCTTTAGCCCCAATCTTAGGGCTTAGAAAAAAAATTACATAACATGTATGCAAATAGTTCAGCCCCAACCACGTTATTTTGTCCATCAAATTTCATATCTTAACAATATTTTAGACAGAATATAAAATTCTACACGCTGTAATGTATTGCTTTCTATATTTTAAATTATTTTATGATTCAGCTGTGGGGGGGGGGGGGGCTTTAGCCCCTATAGCCGCCCCCCTGGATCCGCTACTGAGCACGGGTAGTGGATGGAGGCATACATATGTGAGTAGGTACTCGCACAAAGAGTAGGTAAATCTGCAAGGTTTAATTCAATTCCTTTTTTTAATTATTGCAGCCTATACATATAACCAATGGAGAGAATGGCAAGGAAAATCTTTATGGAACAGCTAGAAACCAAACAAGAAAATATAATGTCTAAATACATATGTGCATACTATATGGGTTAAAAGAATAAAAAAAAGAGAAATTTGGATTAAAGAAAAAAAATACTAAAAAATAAATGTTCATAATATTTTTGACTAATTTATTTAGTACAACTTCCATTTTTTGTTATGATAATGAAGCAGTCATTTATTTATTTGTTCGTACAGTAACATTTGAAAAGAGTTAAGAACTTGATACTAGTTCATACTTTTCATTATGATACCGATGTTCATTCTTTGTCGTTCAGATCAATTAAAATTGTATGCAGTTCTGCGTATGCAAATACAATGGTTGTTGGCTGCACTTATGTAACGTAACGTACGGGTTTCTGGAGAGTTATATATAATAAAAACATAGGTATACACAACACAACTTCATTCAAAAATTGCATTACAACATTTACAAAAATTATGAAATTCGTCCCTAACATAACTGTCAAGCCCGGACCATTATTTTTATTTGTTTTATAGGTCGCAATAACAGCTGAAAATATTTAAACTGCCAGTTTAGTTCTTTAATCAGTACTTCATCTTCCCAGTAAAATACTCAGAACTTTAATTATTAATTAAGACTGTTCGGATATTGTGAAACGTAACTAAGGAAGTTACTTGACGAATAATTTCGAAGTAGCTTAATTGGAACTTTACTCAGATATTGTGAAACAAGCCCTAATAATTTTAACGTTTTGTCTAACTCTCATTTACCAAATAGTTTTGTCACTAAAATCTCGATTCTTCATTCACATTTTTTCATTCCAGTTTTTTTTTTTCTGAAAACTTTCCCAAAATTAAAAAAAAAAAATAATACTTCATTTGCATTAAAAGCAAATCCATATCATTCCATTTTTGTTTCAAATATAATGCATAAGTAAGTTCGTTCTTAAATTTAATTCAGATTCCGTGTGGATTTGAATTATGTAGCATAATTTCAACGTTCCTCCCTTCCCTAACCATCCATATAGATCAGTTCTTATTTAATTTAACAAAAAGAAACAAAAACTTTTGCCGATTTTTTCATCTCTGATAAAAGGGAAAACTTCTTACATACAGATACACTCAGGCCATGCACCATGGCAACTTAATATGTATCCTGAAAAAAAAAGAATTTTATATTTTATTCGATTCCGCATTCGAATCTGATTTAATAGAGGATATCCTATTTCGTCGTTGCCAATTGAAATAAAATCAAATAATCACAATATTCAATGTGAAACTTTAGAGAGGATACAAAAAATACATATTGTTGTAGGTACCTACTCTCCATATTGGAATCCCTGTTTCTTGATGTTACGAGGAAGAGAAATTGAGTAGGTACAGGTACACACATGGGAAACTTTCCCTTTGGCAGAGGTACACTATTCAGTCACATAACGAATCGATGGGAATGGAAAATAATGTATACCTACACCTCACCTTTCTGCATCAATTACATAGGTATTGAAATATATACTCGCAGGTATTGATCAACAGCATTCAGCTTCAAAAGCTCTCTAGTTCTCGTTTTTCTTAACGGAAGGAATCCTTGAAACTGTAAACGAATGAATATTCATTACATGCAATTTATTTTTATTTAAAAAATACCTTTTATTTAAATTTTTCGCTTGATGATATAATGGTTAAGAGAAAACTTCTGCATGCACGTTCATTTTACATTAATTCTACGAGGCGCTGGCAAACTTAAGTCTCTCTCTAGATATGATATGGATACTTTTGGCAAAAATAAATGGAGATATGCGCCCTTTGTCTTATAGGGGTGTTCAAAAGTGAAAAATTGCCAAGGATTTGCTTGAAGATCCTAGCATCTTTCGAAAGGAATACTCATAGATAGGTTTTTTCGTTGTTTTACTTCGAAAGAAGCGCGAAAGCCATAAAGAATATGAGCTCACTTCATTGTTCTATATCTATAGCTAAAAGATTCATGATGGGGTACCTTTGCTATACCTACTATTTTGCAGGCTATAGGAAAACATGTTTGCAGCTTCAAAAGAAATTATGAGAGTTCGGCAAGTGCATTCTGAACATATTTCAAATGCCAAAATGAAGGGTTTCCGTTCAGTTTTTTCTTATGAACTCCCATAGCTGTGAGAACTATATAAATAAATGTTTAAACATTTTTATTGAAGCGAATTGTTGTTCTTCGACTTGCATACCTAACGTAACGTAAGTTCCTAAATAGTTTTCGCTGTTTTGGGGACTGCCAACTTTTTTTTAATTTGATATTATAAATTTATTTTTTTTGTACAAAAAGAGCATCCCAATGCCAACGTTTTATTGAAGGAATTCGGAAATTACTTTGAAGAAATATGAGCTCCTTTTAGGGAAGAAGAGGAAAAAGAAGGGTTAAAATATTGGCATAAAGTCCATAGGAAAACAAAATAGATAGATTTATAGCTGCTTCTGCTTTTAGAGCTAGAGCACAATACAAATGATGATTTATTTCGTTTCTCTTTTGAATGTTCTTTTTTTTAGAATTAGCTGAGGAACGCTGGTCCACGATTTAACAAAGAAGCAACAAATTTTGATGTAGTTACTTATTGAGACTATTAATTAATTCACTTTTCTTTAATTCTTAACATTTCTTTAAGATTTTTTAAAGAAAATTTTTTGTGGTAGCAGACGTCATAGCCTATGAGATAGCAGATTTCACCAGGGTTCGGACTTGAGTAATCGCAGTAAATTGAAACAAAAATTGCAGTGAAACCAAAATGTTCGCAGTAAAATTAAAGTTTTATTTTTAATGATTATTTAAATTAAATTTCAGCAAAAATTAAATTAAATTTCACAAAAAAAAACTGAGAGGCAAAATCGTAAGAGATCGCATGTATTCTCAAAGATTTTGAAAAACGAATTCTTCTACGACATTTTTCTGCTCTGTCAAATCACTTTTATCACTTTAATTTTATCATTAATAAGTTTCAACAGCTATTTTATTGAATGGAAATGCTTTAGTTATTTTCAAAACTTAACTACTTGAATTTTTTTCAGATGAAGATAATCAAGCATCTTTCTATGGATCTTTTAATAAAAATCTATATTGAATTTGTTTGCAAATCGTATCTAATAAATTAATTTAAAATGTTTGGTTCTACTTCAAAAAGGTTCGCGTCTGGTAAAATGCGCTCATGCATTTAAAAACTAAGACCACAACAAATACTTAACACAGGAATTTGTTAGCCTTGGCTTACAAGATCAACTTTCTTACTAATAAATTCTTTCTTGATAAAACTGTTAAGCAATTTTAAAAAGTGTTTCTTAACAATAATTGCATAAGATGAAGGTACTACTACTATTTTCTCCGATTGGAATAATATTTTATTCATGTTATTTATTGTACCGAGAACAGAATAATCGCAGTAGATTGTAGGAAAAGCGCTGTAGTACAGTAAAGTCCGAACGCTGGATGTCACTAAATCCAAGTCTGAAATAGAAGTTTGTCACTAAATCACACTCTAGAGCAGATGTCACTTATTAATAATCTAAGATAGAACAATTCATATAATAAACTTAAACAGGTTTAATGAACTGCTTTCGTTGGCACCACAGGCGAGCTATAAGATTTTGCCCAACCGATCCCTTAAGCGTTTTTCTGCTCCTTTTATCACTTAATTTACATTATCTTGAAACTTAAAGAATCAAACTCTTGGTTTGCTAAGCCCCAGCAATACCACAGACATGATTGAAATGGAAGTGTTTTCGAGTCGGACTGACTACTGCACCCCTATATTGAGTCAACATTCCGCTTAGAGTTATGAAAGGTAAAATTATCTTATGAGTGAAAAGGCATCCCTCACAATACTTATTGTCGCAACAGAGGGGATCACCAAAAAAAAGGAAACAGTAATTCATTTCCTCTACAAGTGGCTTCTATGCGGAAAGCTTGATCACAATGATTCGGAAGGCAATTTTTTAACTTCAATGACTTTTGAAAATAAAGACTAAAGACTTGATCTCTTTTCTCAACTCTGCGAAATGTCACTAGGACAAACTTCAGTTACTTCTGCATTAAACATTCCGTTAAATTCCAATGATCGCAAACTAGCGGACTGGGGTTTTAACGGGAGTCCAGGGTGCACAGTTGCCGGATGATCATTCGATTAGTTAAGTGGCCGTTTAGATGTTTCTGATGCGGGTGCTGGTCTGGTTGAATGAGTGCTGCGCTTCCTGATGATTTTGTTAAAAGCAATTCATCTAACCACAAACATTAAAATCTATTCAATCTTATTCAAAATTTAAATCAAACTGGATAGTACCCCATTACAATTCCATCCACAGGTTCAAACGTATCAAAACGGTGTAATTCAGCATCATTTAGGCCACGAGCTGGGCTGCCAGTGCCCGCCATTTCTACCTTCTTAGAAGTCTTTTAATCACATATCACTAAAATCATATTGTGAAATAACTGGTGACAGTAAATTTCAATCTGAGATAACATAAATATCTCTAAATCAAAGTCTAAAAAAAGTAATCGTCACTAAACCACAGTCTTATATATAGCCAACGAAACTTAAGCCTGTTCCACATCTGTGTCGTGTGTTTTGTTGTGGAGTCGTGTGTCGCTATCGCTCCAATGTATTTCATATGCGTAGAACAATATTTGTCTCGTGTGTTGTGTTGTAGTGTGACGCATCAAATATATGGAATGACAGCGACACAAGACTCCACAACACAACACACGACACAGATGTGGATCAGGCTTTAATAACAATCTGATCTGGTAGATGTCACTAAATCACAGCCTGAGATAGCAGACGTCACCAAGTGACAGTTTGAGAAAGCAAACATCGGCTAATCATAGTCTTTAGATAGCAGAAATGAGTAAATCACAGTCTAAGAAAACAGCTGTCACTAAATCATTGTCTGAGATAGGAGTTCTCAGCAGATTACAGTCTGAGAAAATCATTAAATCACAATTTGATACAGCGGGCATCACTAAATCTCAATCTATAAGAAATCAGACACCACTAAATCAAGGTCTGAGATAGCAGAAGTCACCAAATCACAGTCTGTATGAGAAAGTCACTAAATATCAATCTGAAGAAGTCACTTAATTAAAATCTAAGATAGCATGTGTCCCATTAAATCAATGTTTGAGATAGCAGACGTCACTTAATCACGGTCTGAGATAACAGAAGTCACCAAATCACAGTCTGTGTGAAAAAGTCACTTAATATCTTTCTGAGATAGCAAATGTCACAAAACCATGGCATGACATAGCAGAAGTCACTTAATAAAAATCTGAGATAGCATGTGTCCCACTAAATCACTGTTTGAGATAACAGACGTCACTTAATCAGGGTCTGAGATAGCAGATGCCACCAAATCTCAGTCTGTCACTCAATATCAATCTGAGATAGCAGATGTCACAAAATCACGGCATGACATAGCAGAAGTCACTTAATTACAATCTGAGATAGCATATGTCACACTAACTAAATCACTGTTTGAGAAAGCAGACGTCACTAAACCAAAACCTAAGGTAAGTATGATTTAAACCAGATGTCACTTAGAAGCAAACTAAAGAAATGGATATCGCTTAAGTCTGAGAAAGAAACTACCACTAAATCACAGTCTGAGGTAGCAGACGTCAATATAAATCACAATCTTATAAAGCAGATATCATCGATATGTATTGGTACAAATTATACATACAGAAGGTATGTGTGAATTATATTTTAACCGACAAAACTGGTAGAATTCTTCCAGTGTGGCATTTAATGGTTTCTGTGGTAAGAACAAGGTCTTAAGGATTGTTAAAGTGTATTATTTTGCATTTTGTTTCTTAGATGATGTTTCTAGAGGTGGCGATGTTTTGGGATGACTTTGAATTATTTTAATAAATGATGGAGGTGGTGCTAAGGCAGAAGTGCAACATCTCATTAAAATTAACAAAGAATGAATTTCGTTTTATAAGAAAAAAATGGAACTCTTATTCCTGTTTAACGTTTCTAATCCAAATAATTTGCTTCGAATGTTAAACCTTTTAAGGAGCCCTGAAATAGATTTTAACAACGAAGAAAAAGAGAAACACAATTTGAAGTTATTACTTCTCTATTGTAAAACCTTTATATTCAAGCTGAGCCTTTTGCCATTTACCATCAAGTCACATCAAGCCCCACATGGTATTTATAACGATTAATGCAATTTAAATCTGCTGCTGGAATGAAACTCCCACACTCCCACAAATAATACTCATTTTGTTATTGCAATTCCAGATGCCACATTGTGCATCAGTAAAGCTTCATTTAATTTACCCCTTCACCAAAAATATATACACTTCTTGGTCCACACATTAACCTTTCAGCTTATTAATAAAAGTTACAACATACCTCACTATATCAACTGATTTGTGCGTGTGTGTCGAATCAAAATGCACCGCAAAGTGCAATCTCATTAAAATTCCGCAAATGAAAAGCTGACAATTATTTCACATCCACATACCTACAGTCTCTAGCTTAAATGAATAGCAATAACGCTCTGGCTATGGGGTTGTAGTATCGGTATAAAAAGGTTAAGGGGAACGTCAGTAATTCCCTCCATTCATTTATATAGCTGTAAGTTCAGTCGCACATTGTGCAATAATTATTATAATTTCGACGATGGCAGAAGCAACAGTAGCAGCAGCTGATGTGGATGGCATTGTATAGCAAGGTCTCTTAGATAAAATCCCATCATCAAGGTTGGTAAATGGCAACATCACAGTCGCAACTCGGAACCATCACCACATAGCCACAGAGTCACAGTCGAGAGTCGACCTCGATGTCGACAGTCGAGTCCTTTTGCTAAAATTTAAATTGGAAAACGCGCATAATTGCCACACTGTGTCACTTTATGCAGAAGCTTATACTATAGCACGGAGAAATTGATATGAAGAAATGCCCCAACTCTACAATTATTTTATACCGCGATAACCAACCCACCAGACCCACTTGATGGGGTTAAATGATGTGATAGGATATGGTGTGGGAATATAATGCTTTGGCTTGAATATAGCGACAAAATCTTTACGCTGAATGTTTAATTGAATCATTAAGACCGCAGAGAAATCGTTGGATAAAAAGGTATTACATACATTAAACTAGGAAATTATTTTAATCAATTTAAAACCCAAAGGACATTTAGTAAGAAGTTATAACGGTTTTTTATAATTAGTTTATGTCACATTCATGAGTTACTATTGGAGATATGATGTTGTAAATTATCAATTTCTATTCATTCCCGCGCAGAAAAATTATCTAGTTTTCGAGAAGGCATCACTAGAGCGTTTAATATAGATTCTGGAAAGGGTCTAGCAAGGTGTTTCACAGGCTAGAACAAGGGCCTTGGCGATTATGAACCCTTTTGAATCGGCAAAAAAAAAAAAAAGTTGCCTCATATGGGACCAGATCACGCGTTCTTCTGTACTTGCTTTTTAGGTAGAACCACTTAGAAGAGGTTTTTACAGATGTCCATAGTAAAAAGTGTGATATGAGAAAGAAAACAAAGGAAAGAGATATAAGTGTCGTATGATACTGAAATTGCATGTTTCTTATAAAAATGTTGTTTTTTTTTGTTTACATTTTACATGGGGTACCGAAACATGAACAACAAGTTTTTACTAGGAAGAGCCTCACGAGTGTGAAAAAGTTTCCCTAAATATTGTGTGCTGAAGTTCAGCATGAATTTGCTGACAAGTTTTCCTCATCTAAATTTTCCCCACTGAAAACGTACTAGGGCCTTGCCCAAACTAGACATAAACTTGAAATTTTTCTAGCCGGGCTTAATGCTAAGACTTCGAGCGTAAAATTGAGTCTTGTGCTAAAGTTAAGTTAAAAACATCGGTTATCTGAAACAAGAAATTTATTCCGGAGGCTTTTTGCGATTTTCTTCGCACAGACGGCTTCGCATTGCTGAAATCCGCTTATTTGAAACAATTTTTAGTTGTCCGAAGTTCGATTAACTGAAAACTCTGCTTAACTGAAACTAATGGCCAGCAATTATGGTGTTCCAGTTAAACGGAGACGAACTGTACTTAACTTATTCATAATTAAGAGAAAAAGTTCTTTGTTTTTCTTAGCTCTAATGGTTTTGCTAAATATCTTTCCTGACTACTTCTTTACCCTTACCAAAATGTGAACAAATTTGTTTTGTTTGTTTTCCAATTGAGATTCAATTTTATTTAGTCCAGGTACATTTTTTGTTCAATTTATCACAGTTCGCAGTTAATTTTTTTTATTTTTTACAGGAAAAATTGTGGTGCATATCCATATCCATAGGCAGATGCATATCCCAAAGGTGCTGAATATGCCAGTGGCGCAGCAGCTGACAAAGGTGCTGAATAGGCCAAAGGAGATGCTACATATCTAGCGGCTAGGGGAGCAGCTGCGAATACTGGTGCAGTAGCAATTCCATTGTAATTTCTTGCAATAACTTGGCTACTTGTGGCAGTGACAACTCCAGGACCAGCAATTATAGGTGCAGAATAAGCCAGTGGTGCAACTAGTCCAGGCTTGGCAGCAGCACAGGTCATGACAGCAAGGATGACAGCAATGGTCTAAAAGTTGTAAGAATAAATAATGTTAAATTATTAAAAACTCAAATAATGTACGAGTAAAACTGAAAATTGAATATAATATCAACTTCATGATTTACTTACGTATTTGAACATATTGATGTTATATTTGGTTGTATCTTTGAAGGGAATCAAAATTGAACTGAATTATTTCTCATTTGACACCATCTTATATTGAAGATTTAAGTTAAAAATTTGAAATGTAAAATTTTAGTCACGAAGACAGATAAGCATACCACAAAGTAATTGATATTCATAGAATTGCTCTGCAATGAAGTCGAGACGAGATAATTTTCAGTTTTACTTTCGTTTTGATAAATAATAAAATTGTTGGTCGAAACATCACGTCCGTCTTTATGTCCATTGGTACTTAATAAGCTATAAAATGGTTAATATTGGGAATTTTCCCTTTATTTTGTAATATTAATTCTTATTTGGTATATTTTTTGTTTATGAAATTAAACCAGTGAAATGAACCAGTTTGTGAAAAAAATGTTATTTGATTTTTGAAGGTTGATAAACCTTATAATAAATACACTATATTTTATACACATATAAATGGGCCAATCTGTTGTAAATAAATAAAATATACATACGACTGGTGGATCGCACGATCCTGCTCTTGTGTATCAATTATGTCTGTCTGGCTGTGTGTACCTATCTCGACTTGCAACCGAAGCGGCTTTATTCAAACTTTGGAATTAAGGTTTTAGGAGACTCCCTAGAAGAAAAATTGAAACTTTTTAAACAACGGGACCTGCCATTACACAAATAATTATTTGTCTCAAAACCGTTCAAACCATTTTGAGAAAAAAATAAACAAATATTGTCAGGAGTATTGCTAATATTTTATGGTAAAGACAATTCTTCCAATAACGGTTATTGACAGTACCGATTTTTTTTGATTTCCAAGTTTTACGTCAAGGGCTTCACTGATTTTGACCATATTCCTCCTACAATTTCAACAACTTTGTATGGATATAAATTTTCAAAATAAATTTTGATGGATTCTTAAAACATTATTAATATATTTATTTATTTTTTGTTTTTTTTTTTTTTGAAAATTCAATATCTTGATGCTTCATTTTTTAATTTTGTAAGAAATTGTATTTTATTTTATAAAATGTACACGAAAGTTTTATATACAGGGTGTCCCATCATCACCGGGCCAGAGGGAAACTATGGGTTCCTAATTTAATAATTATTTTATCGTTATCGCTTTCTTTTTGCCTTATAACGATTTCTATGGTGTTTTATCTTTTTTCTTTAATTAGCTCTAACGTTGCCAAACTGCATCCTTTTCTTGATTTGTTTGTTTTATTTACACAAGGAGAGTAAGCACTTTATACTTGCCATACATTGTTTTTCTATCAAGAATCGGATGCAGTTTGGCAAAGTTAGAGCTAGTTAAAAGAAAAAAGATCAAAAATCATAAAAACCGGTATAAGTCGAAAAGGAAGCGATAACGATAAAATTACCCCTTAAAATTTTGACTTAAAATTAACAAACAGAATAATAAAGAACCTAGTAAAATTCATTCCCGAAGAAAAGAATTTGTGTATATTCGAAAACATTCAGGTTTAAATTCTTAGTTACTAACTTTTTGTTTGCATTTTTCTTCATTCTTCGTTGTAAGGGCCAGTTTGTTCACAGTTTGGGTTTAATATAATATGTGACTTTCATAGGCTTTAATTAAGTAACGCTAATCGACCAAAATTGACTGATTAGTGAAATCCATGATTAACAACTCATACTTTGGATTTTTAAAATAAAATTTAATCAACAAACACATTTGAGGATTTCCTAGCTCCACTAATCATGGATTAAAGATAATCAGCTGTGAACAAACTGGCCCTAAGCGTCTGAGCCGAAGTATTTTTTGTCTTAAAATCGTCGTTATATGCAACTATTCGTTATAGACGACGTTAAAGCGAAACGAAATGTATGGAAACTAACCAAATGAAAAGGAAAAGTGGTCGTTAAAAGCGACTCAACGTTATAAGCCACGTCGTTATAGGTGGCGTCCAATGTACAATTTTTCACAAAATTTTAAGAAAATGGATGTAGGTAATCGTTTTCAAGATATTGAACTTTCAAAAGTTTAATTTTTTTTTTAAATTGAAATTTTTTTTTCAAAATTTGTACATAAAAAAATTGTTAAAATTTGTAAGAAGAACCTCATATTTAAAAAAAAATGGTCGAAATCGGTGAAGCCGTAAATGAAAATTTGGAAAATCAAAAAATCGGTTCTATGTTAGGTAGGTACCATTAATAAACGTTATTGATAATTATTTTTAACCAAAATATGTTACTTACCTTAAAAATATTTTGTATCAAAATCGTTAGAGCCGTTTTTGCGATGGATAACTTTTTGTATTTTGGTTGTACCCCACGTACAGTTATTTTTGAAGCTAAAAAAAGTCAATTTGCCCTCTGGTAGAGCTGGCCACGAGACGAGACTCTGAGAGACTTTTGTAAGTCTCGTCTCGGTCTCGTTAAAACCGAAAATGTTCAGTCTCGTCTCGGTCTCGGTCTCGTGTCTGTCTCGTATAGTCTCGGAAGAATACGATTTCCGGACAATCTGTTGATTATTGGAACGAATTATTTTTGATTGTAGTTTGAATATGTGCAGAAGAAAATTAATATTTAAATGAAATTGGATTTTTGAATTTATTAGACCCTCTGTTAATTTCGGTCCAAATATATAGTCTCGTCTCGGTCTTGTCTCGGTTGCTTAAAAGGCGGTCTCGTCTCGCCTCGGTCTCGTCATGCGAGACCGAGACTTTTTTCGTCTCGTGGCCAGCCCTACCCTCTAGGGAATCACCTAAAACTCTCAGCCCACAGCAAATTTGGGGATGTGAAAGTGAACCGAAAAAAAGTATACGAGTCAAAAGGTGTGATAAGGGTAATGGAAAAATTGGAAGCATTGCAGTCCCTGGTGGCGGCTTAAGTGCGTAATAGCATTTCGAAATCCACAAAAAATCAACTTTGTGGATCATTGTATGATATTGATATTGATCCCCTGATATTGATATTGATCCCCTGATTTCAGATCAGTATGTCCAAGAACGATTAAAGGTGGCATTTACACTGCGACACCGTTTATAGAACCCAAACGATTTAAAAATAAGGGGTACAAATTTTGAATGTAAAGTCAGAAGTCCCTTCTTTCATTTCCTTTTTAAATAAAGTACTTTTAGTGAACAATTTTTGAAATATTAATTTTAAACTCAAAATTTTGAAAAAAAAAAAAAAAAAATTAAAATAAATGTCCGAAGTACTTTTTTTTTTAATTTCACGTAATTCCGTACAATTTTTTTTTTCTTTCAAAATTCAATGTTCTCTTTAATTCATAGTCAAAAATATTGAAAACCGAATCGTTCTAGGACCTGAAATTTTGATAAAAAGTACTTTGAGCATTTATGTATTTTTTTTTTAATTTTGAGTTTGAAAATTAATATTTAAAAAACTGTTCACTAGAAGTACTTTATTTAAAATGGAAATGAAAGAAGGGACTTCTGACCTTACATAAAAAATAAAAATTCATTACAAATCTTGCGGTATAGATAGAATTGCGGAACACACTTTTTTCGCGTTCTCTATCATCGTTATGTTGGGAGTCCGATTTTTCTTACGAATCCAAAACTTGCCATTTTATAGTACAAACTCCTACATACATATATCGCAAGTAAGAAGTACTATATTAAAAAAATTTCAAAAACATGAAATGCTTTTTTTTTTAATTAACTAAATTCCTTAGCTTTAGTATCTTGGGCTAAACAGACCAGAATTGTAATTGATTTCTTAAACTGACGTACATAAATTTATGAAAAAAATTAAAAATCATTGGAGCAATAATTTTTTTTAAATAAAATATTTTTTTTTATATCAAGCTACATGTATAATTGTATATACAATTTTAAAAATATTTTTAGAAACAAAGGAGAGTACCCAAAAAAAAACCCAGGGTCGACCAGAAAAAAACATATATGGTTTGAAAGGGCATTGACTGTAGAGTGTAGATATCAAATATAAAATTGTTTTCTTCAATAGTTATCCCCGGGACTGGCTATGACAATTTATTTATTTTTTAATAGCAAGATGGTTTTCATGTATACAACATTGGTGAGGGCAGTAAAGAAGAGAACAGGCATTGGCTAAAAAACATACCTATATATCCATTCGACACGTGGTAATCCGCAAAAGTTTCTTAAAACAAAGTTTCTATTAAAGTATTAAGAAAAGGGTTCGAAAACAATTTTTCGAAAAAACTGATTTTCATAAGGCAATGCTCGAAAATACAAGGTTTCGAAATAAAAAAATTGTTACAAGCGTGACAGACGCATTTTTTTTTTTTGGTATTTTAGGTAGTATCAATAGTAAAGGAAGCATCAATAGTATAGGAAGTATAGGATAGGAGGAAATACATGTGCCCTGAATGCTGCATTCTTTTAATGCGATGTGTTAACTGTTACAAATTGGAACCTTACTAGTCTCGCCAATATATTAAAAGTACTCTAATCCAAGAAATCAATTAACAAATTAAATTATGAAAACAAAACATTTCGGAATTTTACCACTGCCATTGAAAAATTCTTAGTTTTCCCGTTTTCGTTATCATTTCGGAGTTTTAAAGTTACATAGTAGGGAAAAGGCAGGTTTTAATTATTCATAAGTATAACAGTGTGCGAATGATTTATAAGTTGTTCTTAATTCTTACGCACATACTATTACCTCAAACTGTTGTCCGGCATGCTTAATGCTTTGGTAGGTGACTACTTTTTTTTCGAAAGTGTTAAGACGGAATCATATTTTGGCTGCTGATTTAGTGACTTGTGGTGAACCTGTTTAATGACATGAATCAACATTAATATGAAGATGTCACTTTTTACATTTTTTTTTACATGAAGAAATAATGTTTTTAAAAATTTCCAATTGTCATATCCAGTCCCGGGAATAACTTTTTAAGAAAATGATTCCATATTTGTTATCGACAATTAATGTCCTTTCAAACCATTTATGACTTTTCTTAAACGACTCTGTGTTTTTCGCCCATACATTTTTGGGCATGCTCCTTTAAAGTAATTATTTTTTTTACTATTTAGAATCGCCAGTGGCCGAAAATTCGGCCAGCGAAACAGACATTCATGGATAAGTTATGGATTCTCTTTTTACTAATTTATATAGGTTCCATGAAAATTTTGAAAATGTTAGAAAACGTTAGTAAGACTTATTAAAAAAAAAAACAATTTCACGGATACGTTAATTTCTGTTTCGTTAAAATTTTGTCTTGAACTTTAAAACAAAAAAAAAAAAATAAGGCTCAGTTAGTTATTTTAGAAATTTTTTGTTCATTAACTATTCAACAGTAAACCTTAATTCCTATAAGACTGCACTACACTACTTATTCTCTTAGGCCCGTTTGCTGATACAAAACATAAGTGTTCAAGTTCAACATAAGCGCTTATGCTCTACTTTTTCCTATATCCTAACCATAAACTGTCACATAAGTTCTTATGTTGAACTTAAATGCTTAAATTTCGTACCAGCAAATGGGCCTTGGCTAACCAAATTTTGTTGTGCTTGAATTATCAAAATTTGAATTTTTAATTAAATTCGAGATTGCGTACACTCTGGCGTATAGGTACTCTTTTTTAATTTCTAAATTAAATATATTAAATAGCTTAAACAAAAAAAATATGAAAATCACCCCTGTTCTGAATTCCGATTGTTTGAAAAATCCTTTTCTTTTTCAGAATCTGGGTATTTTGAAATACTTTTCGTTTTAAAAACTTGGGGAATGGAATAATTGTGCTTTTGTTTTCGATCGGATTGAAAATTGACTTCACATTTGAAATTTATTTTAGTTTTGATTTGTATTTATATTGTGAGAATTAAAATTTGTAAGAAGTCATATTTTACAAGAGATTTCAACATAAAATTAGGCTGGCCACGAGACGAGAAAAGTCGAGAAATTAGTGATCATTTGTTGACTTTGAAAAAAAGACCGCGGGGTCTGGAAGTACCATTTTAAAAAAATTTCCGAGACGTAGTAATACTTGTGTGGGTATCCTCTACAAGATCCACGATACCCATTTTGAATATCTGACAAAAAAAATTAATAGGCACCCCTAATGTATGTATGTATGTACGTAATCGTAAAAAATATATTTATTTTTTCAATTGTAAGGCTTAGGGTTTGTTTCACAATGTCTGAGTAAAGTGATAGTTAGTAACTCGACAATTAAATTATCCGTAAAGTAAATCCTCCCAGTAATAAACTTTGCGTTTCACAATTATCAGAATTATAAATGTATGTGTCAATTAGCTACACGTAAGTTATTCCAGTTTTCCAGACAATATTATTGTTTTGACAGATAGAAAATGAAATTATTCAAGAATAATCTATAATAGTTATCGGAGTGTTGATATTTAAGTGTTGTTGTCTTTTGTTAAAGTGTTTTGTGTATGGTATCTTTTCTAATAAATACATACGTGGGTTCAAAAAAAAAAAAAAAATTCGGCGCGAAAGTATGGTATTTCAACCTTTTATCGAAGGTTTTATATATGTGTACACTTTGTTTTGTCAACTCGTTGACCATCCGCTTTGTGTACAAATTAATATTTGCTTGTACCAAAAGTGCAATAGATCGTAAACCATACCACCTATGTATATGTGCATGTTTAATCTGGGTTACCTCCCTACTTAAGTGGTTTAGTAAAATGCAGCAATTTTTATTTTGGATTGTGATATGATATAATATGTTATGGATTGAGATAATGTCAAATTGTCAAGAGCTCAAAATGGTAAGCGGCACTATTGAGATATCTACGTTTATTTTAAAATAACATAAAACTTCATTCAAATATTGCATTACAACTTTTAAAAAATTATGAAATTTGTCCTCAACACAACTTTCAAGCCCAGAACATTATATTTATTTGTGTTATTGGTCGGAATAACAGCTGAAAATATTTTAATTGCCAGTTTGGTTCTTTAATCAGTACTTCATCTGCCCAGTAAAATACTCAGAACTTTATTTATTAATTAAGATTATTCGGATATTATGAAACGTAATTAAGGATATTACTTGACGAGTAAATTCAAAGTAGCTTAATTGAATCATTACTCAGATATTGTGAAACAAGCCCTTAGTCTACTGTACTTCAATATTTATTTATTTCTTATAGAAGTTATTTTTTGTCAAAAATATATACAAATTTAATTTTCTGTGCTTAAGCCTAGTACTCACCTCTGAGTGAAATGAAAAATAAAAGCGGTTTGAAATTCACGTGAATAAGCATAGTGAAACCATAATTAAATATCGACGTTAATTTTAAGTCCTCAGTTAGAAAATTTTTAATACTCACTTTGAATGAAAAAAAAAAAAAATAGTTTGATTTGTCTGACAGTTTAACAGAATCTTGAAATGCTTGAGAAGACTATTTTAGTTAGGAAATGAAAATTATGAAATGAAATTAATTTTCAACCGGTTCATATTTCGCTCCCACATTTGGGTACTCAGCTCCTCTAATTTCCTCGCTGAGAATTAAGTGTCACTTTTATATAGAAATTTCATTTTCACTTGAACTTTAACGGTAAAATATGCATTACAAAGTAGACTAATTCAATTCAAGATTAGATTAGATTTTGATTTATTCATTAATTCAAAAAGAAAATTTCCAATGTTTGTTTTTAAACATAAATCTTTTTTGCATGGCCTGAGGGGCCGTCAGCCAGATGATAGCCGTATTTAAAAAAATTTTCAAATTTTGTAAATTAATTGAGTTTTGATAACAATTTGAAATTAAAAGTTTTCTCTTGTTATTCTTCTTCTATAAGAAAGTGCTATTTTAATAAATTGCGATGATTTTTGCCAGTCTGCTCCGTTTAATTTAGCTAAAAGATCCGTTTGTTCCAAATAGTTTTGATGCCAGACTTGTCGCCTTATCATTGCCAAAATTGGACATCTTGCGATGAAATGCACTACATCTTCCCTTTCATTCGTGTTACATAACGAGCATTTTAATGGTAAGTCGTCACGGTGAGGTATAAAATTAAAATTAAATTAAATTAATCCTTGAAAAAGTTATTTTCATCCAGATCGTAAAGAAGTTTAGGGTAAGTTTCCCTATGGAGTGCAATGCGCAATTTATCGTCCATCAAATTAACTTTGAGGTCTGGTTTTAGCAGTTTTACCTCCCTTTTAACCTTTAGCAATAAAGTTCTTTTCCGCCTCATTCCCACTGGGTAGTCTTTATGCATGGATATGCCCGTATTTGCAAGCTTTCTTCCTTGGCTTAAGATATCTCGTGCCAACTGTCCATTTGCTACCTTGACGCGATAGGTTCGCCAGTTTGAAGCCTTGGTGGTAAGTTCTTGGAAGTGGTCAAAAGCTATGGTGTCTGAAGCGTTTGTTATGCTTGCGCAAGTGCTTTGCAGGCGCTCCTTCGGGTTGTCATTTTGTGTGATCGGAAGATGAAAAATAATGTTCCGGTCTCGCATCTGCAGATCATTAACTTCAAAACGCCGCTCGAGCTGCTCGCATCTCGTTTCCAAAGTTCTAACCTGAGCTTGTAAGTTTTCATTGCTCACTCGCAGTTGAACTAGTTCGGATATTACGGGTTCGAGGTCTTGTTTTGTTGCCAGGTTTCTGAAGCGCTCATCCAGTATCCGATTAAAGTCTTCCAATGACAAATTAACCAAAGAGCTCATGACCGTTCTATTTTTTTTCTTCAGTATAAGATCTTTGTCGTATTCAGGGGATGTTTCGGATAAATTTCGCTTGTTTGTTGACGGTGTTTGGAGGTTAGAATTCATGCGTATGCGCTGGCTTGATAAAATACTTTAGCTTACGCCTAGCACTTACGCAGATTTGATGGTAATAACTTAAGGTGTAGTTCTCTCAATGTTTTAAAATGATTGGCAGATTTTATTATATTAATTTACTATAGAAACTTAAAATTTTTGCGCAGCACTCAAAAAATCAACTTGTTTGACAGATCGTCGGCCGTCTTGATAGTTAGTAAACTATAAAGACTTAAATGGTTCTACCAGAGCGAACCATGCAAATACAAAAAAAAAAAAAACAAAAAAATGAAACACAAAAATAAGCATTAAAAACAAATTAACAAAAAGTACCCAATTCTTAATTTAATTATTTGATTTTTTTTTAAACAAAATCGTTGGAGCCGTTTTTTTGAGAAAAAATAATATTTTCCTTTTTGGCTTCATAATGCGAAATTTTGTTGCATATTTTTTCCATTGACATAATGACGCAACTTCTGTCTTTTTAGGATAAATCGGAACTAAAAAATATTTTATTCGCATATCCAGGTTAGCAAATATTTATATTGAGCGGTTGAATGTGCGCACATTTTGGTTTCTTGGTCTTTTGAGGAAGTAAAAATGCTTTGTTCAAAAAATTAAGCCCGTATAGGTCTTATATTTATAACCTTTAAACAATTAAGAATCTTATAATATTTTTTTTTAATTTAAAAAATTCAATTTTATTTGCTTGCATTTTTTTTTGTAATATATCTAGCCTTCTCTTCTGTAAAATGGAAACAGAGTTTTTATTTTCTTGCTTTCACGTTCGTTAGAAATCTTTCAGGGTTTCAGAAATATTGTTTTAAAAAGTAAATATTAACAATGAAGACTGAAAACGAAGCTTAAAAGCAGATTTAAGAACCTACCTCATATACCTACCTACCACAAAAACCTCCAATCCTGACAATTTTTTCTCACTAATTGGAAAAGTTTTTTTGGTTAAAGGGAACCAACGTGCCTCTCTGCCATCGCAGTTTTCTCCAACCCTGCACACATCCTGATATAATATAAAGAACAAAAGCCGTATACTCGATTATATATACCCTTTCAGTCTTTCATCTTCCATGAAACAAAAAAATAAACGACAAACGCACCAATGAGAATCCAACTACCAACTGACACATAATTCTGCGTCAAAAAGTTTCCTTGCAATATTCTCAGGAAGCACCATAATAATATTAATAGAATACCTGTTCCTACTCTTGACTCTTTTGAGCTAAAAGAACAGAGAAAATGTAAAAAAAAGAACTAAAATACATTCTCAGAACCAAGAGAGCAGAAAAAAAGGTACATCGCATCGTTCAAAACAAAACAGTATTCTGGGGAAACTTGCTGGAGCTATCATTCCCCAGAACTAACCAAAACTTTGCTTCATGAATATCCAAGGATTCGAGTATGTGCGTGCGTGAACGACCATATAGGATCTAGGATCTCTACCGTTCGATATCATCACGAAAAACTATGTAGACAAAAGTTTTCTACCAGCTATTTGCATACAAGATTGGAATGTAGCACGGTATTGAATGTACCTGCCTCTGCCTCTGCCTCCTACCTACTGTTCGTTTGCGGGGATCAGTTGCCTAGGATGAGCAGGAAGGATATCCCGGAACTCAGGGAAGGATTATTAAATTTGAAACTTAATTAAGCATGCAGAATGCTATCCATTGTCTTCGAAAAAGAAAAACCCAACTTCATCGTTATTCTGAGAAAAGTTTGGCATGTTTCATGATATCCAGTTATACCCAGAATAGAGGTACCAAGTCTTATCGAATTTTATGCTCTCTAACTATTCACCCGCTGGGAGTCGTTGTTTCCATTTTTTTTTTCGTTTTCGGTGTTGGCATTGTTAATTCGTGAAAAACACAGTCTGACCAAACCATATTGTCCCTTCTACCATGAGATACCTACCATGCAAAGGTATTCCCTATGGATAATCTACCTTTTGCGGAATGCAATATTTTTGTAAAGTTATTTGTTTGTAAGGAATTCCATGAAACATAACAAAAAAGCATTATGACTGCAGGATGGTTAGGTATTTTCTCTTTTCAATTCAGTGTCGTTAGTCCCTGGTTGGTGGTTGTCTTTTTTGTTCTGTGTTTAAAGGGATACGTGATGTCATTACACCAAAGAAACTTCAAAAGTGTGTCGGTTATTGCAATTTTAGTATCCTGGCATCGCAACAGCAGGAGAGATTTTCAACTTTTATTGTTTTATTTCGTTTTGCAGAATAAGTATAAAGGACTTGCTTTTTATTTAGATATAGTGTCAGTGTAATGTAGAAAAACATCTGTGACTATAATTGAGGAACCAAAAGTAGGTACGTTTCAGATAAGGTGATACTTCTGTTGTCTATCCCAACCCAATTGCCAATTTACGTGTAACATATAGTGAGCGATACTATTTGCAACAGCTTTGTAGACATACATATTTATAAAATTGCACAATTGGGTCACACGTACTTGCTTTTTATTATCTATAACCAGGTAGGAATTCAGCCTTCTTTGGTACTAAACAGATTATCACAGCTCTGGATTTAAAAGCAATTTTTCGAACAGCAAGGTACAAACATGTTTTATTATTGTTTATTTTAATGATTTAAAAAAATAAATAAATCATTATAATATTATTTATTGACTTTTTCAAAAAAATTAAACAAAAACTTATGTACATAAATATACTACAAATAATGGCTTAATTTTAGTTATATTTTTAAATTTAAATTATTTATGCATTTTCAAAATTTTTGCATCCATGTAAGGTAATTTCGAATTTGTACATATTTTAAATCTTAAACTTAAACTTAAACTTAAACTTAAACTTAAACTTAAACTTAAACTTAAACTTAAACTTAAACTTAAACTTAAACTTAAACTTAAACTTAAACTTAAACTTAAACTTTAACTTAAACCTAAACTTAAACTTAAACTTAAACTTAAACTTAAACTTAAACTTAAACTTAAACTTAAACTTAAACTTAAACTTAAACTTAAACTTAAACTTAAACTTAAACTTAAACTTAAACTTAAACTTAAACTTAAACTTAAACTTAAACTTAAACTTAAACTTAAACTTAAACTTAAACTTAAACTTAAACTTAAACTTAAACTTAAACTTAAACTTAAACTTAAACTTAAACTTAAACTTAAACTTAAACTTAAACTTAAACTTAAACTTAAACTTAAACTTAAACTTAAACTTAAACTTAAACTTAAACTTAAACTTAAACTTAAACTTAAACTTAAACTTAAACTTAAACTTAAACTTAAACTTAAACTTAAACTTAAACTTAAACTTAAACTTAAACTTAAACTTAAACTTAAACTTAAACTTAAACTTAAACTTAAACTTAAACTTAAACTTAAACTTAAACTTAAACTTAAACTTAAACTTAAACTTAAACTTAAACTTAAACTTAAACTTAAACTTAAACTTAAACTTAAACTTAAACTTAAACTTAAACTTAAACTTAAACTTAAACTTAAACTTAAACTTAAACTTAAACTTAAACTTAAACTTAAACTTAAACTTAAACTTAAACTTAAACTTAAACTTAAACTTAAACTTAAACTTAAACTTAAACTTAAACTTAAACTTAAACTTAAACTTAAACTTAAACTTAAACTTAAACTTAAACTTAAACTTAAACTTAAACTTAAACTTAAACTTAAACTTAAACTTAAACTTAAACTTAAACTTAAACTTAAACTTAAACTTAAACTTAAACTTAAACTTAAACTTAAACTTAAACTTAAACTTAAACTTAAACTTAAACTTAAACTTAAACTTAAACTTAAACTTAAACTTAAACTTAAACTTAAACTTAAACTTAAACTTAAACTTAAACTTAAACTTAAACTTAAACTTAAACTTAAACTTAAACTTAAACTTAAACTTAAACTTAAACTTAAACTTAAACTTAAACTTAAACTTAAACTTAAACTTAAACTTAAACTTAAACTTAAACTTAAACTTAAACTTAAACTTAAACTTAAACTTAAACTTAAACTTAAACTTAAACTTAAACTTAAACTTAAACTTAAACTTAAACTTAAACTTAAACTTAAACTTAAACTTAAACTTAAACTTAAACTTAAACTTAAACTTAAACTTAAACTTAAACTTAAACTTAAACTTAAACTTAAACTTAAACTTAAACTTAAACTTAAACTTAAACTTAAACTTAAACTTAAACTTAAACTTAAACTTAAACTTAAACTTAAACTTAAACTTAAACTTAAACTTAAACTTAAACTTAAACTTAAACTTAAACTTAAACTTAAACTTAAACTTAAACTTAAACTTATACTTAAACTAAGAGACATGCAAAAAATCATCTTACTTTTTTCATTCAAACGAAAATTGATACGATTTTGGAAAAAAATTGTTTCATTTGTGTGAGTAAAAAAAATATTCTCTAAAACAATTTGATTTAAAATTCCGACCATTTTTTTCTTAAAAAAAAAAAACCTACCGCATACTGAAGATGTTGCCATTGTTTTTGAATAATTTTGTGTTCATTTTAGGTTTTTTTTTTTTTTTTTTTTTTGAAAATTGCCCCTCCTTAATGACTAAGACAGCTGTGTTAACTTGTCAGTAAAAATTGTCAGATTTTTTTTTATAAGATAACCCATCAACTTTTTTTGACCACCCACAGTTTGCGAAAAAATCAATCTTGTAAAATGGGGGAGGGGGCGGGAAAACAAAACTGCCCCAAAGAATCGATTTTTTTTTTTTTTGAAAAATGCTTTCTTTGTGAACAATATTGACCACTTTTTAATGTTTTTTCACCACCCCCAGAAAGTTTTGTAAGTTAGATCGATTACAAGGGACTATCTTTGATAGTTGTGTTTTTTTTCAAGGTTCTTCTTTTGAAATTAAAAAAAAAAAAATAATTTTATTTGTGAGTTAGTACTCGTATAATTCTTAATTAATTAATTTTTTATAATTATTGTGTTATCCACAGTTGTCATCTTTTAAAATTTGAATGAAAAAAAAAAAGAAAATATACAAAGGAAAAATAAAAAAAAATATCCATGATGATGATCAATTTTGAGGGCCAAGTTAACACAAATGAAATAGACCGCTATTCTTATGTTTTGTTTTTGTTTAAATTGAGCGCGCACTAAATGGGTTTTTACTACTCTTAATATGAACAAGCACAGTGCGAGCGTTAGGAAAATAAGGAAGGGTTTGAAAGGAGATACCGATGCATATTGGTTTTGAGGTTCTAAATATCAAAATGGGGGGGATAGAGCTTTGTAAAGCATTCCACATTCTTGTTGTGCGACTAAAGAAGGAATCTCTATACTTAACAGTTCGTTCGAAGTTTCGCTCAAGGCTAAACTGATGAGCATTCCTAAAGGCGCGAGTATTGCGGTTGAATTGTTTAAGAAGGGGAATGCAACTTTTTCCATAAAATTCGTATGTGAAAAACAAAATAGCAATTGGGAACATTTAATCATTAAAATACTGAGCCCAGTTTTTACAGACGTTTTTTGACCTACAAGCAATATATTTTTCATGGTAACATCAAAATCAAAGTAAATTCGATCAATTTGACCCACCTTAATGTATATGTCAATATGATGGTTTCGTGCTCTTGACAGCACTGCAAATACATTTAAAAAGAATCATGGTCGCTCTGTAGAAAATGCATTTATTTTCCCTAAACAGAGTTTTTCTAGAACATTTGTTGTATTAACAATTCACAGTGCAAAAGAAACGTATTTCTCACTCAAAAACCGAAGCAGGTGGTTTCTTTTAATTAAACGTTCAAAATTTATTTACACAGAAACAATAAACATCCAGACCATCTTAAGGCTGAGAAACGTAGGTATGTACCCCCTATATTACGTATCCGAGTTCCTAAGCATCTATAAGAACGTGCAACTATCGTCATTATAACCACTTTAAGAGCTTCTCCTAGGATTCCATTATGGACAACTTATTAAGACGCGCAGTATAGGTAAGGTACCATTGACAAAGCAGCATCCCAGCCAACCAACTCCAACATAAGTAGTACTTCGAGTTGCCTCGAAAATTATTGGCCTGAAACGTGGTAATTCCTCTGAGAATATAATATATTTATAAATGTACGTTTCATGCAAATAAAACACACAAAAACAATGGAGTTCTGCAGGATCTCGTTGTATTTTTACGGTAAGTTTCTTGCTTTGTTTTTTTTTTTTTATTTCTTCAATTTTTGTTGTTGTTGTTTTAAACGATATATTTTAAGGTTATATAGCGAGTGAGTGTGTATCATGGGATGGGAATGGGAATGTTTGAAGCGAGTTAAAAATGTGAAAATTATTCGCTCTAAGTATTCGACTAGCAGAGTGAACTATACTAGCACTAGGTAAATAAATGTGAAAGGCGAGCCGCCTCGAGCAATATACAGAATTCTATATGCTGGCGTGTTGCGTCAAGGAGTCTATAGTATAGTGGATTATATTATTATACCAAAAGAAAAATGGTCTTTGTGTTTTTTTTTTTTTTTTTGTTCTTCATATTTTTTTAAGGGGGAGCGACAAAAGTATGCAATTATATTAAGGACACGTACATAGTTGGAAAACACAAAGGAACAAACGAAATTGTTGGTCTCATATTTTGAAAAATTCTTTTTGTGTCGGGATATTTTTAAAATTAACTTACCTCTTGCTTTGATGTTACTTTTTTTTTTATTGGACGAAAGTTTTCAAACGAATGACTGGCGAAAAGAAAATGTATGAGGAGGTATAGTTTTATTTTAAACTATACCTTTATGAGAAAATATTGAACGATAGTGATTTGGAAAAGGTATAATGATTTTTTTTTTTTGAGAAGGTAAGGATTTTTTTGCGACTGAAGCAGATAAAGAAACAAAAAGTTTCTGACAGTTTTTGTATATGTACTTACCTATGTCCTGATGCTTTTATCCAATTTTAAACTTAAAACAGTTTATTTGTTGATTTATTTGACAATAAGGTAATTCCAAAATTGTAGGTATGTAGGTATTTCAATTCTGGAAAATTTGTAGGATTAAATATCGTTATGTTTTAACCTTCATGCGGTCCTCAAAATCACTGACGTAAGTAAGATTTTATTGCAATTTCCAATATGTTTGTTATACATTTTAATCCTGTTTATCCTTTTACAATTTTTTTATTGAATAATTCACCCCTGTTCTGTTTTCCGATCATTCACCAAATCCGTTCGTTTTCAAACTCTAGATGTTCGGAAATACTTTTCGTTTTCAAAACTTGCTGAATCAGTGTGTTATTATTTTCGACTGGATTTATAATTGATTTGACATTTGAAATTTATTTTAGTTTTTTTAGTTTTTTTTTAAGAACTTATATTTTACAAGAAATTATAACTTGAAATCCACGGTGCCCCTTAAGTTTCGTTATAATAAATAATGTTTCATTGTTGTTATTAAATTATTTTGTTAGCTGTGCCAATTTTGAAAACTTTTTTGTTAAATTGACTCTAGAAGTTCAGATTCTTACAAATAACTTGCTATTGGCTCTCGATACAATACTAAGTTATACCATTTTGAAATCCTCATTTAACGTGCATATTTTTAAAATAGGTGGCCACTTAGGTATTCACGCGAACCGGTTTCCATGATAAACGTGGCAAACCAAAGATTTTCTTAACTACCGCCAGAGTTATTTCCTAAACTATTGCAGATATGAAGAAATGCATTTGCAGTTTTTTTTTTAGGAAATTTAATAAGCTTTATTTTTGTACAAAACTATTTTTTGATTTGAGTAACTGTTTCCAAGATAAACGTGAAAAACCGAAAAATCTACATGGTTTTCTTCACTGCCGCAAACGCTCCAGTAAAACCTTCATTTACTGGACTGGAAGATTCAAGATTTATTTTTTTTTTCGGGTTATAAGACACGATAGTAGTATTCTTGGTGAAGGCAAAATTTGATGACAAAATTGGTCTTCCTTTTATATTTACTGTTTCTGGTGGTAATTCGGGCTTGTTTTTGTGTATTGTTCCAAATAGTGTAATCTATTTCTCCAGTAATTTTTATCCCAGTTTATAAGATGTGAAAAAATTATCAGTCGTAAGATTATGTCCCTTTAGCCCTACATCCAAATCAAGAACTACACGCATACCTTGATTTCTTTCAGGTGTACCTCCGAGTTCCTTGCCTATATAAGGTTAAATATTCCAAGCATAGCTCGTTGCAGAATCACAAAGTGCGCAAAACTTGATTCCATACTTCGCAGGCTTTGATGAAATGTACTGTCGGAAACGACATCTTCCCCTGAATGATACTAGTGTTCATCTATTGTAACATTTTCGGATGGATTGTAAAGCCTATAGCCCAGTCGGAATGAGCATTTGCCAAGGACAAAATAGTACTGCACACTTTTCTTTCAGAACTCATTAGAGGGGGTTATAAGGCATCCTTGAGTGTATTGTCGGGAAAATTGCTCTCCTGTTAACGCCGCCATCTTGGATTTACTAAAGTACTAGTTTTTATTATTAGCAAAAAAAAACTTTTAATATAAAAAAAATATTGAAAAACAATGGAAACACTTAAAATCTCATGCAATTTGGTTTAAGTTATTAGTTTTCGAAAAATAAATTTTCAAACAAAATTTTGAGTTGGAAAATTTAGGTTTTAGATTTTAGTTAATAGTTTTTGAAAAATAAATTTTTTTTTTTGCAAATTTTACGTAATTTAGTAATGTTTTTGATTTTAAAATTCAACGCTCTTTATAATTTCTAGCCGATTGTCGAAAACCGTGTGGACTTAAGAACTTTATTGAAATTTACAAAATTGAAAATTACAAGAACTACTTATGTATTTCTTAAAAAAATGTTTTTTTAGTGTTTAAACTTGGGATTTTTGAAAATACGAGAATTTTCATATGCTTTTCTATCGGAGGCTATGTTTGATATACCCTAAACTCTTTTTCGCACCACCGTAAGGGTAGAGTACTAGGCGTTTTTTTGTGACGTGGTTTTCCCTGTAGGCCTTATCCACGCATTTAAATAACTTTAATATTTAATCAGATTTTAATTTCTTTGTCGATGATGGTAGTTCCAAATTAAAATCATCAACTTCATTTTCAACCATGACAAGTCTATCGTCTTCCGTATTGTCAGCTCGTATTTGTAATTCTCCGGGATTGTTTGATTCAACTGCATCCTCATTATCTAGCAGCTCCCGAATGTGAACATCGTTTTCGCAAGATAGCGAGCAGCTAGAACGGAACACTTAAGTCCTGCCTTACGGCACCCACACATATTCCCACAATCTGTTTTGCACTTGCAGGAAATCGCTTTGATCAATGATTTCGGAGCGACATCGGCAGTGGTGGTAATAGGCTCTAACCCATGAAGAGTTCTCTTCCAGCCGCACGATGTGGCATCCAAATCGTTTTTAAAACCACATTTGCACTTGTACATATGTCATATGTATTGTATTTAATAAAAGACGTCTTTACTTTATGAAGGTTCATTATAAACTGAACTCGTGGCTTATTATAAGTATACTAGATAACGTAAGTTACATATTATATTATACACTACATGTGTGAGTGTATAGTGAGAGTGCTTACGATACATAACATCTCCTTTTTCAAGATATAATCTATATATTATAATTCATGTTGTAAGATCATAAACATTATTATAGGATGTTTGTGCTAATGAAATTTTTTAGAAAATACAATCTACAAACAAATTAGTAGAAGTTCAAGACTTTTAATTCAAAGCTTAAATCTAGTTTACCTCTATCAATAAAAAGTTAAGGTTTTATTCAAAAGCAGTAGCGGATCTAGGATTTGGCTGTGGGGGGGGGGGGGGGGGCTTGCAGTTTGGAGATCCATTTTGAGACCTTAAGTAATAAAATTTGCTTGTCCCAAGATAAATTTTATAATTTATAACAAATAATAGAGATCAGTTTAGGTTTAGGTGCATTAGCAAGACCGTACTCAACTTCAGTCAAACTAAACTTCACGACAACGCGGCAAAGTGTTATTTCTTATGAAATTTTAGGAGCTATATCGCACTAAGCGGCAACTGAACTTCATACAATATATGCTTGAACCATGCGTACAAATTCGTTAATTTATTACTATTTAACAATTGATTAGGTACCTACATTATGTAGTTATATTTTTAAATTAGCTGTGGGTATGTTTTGAACTTCCCATTGTTGACAAGATTTGAAAACTGTTTTTAATTGGCTAGTTCAGAAAAATTATATTTAAGTGTTCGTACCGGCAAACGATCATATATGTGCTTTGACACGGTATTAGTCCTCTAAGATATCATTTTTCCTGAATTAGCCAAATCAAAGAGAAACTATTTTGTTCAAACTGACACTTTACGACATAAGGCAAAGCTGCTCTAAGAAATAAGCCGCGGCCCAATTCTGCCAGCGTGAATGAGTTTTCAGGTATACGCTGCATCCGCTTTATAGGTATTCATGCTAAGAAAATATGTCGACAAATTTGCACGTCACTCTAGAGTCCAGAATGATTGAAAATATTCATTTGCTTTTGCATGATTTTCTGAGCACGCACAGAGAAAACTCACGTTTTTGGAATTTGGCTCCTTGACTAGAGAATTTCTTTTGGTTAGGGCGTTAAGGCCATATTTTAGGTCAAACCTTGCACTTCATTCTGACAGGATGAGCTTTAGTACACTAATAGTCCACATCCAAAGTTTACTTTTAAGAAGTGTTTCCACAGTGGCAACACTGGCAAACCGGAGAAATAAGGGTTGCCTTCTGACCATGCTTTTACACGAAATTTCACATAAATAAGCTTTAAAATCGGTAACCAGACATCGGTAGATATCGTGGAATGTCTCGTTGGATTTAGAATACTTAAAGCCATAGGAATATGTTCATTTTTCTACCCCTCCCCCACCCTTGTACGCGGGGGGAGTAAAATACCCTCGGTGGATAAGGGTTTTTATTTGTCAGAAAATAATGGTTATAAAATGAATATTCATAAAATTTTAAGATGAGCGTCGACGTAGAATTTCGTACTTTACAGCATATTCAAAGTCTATTTTTATCCATGTAATAGTTTTTTGTATAATCGCTTTCAAAATTGGAGGGGGGAAGGTGGAAGTATATCAAACCACTATATTATCGTCTTGGTATAATCTACGCATATGGCACATGACCTTGGGGTAATTTTTAATGTCCAATCTTATGCAATCAAAATCATTTCAATATAATTTCCCTAGAAAAAGTTATAACCTTTTTATAAAATGACGTCTAAATTTTCAGTGAAACGAGCATAACATTACCAAATTTCAATGGTATGGTGATGAAACTTGACACACATGTCTCATTTGTCGTAAGGAATAATAATCAAAAGAGTTTTTGAGTGAAATAGGGAAAAGTGAATTACTATTACCAGTAAACCCCTCCTAAAACTGGTATGTTGATGAAAGTTAGTTGTTTTATTTCATGTTAGAACCAAGACTCAAAAGGATCCATGCAAATGTATTGGTTCCGGGGGTGTTTTTTTTAGGCGGAAGGAAAATACGGGCTATAAACCCAACATTTTATTTTTATGTAATCGGGATACAAATATTCAATATGGTGCATGATTTTAAAGTATTTTTTAACGCTGAATCCAATTGTAGACAAATTTAGATGATACAATCACCATTAAGAAAGTAATCATCGTTTTAATGGAAACATTAATGTATTTTTTGAGTAGAGCAGATAAAACATTTTCCCTCAAAAACCACCTTTGACAATAGATATTTGATTTTTCTTTTTTTATTCCTGGTAACAATAATAAACAAAACATTCCTACCAACTTTCAGCAACGTACTAGTTCTGGGGGGGAGGGTTTACGGGGCATAGTTTTATATTTTTCTGTTTCACTCAAAAAAACACCCTTTTGCCCAGATATTTGTATGGACTCTTTTGATTCTTATTTCTTACAACAAAAGAGACATGTGTGCCAAGTTTCATCACCATACCATTGAAATTTGGTAATGTTATGCTCGTTTCCCTGAAAATTTAGTTATCGTTTTATAAGAAGGTTATAAGTTTTTGTAGGGAAATTATATTGGTTTTACTTGGATTGCATAAGATTGGGCATTAAAAATTACCCTAAGGTCATGTGCCATATGCGTAGATTATACCAAGACGAATATATAGTGGTTTGATATACTTCCACCTTCCCCTCCTCCAATTTTGAAAGCGATTATACAAAAAACTAATACATGAATAAAAATCGACTTCGAATATGCTGTAAAGTATAAAATTCTACGTCGACGCTCATCTAAAAATTTTATGAATATTCATTTTATAACCATTATTTCCGCTGACAACAAGGGTGGGGGAGGGTTAATAAAATGAACATGTTCCTATGGCTTCAAATATTCTAAATCCAACGAGACATTCCACGATATCAACCGATGTCTAGTTCTCGATTTAAAGGCTAATTTATGTGAAATTTCGTGTTAAATCTAGGCAACATGTGGCAACACTTCTTAAAAGTAAATTTAGGGTGTGGACTATTAGTGCACCAAAGCTCTTCCCGTCAGAATGAAGTGCAAGGTTGGCTCCCTTAACGCCCTAACTATATGTTTTGTATGTACAATTGCCTTGGACCTTTCAGATTTTGAAAACGTTGCCCCTTAAATTTCTAAGCCCAGCCAAGGCCGTAAGAAACAATTCCTGTTGTATTAAACGTACACTAAAGTTAACATCCCGTTGTTTTCCAATGGTTTAAGCCTCAAATGCGTTTCTTTCGGTAAATTAGCTTTGCTTTTAGTATATACAGTTGGGGCATTTGACACTTTAATGTAAGGCCCCGACCATTTTTATCTCTTTTTACTTATCTCTTCAAGCCTAAGCCCGAACTTCGGACCTTGACAGTCCCTAGACTTGAGCCCCCAAAACTCTCTGGAATAAGGTTAGTTTTTAGGAAGTAAGTTGCTTAACCCTGGCTAGGTTTTTTTTTCAATATTCTCAGACCTTATTGCGCCAAAGCCGTAGCATAATATTGTTTAAATACCTTTACCAAGATGTTGAGTAACCCCTCGCACTGAATATGAAACGTAGAATGAATATAAGATCAGGACCTAAGTAGAGGAGAGGGTAAACAATAGACTTCGATAGAAAAGCACACGAAAATTCTCGTAATTTCAAAGATCCCAAGTTTAAACACTAAATACACAAAAAACTAGTTTTTAAGAAACACCTAAGTTTTTTTCGTTATTTTCAATTTTCTAAGGAGTTAAGGCACTTAAGTCCACCCAGTTTTCAGCAATCGGCTACAAATTATTAAGAGCGTTGAATTTTAAAATCAAAACTATAACTTAATTACGTAAAATTTACAAAAAAAAAAGTTTAAAAGAAATATATTTTTTTTTCAAAATTTTGAGTTTAAAAAATTTATTTTTCAAAAACTATTCACTAAAATAACCTTTTTTTAAAAACCAAATAAAAGCATGAATTTTTTATGTTTAAAGTTTTTTTGTTGCTAATATAAAAAAATAGTGTAAGTAAATCCAAGATGGCGGCTTTCGCAGGAGAGCAATTTTCCCGACAAAAATCACAAAGATGCCTAATGACCCCCTTTAAGGAGTTCTGAAAGAAAAGTGTGCAGTACTATTTTTACCATTTAAGGTAATTTTTGGAGATAGAAACTGGGCTACTAGGTAATATCTCAACTGCCTATACGTGAATTGTGGAACCAAATTCACGTATAGGAGCACATTTGTCTAACAAACCCGCGCCGCCGTTCACTTCGAGTTTCTCTGTTATCGAACCTGATAACTCTAGATACTTTTTTGAAAGTATTCAGTGACATAGTTGCTGCAAATATTTGCCTGCCTTTTTAAGAGTCCCATAAACTTTCAGAGCTTTCGTTATTTGGTCGAAAAACACCAGCTAATAAAAGCAGAAATCGTTTTCTGAAAGTGATTTGCTTTCTTGAAATTGCTTTCAGGAACTAGTCACACAATGAATTTTTTTTTTGTGAAAGCGTTTTCAAGAAAGCAAATCGCTTTCAGAAAACGCTTCCAAGAAAGTACTTTTCGGGTCATCACACTATGAAAGTTTTGCTTTCTGAAAGTACTTTTCTTTCAGCGTGTGGCGGCACCTTTATACCATAAAATATTGAAAAGCGACCAGTGTGACCATTTTCTCAGTAACAAATGGGTGAATTATGCGTTTTAAGTGAAGTGATGAATAAATTGGGGCTTACATTTTTAACATATGTAAATATAAAAATGGAAGCTTTAAAAAATATGCCACACCTTAAGCATTTATTATTATAAACAAAACTTTATGCCAGAACTTTAATAACAATTTATTAAACCTTTGCCAAGAAAAAAAAAAAAATTATGACCATAGAAAATACTAAATGCAATATTTCTTACTAAAAGAATGTCACTTCACTTTTACAAACAATCAAGCCTTGAATGCATTATAAATTAAGAATAACTTAAGATACTATCGTCACTTTTCGTGTTTTAGTTTGCTAATCATGCAAAAAAAAACATCTTGTTAAACAAGACACTTCTTGCACTAACAATTAGGTATACATACCAAGCTACCTTCATTAATGTGCATTTTTAAAGACTTCTTTAACTTTGACCAGTATAGGTAGATAGATATATGAAGTTGCTGAATTGTGTTTAAAAATTCAAAAACGAAAAAAAGAAAAAAACAACAAACAAACAAAAAAAAAAACAACAAACCAAATCCGTTTCACCAAATCATGCGATGATGGGTGGACAGTAATTGTGTGATTGTTGATATTTATTTCCCCTCATGCAAATCACGCACGCTTAAAAAAAAAAGTCTTAGACAAATTGGCTATAAATACCTATCAGCGGTCTTTTGGTAAAACATAAACAATTCACGCCTGTGACCAAAAACAGTCAAATTAGACTTTTAACCAAACCAAAAAAAACACCCTGAGAGAAATGGCCAAGTTTGTAAGTACACTAATTTATTAAATTGCCTTACTTATTTATTTGCAGCTAAATCTTTTTTATCAATTTCAGATCATTGTCCTTTGTGCTTTTATTGCAACTGCATCGGCTGGTCCTGGTTTGGTTGGTCCATTGAGTGTCTCTCCTTTCGGTTATGCTCAAGCCCTGCCCTACTCAGCCCAGTTGGCCTACTCATCCCCGTTGGCCTACTCATCCCCATTGACTTACTCGGCTTCACTGGCTTACACCTCGCCTGTGGCATACGGTCTAGCCTCAGGTGGAAGCAGTCGCGTCGATATTCAGAATAACTACAATCTTGCTCCGCAATTCGCAGTTCCATTTGCTGCTAGGATAGCTGCTCCCTACACCGTCGGCGCCGCCACTGTTCAGGCTCCATTGGCTCCTGCTCCTTTGAGTTACAACTTCGCTCAATTGGCTGCTCCTCAAACATCTCCATCAGTTGCTTTTGGTGCACCTTTAGCTGCCGCTCAAGTAGCTGCTGCACCTTTGGCTAAATTTGCCAGTCCAGCACCAGTTTCATTTGCTGCTCCTCAATTTATTCCTGCTCCATTGAGATACAGTGCTCCACTTCTAAGTAACTACAACACCGCCAACACCGCTTTCTATGGATCTCCACTGCCTTATGCCTTCTCTGGCCAGATCAATACTTTGCCATTTGCAGCACCAATTGCTGGTCGATTTCCAACTGATCCCGTTCAACTGTCAACTGATCCTGCAACAGCTCAAGCTCAAACAACCAGAATGACTGCTGTTCCATCAGCTGAAAATCCAGAAGTGGATTCAGAAGAAGTTCCTGCAAAGCTTGTATCCGTCGAATCTCCAGCGTCTGCTGAAGATCAGAAATTTGCTACTCCTACTCCAGTTGATGGACCGGAACAACAACAAGCTCGTGATGCGTCAAGTGGATCGCAATCACCCGTTGCTCCAGTGATGCGTAGTAATAATAATAATTAAATAAATCTAGGAAGACTGAAAACTTGTCATTGGTAATATATAAAATAAATATTTTTTCTACAAACAAATTGAATTTTAATTTCAAATCGAAATTGATGTCGAACAAACTTACATAGGAAGCCTTCCAGCAGTTAATGGAGGGGTCCGGGTTGTTAAACTTGGATTTAAGCTCATTTTTCCAAAACATCTGCTTTTGTAGATGCTCAAAAATTGCACTTATTGAACATCTAACTCGTACTTCAGGTCTACGAGTACATTCAAGTATTGACAAAACCATGAAGCTTAGGGTTAGATTTTTGGACCCTTGAGAGACAGCATATATATAAGGGTTTTTTGGATGCGTGTAAGCGTGCAAGCGTGAGTTCCGCTTGCGTTCCGCGTGCGTTCCGCATGCGTTCCGAGTGCGTTCCTCATGCGTTCCGCATGCGTTCCGCGTGCGTTCCGCATGCGTTACGCGTGCGTTACGCGTGCGTTATCAGTGCGTTCCGCATGCGTAGGGCACGCTTAACGCAAAAAGTTTAATTTCTCAAAAGGACATACGATGTAGTACTAAGGGGCGTCAGTGAACTAATAAAAAACTACTAGAAGCGTTTAATGAGTTCACTTACACATTATTTTATCATAAAATTTATAATAGAGCAAAACAAAGTTGGGATTATAAAAAAAAAGTCAAGTGTGCTGTGGAATGCGCCATCTCACCCTCAAAAAACTTCGCCATCTCCCCCTTTTTGTCATTTCCACTAATTTTAAGGCACATAAAAAAACAGGTAGAATTTTTGCAAACTTTTCATAGACAGGTCACATTCAATGAGTCAATACATTTGTTGTATGTTTTAATGTCTCATAGGCATAAAAGCAACCATTGGCTCGCAAAGAAAACAGAGAATAAAAAATGGAGAAACAAAAATTTCGGAAAAAACTAACGTTTTGTTGTTGTCACATTTTTTAATTTGTTTGCATCACAGTAGAGTCGACGAACACTGCCTAATTCAATTTGAAATGAGAAAATGAATTCAAAAAGGGTTTTAAAGTTTTGTTTGGACAAGAAATGGAGAAGATATTTAAGGTGCACCATCTCCCCCGCTGGGGCATCTCACCCGCTTTTATCCTAAGTACATCTTCATTATTTTAAACGGATTCTAAGAAAATTCTTGGTTCGTTAATAAAAATAAAATCGTGCATTTGAAAAATGTTAAAGTCTTAATTTTTCAAAGAGAATCTAATGTAAATGAAAACATTTTACTTACCCTTTCCTAAGAAATCACTAAATAAATCCATCCTATGATATCCATAGTTACTTTTCATGATAACTTTTATGATACAATTTTTGGAAGCCCAAAATGGAATTCTTCGATTGACAAACCATATCTTTTAATAACATTTTTGTATGATAACCAAAACCATATTTCTTCTTTGATATCACCAATGATAATTCAGTTGGAATGAATTGGATATCGTTAAGATTTCAAATGTTGGGAAATATTTCTCAGAATTCCTATATCAGCATTAGTTTTTAGTTGTATATGAATGAATATAGATACATCTGCATTTGAAAGTAACTGCATGCATATTTGCATCAAATGGATTCTTAGTTTCCTCAAAGACACCTCAATGCCAGGCAAAATAAAGGGAACTATAGAAAATTGTGAAACCACCATTCGTCCTCAATAATATCGATCTATAGAGGTAGCTGAGAGGGAAAGCTGTACTTAGGTTTACGTGTATTACTTCACTTTCAAGGGATATTTTGTTCAATATAATGATTGCTTGAACAGGTAAAATGATGCTTTAAAAACCAATACCCCAAACCCCAATGATGCCTCAATGCCATTGGGAATTACCATAAAGACCACAACCAAGAAGGAGTAGTACAAGTAAACCATGCTTCGAAAATGAACATTTTACCTTGAACAGTGTGAGGGAGGGAGAAAAGGAGAGAAAGAAAAATCATCATGCTGCACATGTTAGTGGTTTTTGTTTGAAAAGTTGGAACTAAAGTGCAGCGTCATAGTTGCGTCAGTTTTATATAAAGCCAACCAATGCAGCGCCAGCTTGGATTTGCTAATGGGAAAATAACCAATATTTCTTGAAACACCATCATCAGTAGGAAGGTATATTCTGGGAGGAAGTTGTTTTAATGTTAAAATGTGCATTCAAGAAAAAGTTTCCAAGGAAAGTTTTTTGTTTGCTCTGGTTTAAGAAAAAAAAAAGGGGGAAGGTGGAGACTAGTAAGGTCCTTTTGCTTTAGCCACAGCCGAGCAGCCGCCTCGCCTGATGGAAGAAATATGTTTTTTTATTATAACTCAACCATTAAGGGATTTGTTAAGAGAGATCTTAGAAACTGAAGATAATATTTTTTTAATTATTAATTTTGAAAGTTGAGGTATAAGGTAAATGCACTGATTTTGATTAATAAGTAAAGACTCTTTTAAGTAATTTGTAAAGGAACTTATTGAGCTTTACGAGTCATACTAAGAATTTTTACAAGGGAAAGGAGAGTCATTTAAAAAACTATTAATGAATGAAGGACAACGTGTTTTTGTTCAGGATAAAATGTGTCTTTATGTCTTTTAGGCCTCAGGGAATGTCGTATATTTAATTTGTAGGTTGTTTTAATTTTTGACCCTAGTGACACAATAAGGTACTGCTGGAGAGTTCCGTTCCGAATAATCCAACTAATGTTACCTATATGGTTGAATTTTGATGGAGAATCCCGCCCCGCTTTTTTTCAAAATCAATTTATAATATTTTTCCGAAACCAGTTAAATCTTGAACAGCTATGCAAAGGCCTCGGTAAAAATCCTCGTATCAAACCCTCCGAGTGGGTGCCGGGCGGTTAATGGTCACCAGAGTTTTTTTTATCTTGTGCGATGTCAAGATGGTGAACAGCTAAGGTCAGGTCGAATTGCTGAGACGTTCCTTTACTTCTCAATAGTTTAACGGGTCTACCAAAGCACCATCTTCCGGAGCAACGCAACCGCGTACTCTAAGTTAGATTGTCAGAGACGACCTCCAAGTAGCGGTTGTGGATGAGCTCACCACAACCAGCAGAGCTCTGCTTATTGTGTGGAACTCCATCGAGGCCAAGCTCTCGGAGATGGTGTTCTCGTATACCATTTCGGTGATCGAGGTCTCTTAACCTAGTTTTGACTCTGACGAGGTGCTCAGGGGGTACAGGGTAATCAGGTGCGCAGACGTGTTTTCTAGGGAGTTCCTTAGGACCTGCATCGCTAAGATTAGCAATGACTGAGAGGGCTTGAAGCTCAAGCTCATCCCAGCTAAGGACATCCCTAGAAGACCAAAGGATCGCATCTGGTTGTCCCTTATGAGCATTAAGCCAAGCGGACAGGAGCTGATCCGTGGTCTTCAGAGGTTTAATCCACTTATTCCGATGCACAACTGGACAGTCATTAAGGCGGAGGGGCCGCAAAAGAACAGTGCATCTTACCATCTGTTGATCAGCGAGGAAAGCATTGGGGCTCTCGAGTAGGCCGAATTCAAGCTGCGTTTTGGCATATGATGTGCTAAAATTAAGATTCTGCAGAATCAGGGAGTAGACCCCGGCAAACTGGTGACAACGTTGAGCTAGACGATGTCACTGATGATGTCGAGGTCCCTAGCGAGTCGCCGGGCCCTGACTTTGCAGAATCGAAAGAAAATTAAAAAAACGCGCTGCTAAAAGTCATTCAGATTAACCTGAAGCACTCAAAATGTGCGTCGGACAATCTGAGAGTTTTCCTGAGTGAGGAAAACATAGATGTAGGCATCGTTCAAGAACCATGGGTCAATCGCTCTAGAGTGAGAGGCCTCCAAAATAGACAATACGACCTGATCTACAAGATCGCAAACACAAACGATGGTAAGCCTAGAACTTGTATTTTAACTAAAAAACACTTAAAGGCTTTTTTCTGCCAAATCTTACCACTCCTGACTTGACAGTCGTCAGGTTGGAAGCAATAAATGCAGACGGTTTACTCTTGGCATCTGCTTACTTCGGGCATGACCAGCAGTCACCACCAGAAGAAGTGTGCACACCCATAGCCGAGGCGAAAGCACAAAACACGAACCTCCTGATTCGATGTGATGCAAACGCAAGGCACACCCTTGCGGGGAAGTTCCGAGACAAACGAACGAGGTGAGTATCTTTTAAATTTCGTCATTGAAAATAATTTAAATGTTTGTAACAGAGGTAATACTCCCACTTTTGTCTTTCCGAGCTCTGAAAAGGTTTCTATTTCTGAACATTTCAATAGGTTCCAGAGACTTTCATGAAAAAATGTTTTTTTTTTTTGCATGAGGGGGTAGTCCATGCTTTTTTTTAAACGATCGAAAAAAAAAATTGCCCCGATCAGTAATGCGAAGGCCAACAATGCAACCTCTTACGACCCTATTTTGGAAAGTAATCGCATATAAAGACTTTTAGTTTTGGGATTTGCCTCACCTATTTTTAATAATAAACCACGTATTTTTTTATAAACGGCCACTTCTTCAATATTTTATGGTACAAATTACAAAAAAAAAAAAAAATTGGAGGGGTTGAGTATAAAAATGTGTTTCAAAGTTCGCATTTTTAAAAATTTCACAATAGTAGCCAGTAGCGAAATATAAATTTTCTTAACTTAATTTTAAAGAGGTTATGTGCCCTAGCCTTTTTCACCAATGTCATTTTGAATCTTACTTCCGAGACACCCACCCTGTATTTAGTTTAAATCATTATTGGCATTATTTTTGTTGGACGGATGCTTAATCAAAAACCCGGTAATTGGTACCAATATGAATATTCGCAAAAACCATTTCCATTTAGGAAGTGTATAGGAGTACTTACTCCTTGATAATTTACGTCTTGGAACTGTACTGGTTCTAGTCCAATTACAATTTATCCACTACTATTAATCCACTCCCCATGATATAGCAAGCTCTCGTTCGAATAACTTTCAAAAAGGATAATACACCCTCTTCCATAAAATTGTGTACGAATATAAGACGAAGTCATAAAATTAAATTTATTGTTCTGCTTAATGTATACTCCAGATTATATTTAGGTCCTCTTTGCTTGTGGGTAAAAACTCACGTATAAACACAGAAAGTGTGCATATAATTTTTTTTTCCAACAATTTTGCTCCATTATCGCTAAGAACAGAGTATGCATTTAAATTATTATACATAAACGTAAAACTGGCAGAAACCAGAAAAACGTTTGGGTAATTAAGAACTTGGACTTAACTCACTTTTAATCGCTCTGATAGGAAAACAAAAAAAACAAATAAATAAACCAGTTCAGTATTTTTTAGGCCAGTTGTAGGAATTATAAAATATGCTGATATATCTAGCTTTTGATAAAACTTTTAAACGAAATCATTATTACAGTCTTTCCGCATGAATCCATTAAAACTATAATGCTTTCGATGGTCCAATTTACATAAGGCGTGTATTGATGAGAAAAAGAGTTGGTATAAATTATGCTTTGATGCTTTAAGAATTGTAAATATGTCCTTTTTTAGGTCCGTTTTTATTATTTTTTCGCTGCTATTTTTTCCTTCATATTTTTTCTTTTAAACCACTCATTTCAATAGAAAATCAAGTTTTCAACAAAAAGTCTCAAATTCAGCTTAGTTTTCGAGTTATACCAAGCAAGCCTAAGTTTCAGACAACCATATTCAATAATAAGAAACCGTGAATGTAATAATTGTTCCTTATCAAAATCTATATTCAACAGCCTTTTAGTTTTGATCTTAAAATAAAAATAAGTTCATACTGACCACTGGAAAAATTCCAAGTTCCAGTAATGAAAATCTAGACGAGGAAACTTGTCAGATACTTAACAAGTCCTTTTGCTGGATTTCAGTACCAAAAGTTTAGACGAGAGAAACTTCTCAAATACTCGCGAGGCCTTCCCTAGTAAAAACTTGATGGACATGTTATGGTACCCACGCAATTTCAGTAGGTACTATATGACACTTTTTTCGCTCTTTCCTTTATCTTCTTTTTCATACCACACTTTTTGTTTTGGGTGTGAGACATCTGTATATTATAGGATTGTTCAGTGAGGATAAACCTGTTCTAAGTTGTTCTACCTAAAAACCAAGTACATAAAATCCTGTTCTATTCTGTACTTATTTGTTATGAAATATAGTTTGCAAAAAAACATACTTTGAAACTTATTCACTTTCGACATTGAAATTTTATAAAGCGAGTTAGCCCAGTAGGTAGGGCATTGGGCTGAAAAGCAGAAGATCGCAGGATCAATTCCTATATAATCCAACTTTTTTTTGTTTGCCTGACGAAGGGTTCATAATCACCAATGCCCTTGTTCTAGCCTTTCCTAACCCTAGCCCCTTGCCAGGATCTATGTGAGACTCCCTAGTGCCTTGTCGAAAACTAGTTTGTTTTGGATAGGGAATAATGAAAAAAAAACTCACCTATAGAAACTTGCATTTCACCAACCGGGTGATTTACCACCACCTTCGTTTTCGCTAAGAAGTTGGTTTATTTATTTTTTAATACTTTAAAAATTTAAAGTCTAAGAACCATCCAGTTTTCAGTTTATGACTAAAAATTAATAAGAGCATTGAATTTTGGAAACAAATATAGTACTTAACCTCGTAAAAAGCAAAGACTTCTAGGTCTATAAAAAAGTATAACATGGAATTGTAAGTATTACCGTTGATTTTTTTTAAATATTTTTGTGTATGTTTTAATTATGTTTTCTTGGAAATTTCCCCTCCTGCCAAAATAGAGCGAATATACCTCCTGACATTCAACTTTTACATTATCTGGACCCTACCTATACGCTCCAGCTTTTTGTCGTACCTTAGGCAAATCACCATGTATACAATTGAGATCCTAAAAGGGTACTTACTTTACTTTGCTTTACTTTAGATGGCGCTCACAGCCCAGGGTGGGCTTTGGCCTCAACTGACAAGCCCCTCCAGCCAGCTCTGTTCCTAGATAGCCGGTTCCAGTTGACGCACACCGAGTTGGTTGAGGTCGTTCTAGGTGCGCACCACCTGTTATGGGTTATTCCTCTGCTGCGTACACCATTGGGGTTGGATTCGAAGACTCGTCGGGCAGGTGCGTTGCTGTCCATACGCTCCACGTGCCCCAGCCATCTCAGCCGCTGTATTTTCAACTTTTTGACCAGGTCAACGTCGCTATGGCCCGTATATCTCGTCGTTGAATCTTCTCCTCCACACTCGTTCGATACACACCGGACCGAAAATCACACGAAGGATCTTCCTCTCAAAGCCCCCTAGCAGATTTGTATGCGATTTTTTCAGTGCCCGTGCTTCTGCCCCATAAAGGAGGACCGAGATGATTAGGGTCTTGTATAAAGTCTCCTTGGTTCTCTGAGTGAGGGCCTTACTACTTAAATGCTTTCTTTGCCCGAAGAAACAGCGGTTGGAGTAATTCTTCGTTTGATCTCTACACTGATGTCATTTTGCGAGGTAATAGTGGAGCCCAGGTAGACAAAGTCCTTGACAATTTCGAAGTTATCGTCGTGATATTTTGCCCGAGTCGACGATGTTGAGATTCCTCTCTCGATGACAGCATATACTTCGTCTTGTCCTCTTCAACCACCTCTCCGCCCTCCCTGGGTGGATCGTATCACCCTTTGATAACATTTTCGAACATCACCCCTGCCACTACAACCCTCAATACTCGACCACCCGCTTTTCGTGCTCTCTCTTTTTCCTCGTGAGAAGTCGGCGTCCCTCTTTCCTTTTCAGCCCGTAGAACTCCCGGGCTACTCTCTCAGCAGCTCTTGTTCGAGTCTGCAGCACTACCTGGTAGTCTTCGTCCTTACCTGCATGCACCAGCCGGCACTCTTTATCGAACCTGGGCAGGGGTATCGTACCTACATATTAATTTAACCATCAAAAAAATCATGCCTAATGGGTAACGAAATGACAACAAAAAATTGCACAACATATTATTTTCAGATGAACCTTGATATACATTTTTGGGACGTGCTATCAATTCCGAATCAATATTTTGACTGATTACTCATAGCTATGTACGTACATGTATATATTTTTTTTATTTTTAAATGTATTCAATACAAATCCAAAATAGGTGGCATTAAAGAAACGGAGCAAACTTCTTTGAAAAAAAAACATACCAATTTTTCGTTTTGAATTCGGGTCACGCACAATGAGGCCGTCAAACCATTGAACCATCATCGCGCTACTTCTGTGAGTATAAAAGCAACAGACCAGGAATGATTTGATATATTCAGTTCAAACACTGCAAGCAATCACAAATTAAAATCAAAATGGCCAAATTCGTAAGTTTTAATTTTTCACTTTGGAAATATCTTTTTATTTTTTTGTATTAACATCATTTGTATATTTTTTGTAGATCATTGTTCTATTCGCTGTTGTTGCCTGTGCTGCTGCCAAGCCCGGTTTACTCGCTCCACTCGCTGCAGCACCACTTGCTGCTGCTCCATTGGCTTATTCTACTCCATTGGCTTATTCAGCGCCTTTGGCTTATTCAGCTCCCTTAGCGTATGCTGCACCATTGGCTTATAATGCAGCTCCTCTTGCCTCCGAAGGAAGTAGCCGCATCGATATCCAAAACAACTACGCTTTTCCTGCCCCAGCTTTGAGGTATGCTGCCCCAGCTGCTATTGCTGCTCCATTGAGATACACTGCTCCAGCTGCTATTGCTGCTCCACTCAACTATGCTGCTCCTTTGGCTTATAGTGCTCCAATTGCCAAAGTAGCTGCTCCAGTTCTTTTGTAATTCTCTAACTAGAGGAATTAAAAAATGTGTGGATAAGTGAGAAAACGACTAATGAAAAAATAAAATTATTGTTTTAAATACAAAAATTATCTATTTTTATTTAATTTTAAACTATGATGCGAAAAGTATGAAATCTGGTCGTTAGACCAACACTTATTAAATTGGTATCAATTCAAATGAAAGGTGACGTTGATCTTATTACTTAATTGCAATATTTTCAAAATCGTACATAGAAAATCCGAAATATTTGAGTTTGAAGTTGGCGATTTCAAACACCATGTTTCAGTTTTTCGAAATAACTGTTCATAACTGTTCATATAAAGGAGGTAGGAAAAAGATTTGGTCAAAGAAATATGTATGACGCTGTTCGGTAAATGTTTATTATTTTAGATTTAGATTTTTAAATAAATATAATTACTTAATCGGTCGAACCAGAGTGCATTTGTATATAATTAATTTAAATTAAAATAAAGAGTGAAATTATATGTCGATAACAGTACTTAGATTGTATGATTTGTTTGTTTTTAACTTAGAATCTACTTAACCCGGTGTTAATAATACAGTGTCTTTTGAAGCAATTTTTGATTAAGTATGTATAAGCTATTGTATTTATTGAGAAAATACACTTTATGATACATTAAATTAAAGGTAGGTGTAAAAATAGCTTCTCGATGGTGCTAGACAAACAACTCGCAACCATTCCTGTGTGCGCCTCTCGACAGGAATGGATGAATGTAGTAGCCCGTAGCGTAATGGTTAGTGCGTTCGACTGTCACGCTGGAGCTCTGGGATCGCTTCCCAGCCTCGTCCACCTAAAAACTAAAAAGTTTTTTTTTAGGGCTACTCTCGCGAGGAATTGACAAATCCTCCAAGAGTATCACTTGTCACGAATAAGTGCATCTCGTCTAGCCGTTCGGATTTGGCATAAAATTGTAGGTCCCTTCCCTTCCATTCCATTTAAAACAGTAGGTATTTTAATATTACTATAATATTTATATTTCTTCTTCATTCTGAGCCGTAGCGTCCATTAGGGCAGTCGGGGCAAAGCCAAGGGGGGCCCGGCCAGGGGCATCCAAACGGAGATCTCTTGTATCGCTCGAATCGGTATTAACATTTTTAAGTTAGCTTCGTTCAGATCAGTCCTACTTTTTGAGTCATTGCAATTAAAATTCAATTGACGAATAAAATCTAACCCTTATCAAATCAAACTGTAGATCCTACATACGTATAAGCTCACTATGTATTGAATTCAATTAACCGATGCATTACATTAATTCTAGGTTTATCCACTACTACACAAGTATTTGTTGCTTCTTTTTGTGTTTATGTTACCCTTGAAATATTCATTTGTCCTACACAAAAACTACATTTTGCACAATTGTATCTATAGTGTCGTAGTGTAGCCATTTTGTTTTTAACCTTTAAAACTTTTTCACAACTCTAGTTTTAATCGAAGTATGTAATGTGGCATACGCTTATTTGTAGCAAATTCAATTTTTTTTTTTGTTTTGTAACTTTTTGCGCTAGTTGCTATGGCCTAAAAGTTATTACATTTTGTTTAAAAAAAAATTTAGGATTGATTTTGTATATGCGTCATATTCTCATATTTCTTCTGTTTGTGTCATCTGATTTTTCTGCTCAGCTACTTTCTATCAGGTCAACATTAATTGGCAACTTTTTTGATTATTAGAAATTCATCACTATTTTCGAGCTATCCAGATATATGAACCGATATTATAATGCTTTTAACTGTTACTTACAAAGCACCTTGGAAGAAAAAAGGCTTAGCAATTTATCATTGACATCGAGACAAATATAATAGCTTCTGTACAATCCAGAATACAAACTATTTTAGTACCTTACTACCTTACATTTTATTTCTGTTTATCCATTATTCAGGCAGTCATTCAGAAATAGGGCCCCGTATTTTGTTTTGCCCCGGGCCCCATAAGCTGTAGGTACTCCCCTGTCTTCGTTATTAAAAAACCTGACCACGGGTAATTTTTTCTAGGTGCACAAATTTAAACGAATTAGACAACTACGAGTAGAATAAAAACATTCGTAATATCTTCTTGTTTTTAAAAATATTGAAAAAACTCCACACATCGATGGTCAGTAGCAACGCTGTTTTCTTCCCATGATTGAATCTTTTCCACAGTAACATATTTTCTAAAAGGTTTTCTTGATAAAATTGTATTAAATTTCCATTGAATAGATTTATTCCACGCTTTCTATTCGAAAAGACAACGGTTGCAATACAGTTACAAACAAAACAAATCATATACAAGAATAATGAGATGTCAGTTGTGTTCATGATGTTGATGAATAAATTTGCAAACACGAGGAAAGAAATATAGTCCAATCAAATTATCCAAAAAAATCTAAAATATCTACAAAAAATCGGGAGGAGAATTTTATTGTTTTATTTTAAAGAGTACTTCTTTGGGATTCTAAAACCACATTTTCCAATAAAAAAAAAACCCCTCTGCGTCGGCCGCCATTTTGAAAAAGGTGTTTAAAAGTGTTTACTAAATTTTCTCAACCGCTATTAGTCAAAGAGTAATCATTTTTGTTTACTTTTGTAGGTTCACATGTTCTCTACAACTTTTGTCTTAAATTTTTTTTCGATAGCTCCTTCCTATAAAAAGTTATTGTTGAAAATCCAGCAAATATTCGGCTTTAAAAATGGTTTTACAAGTTTATCTCACCCAATGTCCACCCGAACCAAAAATCACGTTTGACTTTTTTTATAAAACATTAACGGCCAATTTCTTGACAAAGTTCTAAAATCAATTTAAAACTCGATCTAGTAATTCTCGGTTTATTTTTGAAACTCAGGTTTTAAATTATTTAGAACTGGAGCATTTCTTCACTTCAAATCATTTCCGTAAAACTCGGTCTAAAATCATTATTGAGTTTTAGAACTATAGATCTCGGTTTAGTGAAACTGAGATCTAACGTGTTTTTTAAATATTTCGTAGCACCCGGTAGATTGTTTTGACACAAATTTCTGACATTCTATTGACAAATTTAAAAAATATCTATCAGTTTTTCTTTGGCGGTAACTTTTTTGGCAATTTATATTTCTGTTATGCTGTATATTCATTTGAAATAAATACCACATTTTTGTATTATGTGATATTTTTTTTTATTTTCGGTATTTTAAAATTGGATTTGTGTGATTCTGCGTTACTATTCGTTCTATGATTTTTGAGTATGGTGTACAAAAATGTTATTAAGACCGGGAGCTCCATATATTAAGTGAACATGTGCAAAGTGCATCAAAGTCAACATTTTTGGGACAAAAATAAGTGTGTGATGGGTAATGCATGATTTTGCGGAAATCTTTTTGGAACATGGATACAGTAAAAATAGTACCTTTCTTTTTGATGCAGTTTGCACATGCAACCTTTATGTTTCGGCTTCCTTTCCTTTTAAGTAAAAAATAAGCTCAAAAATCAAAACATGCGAAAACCACCAAATGAAAATTTAAATCCACCACTCAAATAAAAAACATAACACCAATGAGATGCAACATAATTTGACATCTTTTTATTTCAATTAAATAAACAATGTTTCGTTAGATGAAGAGTCCTTCAAAAAATCGTGTGCGTGTCTCAGGTGCAAGTTTAGTGTGTCGCAAGATGCAACCATTTGCAAGATCTTATCAAGCGCTGAAAAAACAAAAGTTTTTCAACGCATTAAAAAACAAATTAAATTTTTAAAATATACCTAGTGGATGCACTTCTTGTGTATGGAACTTAAACTAGGCGCTATGTCAAATATGCTTCGCCAGCTTCAGTAGGATAACCAGCAGCACTGATATTCTGCGAGCTCGCATAAATAAACATAATATGTAATTGCATTGCACAGGTGCTGGTTTTGCAATGAGTTTTGCATAAACCATACACTGCTGCGCAACATTTGGATATGTTTCAAAATTCAAAATTACATCTATTTTATCAACTTCGAACTGTACAACCCAAACTAATGAATGTATTCACCTTAAATTCACGCGATTTATTTTCTTGGAATTCAACATTGAACATTGCACGATAATGGTACTTGTGTAGGTACTTTCCAATTTGTGCCTTATTGATTTTAATTGCATTCCTTTTTAATGTTACAAGCTTAAATGTTGAACAATATCAAGTGTTTTGAAGAAATGAAAATATTTTTAAACCCAGTTCTAAGTTCCTAAACCCTCAAATTTGAGGGTCCAAATATAACAAAGTTCTAACTCAAACTAAGATGTAAATCGGAATTATTTTGCCTTTGAACTTGGTGAAGAAATGAGTTAGAACTCAAATGAGTTCTAATTTCTCTATAAACCGAGTTTTAAGGGTTAGAACTTTGTGAAGAAATTGGCCGTAAATTTTTTACATTTCTGTATATTTAGATTTCATGTAAGTCAAAAAGCTTTCAAGATATAGTACGACAAGGCTTCTAATATTATATAATAAAGTGTAGATTGATTTTATTAAATTGCCCCTACTTGTTTCCCGTTAGATTAACGAATATAAAATTACTAAGATATTTGTAGAGAAAGGTAATACCTATAATTGTGTATAATAGTAAATATAGTAAATAATAGTAAAATAGTATATATAAAGTTCACGGGACATTTACAAACCCTTTTAGTACGAACAGTTTTGCCTCTCCCCAATTAATTTTATTTAAAATTGTAGCCACATTTGTAAGCTAAATTTTGAGATCTTTATCTTTAAAATCTGATGAGTAGAAATGAAGTTAGGATTTTTTAAAAGGAAAAATGTTAACCTACAAAAGTAAACAGAAATGACTACTCTACGACCAATAGCGGTTGAGAAAATTGAGTTAACACTTTTAAGCACCTTTTTCAAAATGGCGGACGACGGAGAGGGTTTTTTTATTGGAAAATTGTGGTTTTAGAATCCCCAAGAAGAACTCTTTAAAATAAAATAATAAAATTCTCCTCCCGAATTTTTATAGATATTTTTGGTAATTTGATTGGACTAATTAAAGTATGTACTTACATTCACGGTTGCCACGTTGGTTATTTGTGACCATATTTGGTCATTTTTTTTACGCTTGGTCACTTGGTCATTTTGTTCTCCGTCTGGTCATTTTTTTCGAAGAAGAAATATAAAAAAACTCGACTTTTAATTTTCATATTCTCAAAATGAAGCGCAATTTTTTTTTTCATGGCCTAATGTAAACGATGCATGTGTTAAATTGAACCCACTGCACTTCATTTATTGACAGATGTAGAGTTTGAAATATGTTTGTGTTTAAACGTTTAAGCATCTCTGTCTATTTCGCTTGTTGGTTTTGTTAGTTCTTGTTTCAAACAAAACATACAAAATGGATAGGTTATTAATAAGATATATTAATAAATTTTTCTTGTAAAATTAAAACATTACTAAAGGTTTGTTATTGTCGTTACCACACAGCTGAGCTGCTGCTGAAAGAAAGTTTTATGATTTAAGTTTAATTAAAACTAAGTTAAGAAACGAACTTAACTTTGACACCATAAATAATATTATGTTGTCCAAAGAGAGTTGACGATGAAAAACGTGTAAGCCATAGCGTTTCGTGTGCAGAAACCTTTGATTTAAATAAGTAGATATTATGTGTGTACTACATTTTAGTAGATTTAATTTAACAACACGCAATTTCGTTTTTATTGATTTAAAAAATATTGTGAATTTCATATAAAATGCTGTGAAAAAGTGTGGTTTAGTGAATAAACCTTACCCTCAAAGATTGTCCTTAAAGTAATTTTGTGAATTATGTTGTAAATTTTTGTTTATTTATTTTTGTTAATTTCTAATTTATTATTTGTGATAATCAATGACAAAATAGGGCTAACTTTAATTTTCTGTGTGTGTTTTCAGATTTTAATTATTTTTTACTCGTTTTAGTCCTTTTTATTTTCAATTTTGGTCACAAATTTTATTTCCAAGTGGCAACCCTGCTTACATTATTCAGATTTTATCTCAATTTATTCATAAATTTCGGTACATGAATTTGATTTCAGTATATTTGTGTGTACCGAGGCTTTTCTTTGGTACACGGTACGCAGCGTTAATTTTCGGTACTGTAGCGGTCATTTCGGTACAGGTGGTCACCTTAGGTATCACAGACTGACTGAAGCGAAATCTGGACGAAACACATTAATTTATGCAATTGAGGTCACTGTCCTTTTTAATTTTTAAAACAACTTTGAAACTGATACTTAAATGCGTAATTTTTTTTTATTTTTCGCACCTCTAGTAGAACCATTTATTTTGGGTTTTGATTTGCTCGAAAGTTGAATTTTTATTTTGTATGGCGAACCTTCGAAAAAGTTTTATCATTATATTAAACCAAATTTTATAAAAAAAAACAGTTTTTGTAATTTTTTAAAAAAGTTCATTAATTCTTTTTTTTTGTTTTAAACTTAATATTTTGAAAAAAGTTGGTCTATTTTTAAAAAAAATGGTTAAGGGTACGTTTTTATTATCTAGAATATTTGATAAAAAACATGTTTCTAAGTTCAAATATAATGGTAGGTAACTTTTATACAATGCTCAAAAACGGTTAAGAAAAATCTTATTTCTCACAAAAACGATTTCAGGAGTTTTGCACAGGGGCGTAGCTACCGCGGTATCAGCCGTATCAATTATTCGGGCCCCCGAGATACAGGGGCCCCCGAACCGAGATAAGTTTGTAAGAAACTGAAATACATTTGAAAAAAATTAATAAATTAAAAAATCTCTTTTCTTGGCAGGTATTTTTAGCATTTTACCAACTTAATTTAGTTTCAATAAAAAAAAAGAGGAACGTGATGAAAGTAAAAATATAATTAACATTTTAGAGAGCGAAGAATTCATTATAATGGTCTCGTTATTTTCTTCTTTTTTCGAAATCATTAACCCTGTGTCCAAAGCCTTACAGCATAAAGACCATGATTAACAAAAACCAAGTATTTTACTAAGTAATCTTTTTAATACTCTAAGAGAATTAAGAAATCAAAAATCATTCTTAAGTTTGGTTATCGAGTCCAGAGGTTTAGGAAAAGAGTGGGGGGTAACAACTGCTCTTAAAAATAAAAGGAGGACAAAAATGAAACGCTTTTTTGACGAATTATCAGAAGATTCGCGAATATCAGACCCGGAATCTTAATTCAAAGTCAATGTTTACTATTGCTGCTTAGACAAATTGTAGCCACATTTGTAAGCTAAATTTTGAGATCTTTATCTTTAAAATCTGATGAGTAGAAATGAAGTTAGGATTTTTTAAAAGGAAAAATGTTAACCTACAAAAGTAAACAGAAATGACTACTCTACGACCAATAGCGGTTGAGAAAATTGAGTTAACACTTTTAAGCACCTTTTTCAAAATGGCGGACGACGGAGAGGGTTTTTTTATTGGAAAATTGTGGTTTTAGAATCCCCAAGAAGAACTCTTTAAAATAAAATAATAAAATTCTCCTCCCGAATTTTTATAGATATTTTTGGTAATTTGATTGGACTAATTAAAGTATGTACTTACATTCACGGTTGCCACGTTGGTTATTTGTGACCATATTTGGTCATTTTTTTTACGCTTGGTCACTTGGTCATTTTGTTCTCCGTCTGGTCATTTTTTTCGAAGAAGAAATATAAAAAAACTCGACTTTTAATTTTCATATTCTCAAAATGAAGCGCAATTTTTTTTTTCATGGCCTAATGTAAACGATGCATGTGTTAAATTGAACCCACTGCACTTCATTTATTGACAGATGTAGAGTTTGAAATATGTTTGTGTTTAAACGTTTAAGCATCTCTGTCTATTTCGCTTGTTGGTTTTGTTAGTTCTTGTTTCAAACAAAACATACAAAATGGATAGGTTATTAATAAGATATATTAATAAATTTTTCTTGTAAAATTAAAACATTACTAAAGGTTTGTTATTGTCGTTACCACACAGCTGAGCTGCTGCTGAAAGAAAGTTTTATGATTTAAGTTTAATTAAAACTAAGTTAAGAAACGAACTTAACTTTGACACCATAAATAATATTATGTTGTCCAAAGAGAGTTGACGATGAAAAACGTGTAAGCCATAGCGTTTCGTGTGCAGAAACCTTTGATTTAAATAAGTAGATATTATGTGTGTACTACATTTTAGTAGATTTAATTTAACAACACGCAATTTCGTTTTTATTGATTTAAAAAATATTGTGAATTTCATATAAAATGCTGTGAAAAAGTGTGGTTTAGTGAATAAACCTTACCCTCAAAGATTGTCCTTAAAGTAATTTTGTGAATTATGTTGTAAATTTTTGTTTATTTATTTTTGTTAATTTCTAATTTATTATTTGTGATAATCAATGACAAAATAGGGCTAACTTTAATTTTCTGTGTGTGTTTTCAGATTTTAATTATTTTTTACTCGTTTTAGTCCTTTTTATTTTCAATTTTGGTCACAAATTTTATTTCCAAGTGGCAACCCTGCTTACATTATTCAGATTTTATCTCAATTTATTCATAAATTTCGGTACATGAATTTGATTTCAGTATATTTGTGTGTACCGAGGCTTTTCTTTGGTACACGGTACGCAGCGTTAATTTTCGGTACTGTAGCGGTCATTTCGGTACAGGTGGTCACCTTAGGTATCACAGACTGACTGAAGCGAAATCTGGACGAAACACATTAATTTATGCAATTGAGGTCACTGTCCTTTTTAATTTTTAAAACAACTTTGAAACTGATACTTAAATGCGTAATTTTTTTTTATTTTTCGCACCTCTAGTAGAACCATTTATGTTGGGTTTTGATTTGCTCGAAAGTTGAATTTTTATTTTGTATGGCGAACCTTCGAAAAAGTTTTATCATTATATTAAACCAAATTTTATAAAAAAAAACAGTTTTTGTAATTTTTTAAAAAAGTTCATTAATTCTTTTTTTTTGTTTTAAACTTAATATTTTGAAAAAAGTTGGTCTATTTTTAAAAAAAATGGTTAAGGGTACGTTTTTATTATCTAGAATATTTGATAAAAAACATGTTTCTAAGTTCAAATATAATGGTAGGTAACTTTTATACAATGCTCAAAAACGGTTAAGAAAAATCTTATTTCTCACAAAAACGATTTCAGGAGTTTTGCACAGGGGCGTAGCTACCGCGGTATCAGCCGTATCAATTATTCGGGCCCCCGAGATACAGGGGCCCCCGAACCGAGATAAGTTTGTAAGAAACTGAAATACATTTGAAAAAAATTAATAAATTAAAAAATCTCTTTTCTTGGCAGGTATTTTTAGCATTTTACCAACTTAATTTAGTTTCAATAAAAAAAAAGAGGAACGTGATGAAAGTAAAAATATAATTAACATTTTAGAGAGCGAAGAATTCATTATAATGGTCTCGTTATTTTCTTCTTTTTTCGAAATCATTAACCCTGTGTCCAAAGCCTTACAGCATAAAGACCATGATTAACAAAAACCAAGTATTTTACTAAGTAATCTTTTTAATACTCTAAGAGAATTAAGAAATCAAAAATCATTCTTAAGTTTGGTTATCGAGTCCAGAGGTTTAGGAAAAGAGTGGGGGGTAACAACTGCTCTTAAAAATAAAAGGAGGACAAAAATGAAACGCTTTTTTGACGAATTATCAGAAGATTCGCGAATATCAGACCCGGAATCTTAATTCAAAGTCAATGTTTACTATTGCTGCTTAGATATATTGATCTCCAAACTGAACAAAGACTTAAGAGCATCTATATGATCTAAGTAATTTATTTGAAGTTGTACCACCAGAAAAACATTTATCCTTTTAAAATGAAAAAAATAAAAAGGAAGCAGGAAAACTAGTTGCTTAATACAATGAGGAACTGTCAGTTGATGTTTTTGATGATTAATAAATTTGCTGAAACAAAGGCAAGAAAAGTTTTTTTTTTTACTGTTAGTTTAAGTTTTATAGCACCTACATTTATGTACATATGTACCTATTTAAAGACCATATGTATGTACCATTAAATATACTGGATTTGTTATTATGAGTGTTGTTGTTTGTTTTGTAAAAATTGTTTTTGTTCTTGATACGGGGCCCTCGAGGGCTGGCTACGCCACTGGTTTTGCCAAAAAGATGTGTTTGATATTTAATTGGTACCTTTCACTTTGTAATTAAAAAAAAATTTTGTTTTCGTTCTTATTAACAGTATATAGGTACGCATAGAACCACTTTTCGTATTTTCGACACACTAATTTTTTGGAGAAACCTTTTAAATTATTTCTTATTTGGCTTTTTTGGTGAATATTAAAAAACAAGGGCAACACTTACAATGAAGTGATATACCGGTTTTGAAAGCCAGAAATCCGTTCTTTAATTCTAAAGTTAAATTAAATTATTCATGCCTACAGTTTTCGAAAAGTTTGCGTGCAAACCCAAAAGTTTGATAAAAAAATAAAAAAAAAAAGTTTAGACCAATTTTTTTTTTCAAAATTGGGAATGCTTATATTAATTCTGAATCGAACAAAAGAAACCGAATGGTTTTATGTCTTCAAGTTTTAGGAAAATTTAAATTGTACTCGTGTATTTATCTCAAACTACTAGGTAGGTATAAGTATTTTAAGTAATTAAAACAAAATGATTTAATGTTTTTGAAAATTTTTAGATATCCATGTTTTAAGATAAATCTTCTACATAGAATTTAAATCTTAAAATTTATTTGAATGGTATGTATGTATGTTAGTATGGAATCCGTTTTATAAAACTCATTCTGTTAGAATTGAAAAAATTCAAAGAAAATTTTCAAGAATAGTTATTTATAAACTTAAATGGAACGTTGATGTTATGCCACCTTATAGTACTCGACGTTAACTTATTGGCATTCAGACCTTAGAAAACCGCCGCAAAATGTTTTCCATATTGTTTATTAAAGATATCTTATGCTATCATATTGACTGTTCATTTTTATTGTCTCTTATAAATTTGCATGCTCCAACTCGAGTGCTTAGGAATCGTTATTTATTCCATGAGGTAATTCATAGGGTAAATTATGCTGTTAACGAGCCAATATCACGCTGTGTCAGAGAAATTAACCAAATATCTGATTTCATTGATTTTGATTTGCATTTGGGTAGGGATACATTTAAAAATATGCTTAGCCTATTCTTTCTGGTTAATTAACTAAAATTTATGTTTAAACAAATTTTGTATTTCGCTAGTCTGTAAGAGTTACTGTAAACTCTATTTGATGATGAAATAAATAAATAATTCGTCAATGTCTAGTAACATTTTAGCTGTTAACTACAAGAGCAAGGGCCTTACGATCTAGTTGTGCATTTAATTTAAATTTAAAGCGTTAACAAAATTTGAATAACTTTAAATGGTAAATATTATACTATACAATCGATCGGGTATAATCGGGTTATATGTAAAAAAAAAAAAAAAACCCTTCCTAAAAATTGTACTCTCTCAATATTAATAGCATTCCGTGGTACATTGAGAGATTTTTACAACAAAAACCCATCAACGGATACCTACTAAAGGCGTTCCTTATACGTTTATACCCCTCTATGGTCCTTAGGATATAATCAATAGCCCTATCAATTAATTTAATTTAACTTAAAATACTTACACAGTAAAAATGGTACCTACGATTCCCCTCTTAAATTCAAAATTGCGCCATGTTTTGCAATTGTTCTATTTTAGGCTTTATATAAATTCTAAAAAGTAGGTACATCGTAGTTAGAAATTACCTTAAAGCATCAATAATAACTCAAATAAGAAGACTGTATATAACTCACATCTTTTTAAACTAAATCAATTATTGAAACAGAAAATCGATTTTCTTATAAAGCTACTATGTGTGTACGAGTAAACCTACTTTTACAAAACATTATTATATAATCAAAAGCTTTATTATTTAAACAAACCCCAAAATGTTATGCTAAATTAAACATCAGAAAACATACACAATGTTTAACTGTTCATAACTTTTCATTGAATTACCATATAATACCTACCGTTACTTTATACCTAAGCAACAACCAACGAACGTTCTGACACCTTTACACATTAGCACGGTTTGATTTGAATAAATTAGCAGCTCTAGTGCCAAATTGAGCTCTATAAGTTGAGAAATTCAAAACCATGAATCACGCTGCTGCTGTGTAAATTTCAACACAAATTAATCAAATCTCAGCAGAACATCACCATCACGTTTGCGTTTCCATGGTGAAGGCTTTGCGATGTGGGTGGGTGGGATGTGGCGTGGCGTCCTCATTTCTTCATTATTCTTCTATATACTTTGCTTGGATATGGCAGGTTCAGGTTGGCTTCATCCTTACATTACTCCCTTTCCCTTTTGCTTTATGCTACTTGCTTCAACCGCACTCAATCTTTCTTGAATCCACAAAAAAGCATGGCGATGGGTTCAATGAGTTCAGATCGCAGTGTGCTGGGAGTAAGTATGACGTGCTTTGGTGTTGGCTTACACCCTGAAGCAGCTGAATCACATAGTATACAAATGCCACAGCAAAACAAGCATCAGCAGCACAACCAGCGTAGCGTATTTACTGCGGCGCCTTAATTTCCCAAGGAAGTGCAAAATTTATGTCGTCTCATGACTCCACGACTTTGATTTCACGAAAAGCAGCACTCGAGATGAAAATTACCAACGGATTTACATTTCCTAAGGATGTGTCACTTGATGGTGAGACGGTTTAAGTATACGTAGGTATAAAGGCTCGTCGAGCACACAAAATAAAAGACACTTTTTGTTTTTTTTTGTTTGTCCTATTTGGTAAGACCACTTTGTGATTTATTTTTTTCTTCTAAGTCCTTAGACGTGTTGAGGAATTGTATTTACTTTATTATTTATTAGAAAAGTCTATGATGGTGTTATAAAGCAACAAAAGTTAGATTTTTTCAGATTGATTTTGATGCTAATGAATACCCAATAAGGGGGTAAAGTTACTTAACTTTGAAACCCTTCATTGAAGATATTTTTATAAACCAAATCTGGTATTGTCAAATAGAGTTACCATAGGTAGGTACTCATTTTAAAATCATTTTAGTACCTATAGGGTTAATTAGATTTAGAATAGCTTTTGTAGACTCTGAAATAAATTCAAATTGTAAAACGACCGATGTTCAGACTTGCTGAGTACTGTTTAATCCAAATAAACCGAAAGCACACCAACTGACAACGTAGGTGCCGGCCTGGCAAGTGGCAACTGACCATACCCTAAGTGGAGCAACGTTGTATTATGCAAAATATATTAATAATTCACGCGATTTTAGGTGAGAATCAATTCCACAAAATTTAAGGTGAAATATATTCTCACTCTCGGTGGGAATTAATTCCACTTTGAAAAACTGAGCAGATTCCCATTAAAAGTGAAATAAATTCCCATGTGGAGCAGAATCATTTCCCTGCACCACGTATAATATTAGAGGCAAAGATTTTGTTGATATTTGCATTACTTTCCAACCTATGTATTTTTGTTAATTGTTATTTTAAAGCTACTGGGTACACAATGTTTTACGGAGTGTGGCCACTTCGTAATATTGTGAAAAGAAGTTTTGATTGAACTCATTTCAATGTATTCCTAACATTTTCTCTTTTTTAAATATACACTTACTTAACTCCAATCAATTTCCTTAATTTAAATTTTACCTTCTTTCAATACACATGTCTGTGACCAATTTTTCCCATCATTTAAAGATCTCAATCAAAAAGATCTGACCATTAGAAGTCAAGTTACACGCTCTTTACTCAAACCAAATAAATTTTTTCCCAACATTATGAAACTAAACATAAAGATTTTCTCTTCAATATTTGTTTGACGCCAGGGAGTCAATTTATTTTTGATGCCCGTCGATTTAAATACCCTAAAATCATGTTGCTGAAATAATAATTTAGCCGGATTTGTCTTATTTTTATGAATAAGCTGGTTCATTTACTTTTTAATATCTTAAAAAATAAAAGTCCTAGAACCATCCGGTTTTCAGTTTTTGACTACAAATTGATAAGGGCATTTTTTGGAAACAAAATAGTACTTAAATAAAAGAAATTTTGCGAAAAAAATATTTTTTACCATTTTTTTAATTTTTTTTCAAAATCGAAAGAACTTTATTTAAAAAGGAAATGAAAGAAGGGGCTTCTGACGCCCGTGCGTCAAAAAAAAACTGACGCCCGGGTGTCATTTTATTTTTGACGCCCGGGCGTCATTCTTATTTTGACGCCCGGGCGTCATTTTTTTTTGACGCCCGGCCGTCAATTTATTTTTGACGCCCGGGCGTCATTCTTATTTTGACGCCCGGGCGTCAATTTTTTTTTGACGCCCGGGCGTCATTTTTTTTGACGCCCGCGCGTCATTTTATTTTTGACGCCCGGGCGTCAATTTTTTTTTTGACGCCCGGGCGTCAATTTTTTTTTGACGCCCGGGCGTCATTTTATTTTTGACGCCCGGGCGTCATTTTATTTTTGACGCCCGGGCGTCATTTTATTTTGACGCCCGGGCGTCATTTTATTTTGACGCCCGGGCGTCATTTTTTTTGACGCCCGCGCGTCATTTTATTTTTGACGCCCGGGCATCATTTTATTTTTGACGCCCGGGCGTCATTTTTTTTTGACGCCCGGGCGTCAATTTATTTTTGACGCCCGGGCGTCAATTTTTTTTTGACGCCCGGGCGTCATTTTTTTTGACGCCCGCGCGTCATTTTATTTTTGACGCCCGGGCGTCAATTTTTTTTTGACGCCCGGGCGTCATTTTATTTTTGACGCCCGGGCGTCAATTTATTTTTGACGCCCGGGCGTCATTTTTTTTTGACGCCCGGGCGTCATTTTATTTTGACGCCCGCGCGTCATTTTATTTTTGACGCCCGGGCGTCAATTTATTTTTGACGCCCGGGCGTCATTTTTTTTTGACGCCCGGGCGTCATTTTATTTTTGACGCCCGCGCGTCATTTTATTTTTGACGCCCGGGCGTCATTTTTTTTTGACGCCCGCGCGTCATTTTATTTTTGACGCCCGGGCGTCAATTTTTTTTTTGACGCCCGGGCGTCATTTTTTTTTTGACGCCCGGGCGTCAATTTTTTTTTGACGCCCGGGCGTCATTTTATTTTGACGCCCGGGCGTCATTTTTTTTGACGCCCGCGCGTCATTTTATTTTTGACGCCCGGGCGTCAATTTATTTTTGACGCCCGGGCGTCATTTTTTTTTGACGCCCGGGCGTCATTTTTTTTTGACGCCCGGGCGTCATTTTATTTTTGACGCCCGCGCGTCATTTTATTTTTGACGCCCGGGCGTCATTTTTTTTTGACGCCCGGGCGTCATTTTATTTTTAACGCCCGGGCGTCAATTTATTTTTGACGCCCGGGCGTCATTTTATTTTTGACGCCCGCGTCATTTTATTTTTGACGCCCGGGCGTCATTTTATTTTTGACGCCCGGGCGTCATTTTTTTTGACGCCCAGGCGTCATTTTTTTTGACGCCCGCGCGTCATTTTTTTTGACGCCTGCGCGTCATTTTATTTTTGACGCCCGTGCGTCAATTTTTTTTTTGACGCCCGGGCGTCATTTTTTTTTTTGACGCCCGGGCATCATTTTATTTTTGACGCCCGGGCGTCATTTTTTTTGATGCCCGGGCGTCATTTTATTTTTGACGCCCGGGCGTCATTTTGTTTGATGCCCGCGCGTCATTTTTTTTGACGCCCGCGCGTCATTTTTTTTTTGACGCCCGGGCGTCATTTTATTTTTGACGCCCGGGCGTCATTTTTTTTGACGCCCGCGCGTCATTTTTTTTGACGCCCGGGCGTTAATTTATTTTTGACGCCCGGGCGTCATTTTATTTTTGACGCCCGGGCGTCATTTTTTTTGACGCCCGGGCGTCAATTTATTTTTGACGCCCGCGCGTCATTTTATTTTTGACGCCCGGGCATCATTTTTTTTTTGACGCCCGGGCGTCAATTTATTTTTGACGCCCGGGCGTCATTTTATTTTTGACGCCCGGGCGTAATTTTTTTTGACGCCCGCGCGTCATTTTATTTATGACGCCCGGGCGTCAATTTTTTTTTTGACGCCCGGGCGTCATTTTTTTTTTTGACGCCCGGGCGTCATTTTTTTTTTGACGCCCGGGCGTCAATTTTTTTTTCGACGCCCGGGCGTCATTTTATTTTTGACGCCCGGGCGGCATTTTATTTTTGACGCCCGGGCGGCATTTTATTTTTGACGCCCAGGCGTCAATTTATTTGCCTTCAATTTTGTTGATGATTCTTTTTGATTTAATTAATTTAATTCAAAACAGTTAACCATTTCTGCTGATACAATCATAATTTCAAATGAAGACGTAAATACAGAATCTCAATGAAACTATCAATAACTCATACCACTCTACCATCATCATCGTGCTCAACACAAAATAGGATTTCTGTGTGTAAATGTAAAATTTACTGCTTAAGCTCTAATGTGAGTCTCATCACTGAGTTCAATCGTTCAATTAATGCATGCACAGTACGCAAGGAAATTCCATAAACATCATCAACCCTAGCAATCACCCGCATTGCCATCAACGCTATCAGTGCGAGAGGAGCCTATTAAGATATGCGTATAACTGAAAGAAAAAGGCAACCATTATTATTTTGTATCTTTTAATGACACCTTTCACAAGATATCATCCTCAATTTTCTCCAGATAGATAGATAATAACATACAAAAATATACATTGCCAAAGATATCCGCCCAATAAATTAGCAAGGAAAATTTAATTAGTGGAAATACAGCAAAGAGCAAACTACGTGATCTGGCATAACTGGGGGATCTCTAACTAATTTAAAATTAAGTCAAGCACACACAAGTCGTCCAATCTACTATGATGATGAGGCGGGTATATAGAGATGAGACGGCAAATGGGTCCCTAAATCGTTGAGAAATGCTCTGTCATCCTATTCCTTAGAATATACATACTTGTGACATTGAAATAAAATTAAAGAACAAAAATACAGACAAAAAATCACCACACAGAACCCAGAGTTCAAATACACCATAACTTTATGGACCGTCCAAATGTCCTTCATCCGAGATCCGACCGACGACGACGTGACGTTGGTTGTCGGAAGTCCTTGTCCGGCATTGGGAAATTAATGTTTTATGGCAATAATTCTTTATTTCAGTTCTGTTTGTCCCTCCGACATAAAACCAAATAAGCGCTGACACAGGACGAAGAATAGCCTAAAATGCGACTCAGAACCTAATACTCGTAGACTGAGAATCCCACCCCCAGCTCCAACCCAACGTGTAATTCAATAAAGATACAGATCAGAGGTTGAGGGATTTGAGAGGGTATATAATATGACGATGATAAAATGTTGCGAAACAACTTATCGAATAAAGAAAGTTAGAAGTGAAGTATCCTCGACAAAAAAAAAACAAAACATTAATGATAGGAAACTTTGATAATTTTTTGAAGACTTATATGAAATTTTATTCATTGTAGGGTTATGATATGATTTGGGATGGCTGGACAAATTTTGCAGATACATAATAATGAATCATCATGTTTATAGGTTGCGGCCTATTGTGTATCCCGCAACATATTGAGTGTATGAGTGGAAAAAAATATTGTAAAGGGAAGTCATTATGTGGGGAAGGATAAGTTGTTACATTATTTCGACATAATGTTCCTCTTGAAGCGTTTTATAAACCAAAATGACCTGTTAGCCTTATTTGCGGAACTGTAGGCATCCAAATTCATACAGGCCTTCAAAATTAAAAAAATAACTTTGAATGCAAATATCTCGAAAACTAGACCATATAGAAGGGTTTGGTTTGGATGTGCTGGTTGCATTTGACAAAACCTTTACGTTTTAATGGGTTCCAGAGACTTTCGTAAAATAATGCATTTTTAGTGGTAAGGGGGTAGTCCATGCTTTTTTTCGAAAATCGGTTGGAAAAAAAAAGTTGAGTTTTGAACGGCAATGCAAAGGCCTGACCGTTCTCTATTCAACAACGTCAACCGCAACCTCTTACGAGCCTTATTTGGAAAGTTATGGCCATATTAAGACTTTTAGTTTTTGGGTTGAAACAAGAAAGATTAACTTTGAATGAATATATCTGTGGAACCAGACCCCATAGAATGTTCTAGTTTTCAGCTATGGATAGCTCTCTAAAAACTGATTAAGCGTTTTATAAATAGCGAGGGCTTCCGAGCCTTACTTGTGGAACTGTGGGCACTCAAAGTCATCCAATCTTTCAAAACTCAAAAAAATCGATTTAAATGGATTTACTTTGAATTAAGATATCTTCGCAACCAGACCTCGTAGGATGTTCTAGTTTTTAGCTGTGGATAGCTCTTGAAAAACTTATTAAGCGTTTCATAAATCAAAATGACCTGTTAGCCTTATTTGCGGAACTGTAGGCATCCAAAGTCATACAGGCCTTCAAAACTCAAAAAATTACTTTTAATGCAAATATCTCGAAAACTAGACCATATAGAAGGGTTTGGTTTGGATGTGCCGGTTGCATTTGACAAAACCTTTCTATATATGTACGTTTTAATGGATTCCAGAGACTTTCGTAAAAAAAATTATTTTTAGTGGTAAGGGGGTAGTCCATGCTTTTTTTCGAAAATCGGTTGGAAAAAAAAAATTGAATCAATATATCTCTGCAACGAGACCCCATTGAATGTTCTAGTTTTCAGCTATGGATAGCTCTCCAAAAACTGATCAAGCGTTTTATAAACAGCAAGGGCTCCCGAGCCTTACTTGTGGAACTGTGGGCACTCAAAGTCATCCAAACTTTCAAAACTCAAAAAAATCGATTTAAATGGATTTACTTTGAATTAAGATATCTTCGCAACCACACCTCGTAGAATGTTCTAGTTTTCAGCTGTGGATAGCTCTTGGAAAACTTATTAACCGTTTCGTAAACCAAAATTACCTGTTAGCCTTATTTGCGGAACTGTAGGCATCCAAAGTCATATAGGCCTTCAAAACTCAAAAAATTACTTTTAATGCAAATATCTCGAAAACTAGACCATATAGAAGGGTTTGGTTTGGATGTGCCGGTTGCATTTGACAAAACCTTTCTATATATGTACGTTTTTATGGATTCCAGAGACTTTCGTAAAAAAATGCATTTTTAGTGGTAAGGGGGTAGTCCATGCTTTTTTTCGAAAATCGGTTGGAAAAAAAAAGTTGAGTTTTGAACGGCAATGCAAAGGCCTGACCGTTCTCTATTCAACAACGTCAACCGCAACCTCTTACGAGCCTTATTTGGAAAGTTATGGCCATATTAAGACTTTTAGTTTTTGGGTAAGATTAACTTTGAATCAATATATCTCTGCAACGAGACCCCATAGAATGTTCTAGTTTTCAGCTATAGATAGCTCTCCAAAAACTGATTAAGCGTTTTATAAATAGCGAGGGCTTCCGAGCCTTACTTGTGGAACTGTAGGCATTCAAAGTCATCCAAACTTTCAAAACTTAAAAAAATCGATTTTAATAGATTTACTTTGAATTAAGATATCTTCGCAACCAGACCTCGTAGGATGTTCTAGTTTTTAGCTGTGGATAGCTCTTGAAAAACTTATTAAGCGTTTCATAAATCAAAATGACCTGTTAGCCTTATTTGCGGAACTGTAGGCATCCAGAGTCATACAGGCCTTTAAAACTCAAAAAATTACTTTTAATGCAAATATCTCGAAAACTAGACCATATAGAAGGGTTTGGTTTGGATGTGCCGGTTGCATTTGACAAAACCTTTCTATATATGTACGTTTTAATGGGTTCCAGAGGCTTTCGTAAAAAAATTTATTTTTAGTGGTAAGGGGGTAGTCCATGCTTTTTTTCGAAAATCGGTTGGAAAAAAAAAGTTGAGTTTTGAACGGCAATGCAAAGGCCTGACCGTTCTCTATTCAACAACGTCAACCGCAACCTCTTACGAGCCTTATTTGGGAAGTTATGGCCATATTAACACTTTTAGTTTTTGGGTAAGATTAACTTTGAATCAATATATCTCTGCAACGAGACCCCATAGAATGTTCTAGTTTTCAGCTATGGATAGCTCTCCATAGCGTTTTATAAACAGCAAGGGCTTCCGAGCCTTACTTGTGGAACTGTGGGCACTCAAAGTCATCCAAACTTTCAAAACTCAAAAAAATCGATTTAAATGGATTTACTTTGAATTAAGATATCTTCGCAACCACACCTCGTAGAATGTTCTAGTTTTCAGCTGTGGATAGCTCTTGGAGAACTTATTAACCGTTTTGTAAACCAAAATGACCTGTTAGCCTTATTTGCGGAACTGTAGGCATCCAAACTCATACAGGCCTTCAAAACTCAAAAAATTACTTTTAATGCAAATATCTCGAAAACTAGACCATATAGAAGGGTTTGGTTTGGATGTGCCGGTTGCATTTGACAAAACCTTTCTATATATGTACGTTTTAATGGGTTCCAGAGACTTTCGTAAAAAAATTTATTTTTAGTGGTAAGGGGGTAGTCCATGCTTTTTTTCGAAAATCGGTTGGAAAAAAAAAGTTGAGTTTTGAACGGCAATGCAAAGGCCTGACCGTTCTCTATTCAACAACGTCAACCGCAACCTCTTACGAGCCTTATTTGGAAAGTTATGGCCATATTAAGACTTTTAGTTTTTGGGTTGAAACAAGAAAGATTAACTTTGAATCAATATATCTCTGCAACCAGACCCCATAAAATGTTCTAGTTTTCAGCTATGGATAGCTCTCCAAAAACTGATTAAGTGTTTTATAAATAGCGAGGGCTTCCGAGCCATACTTGTGGAACTGTAGGCATTCAAATTCATCCAAACTTTCAAAACTTAAAAAAATCGATTTTAACGGATTTACTTTGAATTAAGATATCTTCGCAACCAGAGCTCGTAGGATGTTCTAGTTTTCAGCTGTGGATAGCTCTTGAAAAACTTATTAAGCGTTTCATAAATTAAAATGACCTGTTAGCCTTATTTGCGGAACTGTAGGCATCCAAAGTCATACAGGCCTTCAAAACTCAAAAAATAACTTTGAATGCAAATATCTCGAAAACTAGACCATATAGAAGGGTTTGGTTTGGATGTGCCGGTTGCATTTGACAAAATCTTTCTATATATGTACGTTTTAATTGGTTCCAGAGACTTTCGTAAAAAATTTATTTTTAGTGGTAAGGGGGTAGTCCATGCTTTTCTTCGAAAATCGGTTGAAAAAAAAAGTTGAGTTTTAAACGGCAATGCAAAGGCCTGACCGTTTTCTATTCAACAACGTCAACCGCAACCCCTTACGAGCCTTATTTGGAAAGTTATGGCCATATTAAGACTTTTAGTTTTTGGGTTGAAACAAGAAAGATTAACTTTGAATCAATATATCTCTGCAACCAGACCCCATAAAATGTTCTAGTTTTCAGCTATGGATAGCTCTCCAAAAACTGATTAAGTGTTTTATAAATAGCGAGGGCTTCCGAGCCTTACTTGTGGAACTGTGGGCATTCAAAGTCATCCAAACTTTCAAAACTCAAAAAAATCGATTTTAATGGATTTACTTTGAATTAAGATATCTTCGCAACCAGACCTCGTAGGATGTTCTTGTTTTCAGCTGTGGATAGCTCTTGAAAAACTTATTAAGCGTTTTATAAATCAAAATGACCTGTTAGCCTTATTTGCGGAACTGTAGGCATCCAAAGTCATACAGGCCTTCAAAACTCAAAAAATAACTTTGAATGCAAATATCTCGAAAACTAGACCATATAGAAGGGTTTGGTTTGGATGTGCCGGTTGCATTTGACAAAATCTTTCTATATATGTACGTTTTAATTGGTTCCAGAGACTTTCGTAAAAAATTTATTTTTAGTGGTAAGGGGGTAGTCCATGCTTTTCTTCGAAAATCGGTTGAAAAAAAAAGTTGAGTTTTAAACGGCAATGCAAAGGCCTGACCGTTTTCTATTCAACAACGTCAACCGCAACCTCTTACGAGCCTTATTTGGAAAGTTATGGCCATATTAAGACTTTTAGTTTTTGGGTTGAAACAAGAAAGATTAACTTTGAATCAATATATCTCTGCAACCAGACCCCATAAAATGTTCTAGTTTTCAGCTATGGATAGCTCTCTAAAAACTGATTAAGTGTTTTATAAATAGCGAGGGCTTCCGAGCCTTACTTGTGGAACTGTGGGCATTCAAAGTCATCCAAACTTTCAAAACTCAAAAAAATCGATTTTAATGGATTTACTTTGAATTAAGATATCTTCGCAACCAGACCTCGTAGGATGTTCCTGTTTTCAGCTGTGGATAGCTCTTGAAAAACTTATTAAGCGTTTTATAAATCAAAATGACCTGTTAGCCTTATTTGCGGAACTGTAGGCATCCAAAGTCATACAGGCCTTCAAAACTCAAAAAATAACTTTGAATGCAAATATATCGAAAACTAGACCATATAGAAGGGTTTGGTTTGGATGTGCCGGTTGCATTTGACAAAACCTTTCTATATATGTACGTTTTAATGGGTCCATGCTTTTCTTCGAAAATCGGTTGGAAAAAAAAAGTTGAGTTTTAAACGGCAATGCAAAGGCCTGACCGTTTTCTATTCAACAACGTCAACCGCAACCCCTTACGAGCCTTATTTGGAAAGTTATGGCCATATTAAGACTTTTAGTTTTTGGGTTGAAACAAGAAAGATTAACTTTGAATCAATATATCTCTGCAACCAGACCCCATAAAATGTTCTAGTTTTCAGCTATGGATAGCTCTCCAAAAACTGATTAAGTGTTTTATAAATAGCGAGGGCTTCCGAGCCTTACTTGTGGAACTGTGGGCATTCAAAGTCATCCAAACTTTCAAAACTCAAAAAAATCGATTTAAATGGATTTACTTTGAATTAAGATATCTTCGCAACCACACCTCGTAGAATGTTCTAGTTTTCAGCTGTGGATAGCTCTTGGAAAACTTATTAACCGTTTCGTAAACCAAAATTACCTGTTAGCCTTATTTGCGGAACTGTAGGCATCCAAAGTCATATAGGCCTTCAAAACTCAAAAAATTACTTTTAATGCAAATATCTCGAAAACTAGACCATATAGAAGGGTTTGGTTTGGATGTGCCGGTTGCATTTGACAAAACCTTTCTATATATGTACGTTTTTATGGATTCCAGAGACTTTCGTAAAAAAATGCATTTTTAGTGGTAAGGGGGTAGTCCATGCTTTTTTTCGAAAATCGGTTGGAAAAAAAAAGTTGAGTTTTGAACGGCAATGCAAAGGCCTGACCGTTCTCTATTCAACAACGTCAACCGCAACCTCTTACGAGCCTTATTTGGAAAGTTATGGCCATATTAAGACTTTTAGTTTTTGGGTAAGATTAACTTTGAATCAATATATCTCTGCAACGAGACCCCATAGAATGTTCTAGTTGTCAGCTATAGATAGCTCTCCAAAAACTGATTAAGCGTTTTATAAATAGCGAGGGCTTCCGAGCCTTACTTGTGGAACTGTGGGCACTCAAAGTCATCCAAACTTTCAAAACTCAAAAAAATCGATTTAAATGGATTTACTTTGAATTAAGATATCTTCGCAACCACACCTCGTAGAATGTTCTAGTTTTCAGCTGTGGATAGCTCTTGGAAAACTTATTAAGCGTTTCGTAAACCAAAATGACCTGTTAGCCTTATTTGCGGAACTGTAGGCATCCAAAATCATACAGGCCTTCAAAACTCAAAAAATAGCTTTGAATGCAAATATCTCGAAAACTAGACCATATAGAAGGGTTTGGTTTGGATGTGCTGGTTGCATTTGACAAGACCTTTCTATATGTGTACGTTTTAATGGGTTCCAGAGACTTTCGTAAAAAAATGCATTTTTAGTGGTAAGGGGGTAGTCCATGCTTTTTTTTTCGAAAATCGGTTGGAAAAAAAAAAAGTTGAGTTTTGAACGGCAATGCAAAGGCCTGACCGTTCTCTATTTAACAACGTCAACCGCAACCTCTTACGAGCCTTATTTGGGAAGTTATGGCCATATTAAGACTTTTAGTTTTTGGGTAAGATTAACTTTGAATCAATATATCTCTGCAACGAGACCCCATAGAATGTTCTAGTTTTCAGCTATGGATAGCTCTCCATAGCGTTTTATAAACAGCAAGGGCTTCCGAGCCTTACTTGTGGAACTGTGGGCACTCAAAGTCATCCAAACTTTCAAAACTCAAAAAAATCGATTTAAATGGATTTACTTTGAATTAAGATATCTTCGCAACCACACCTCGTAGAATGTTCTAGTTTTCAGCTGTGGATAGCTCTTGGAAAACTTATTAACCGTTTCGTAAACCAAAATGACCTGTTAGCCTTATTTGCGGAACTGTAGGCATCCAAACTCATACAGGCCTTCAAAACTCAAAAAATTACTTTTAATGCAAATATCTCGAAAACTAGACCATATAGAAGGGTTTGGTTTGGATGTGCCGGTTGCATTTGACAAAACCTTTCTATATATGTACGTTTTAATGGGTTCCAGAGGCTTTCGTAAAAAAAATTATTTTTAGTGGTAAGGGGGTAGTCCATGCTTTTTTTCGAAAATCGGTTGGAAAAAAAAAGTTGAGTTTTGAACGGCAATGCAAAGGCCTGACCGTTCTCTATTCAACAACGTCAACCGCAACCTCTTACGAGCCTTATTTGGAAAGTTATGGCCATATTAAGACTTTTAGTTTTTGGGTAAGATTAACTTTGAATCAATATATCTCTGCAACGAGACCCCATAGAATGTTCTAGTTTTCAGCTATAGATAGCTCTCCAAAAACTGATTAAGCGTTTTATAAATAGCGAGGGCTTCCGAGCCTTACTTGTGGAACTGTAGGCATTCAAAGTCATCCAAACTTTCAAAACTTAAAAAAATCGATTTTAATAGATTTACTTTGAATTAAGATATCTTCGCAACCAGACCTCGTAGGATGTTCTAGTTTTTAGCTGTGGATAGCTCTTGAAAAACTTATTAAGCGTTTCATAAATCAAAATGACCTGTTAGCCTTATTTGCGGAACTGTAGGCATCCAGAGTCATACAGGCCTTCAAAACTCAAAAAATTACTTTTAATGCAAATATCTCGAAAACTAGACCATATAGAAGGGTTTGGTTTGGATGTGCCGGTTGCATTTGATAAAACCTTTCTATATATGTACGTTTTAATGGATTCCAGAGACTTTCATAAAAAAAATTATTTTTAGTGGTAAGGGGGTAGTCCATGCTTTTTTTCGAAAATCGGTTGGAAAAAAAAAGTTGAGTTTTGAACGGCAATGCAAAGGCCTGACCGTTCTCTATTCAACAACGTCAACCGCAACCTCTTACGAGCCTTATTTGGAAAGTTATGGCCATATTAAGACTTTTAGTTTTTGGGTAAGATTAACTTTGAATCAATATATCTCTGCAACGAGACCCCATAGAATGTTCTAGTTGTCAGCTATAGATAGCTCTCCAAAAACTGATTAAGCGTTTTATAAATAGCGAGGGCTTCCGAGCCTTACTTGTGGAACTGTGGGCACTCAAAGTCATCCAAACTTTCAAAACTCAAAAAAATCGATTTAAATGGATTTACTTTGAATTAAGATATCTTCGCAACCACACCTCGTAGAATGTTCTAGTTTTCAGCTGTGGATAGCTCTTGGAAAACTTATTAACCGTTTTGTAAACCAAAATGACCTGTTAGCCTTATTTGCGGAACTGTAGGCATCCAAACTCATACAGGCCTTCAAAACTCAAAAAATTACTTTTAATGCAAATATCTCGAAAACTAGACCATATAGAAGGGTTTGGTTTGGATGTGCCGGTTGCATTTGACAAAACCTTTCTATATATGTACGTTTTAATGGGTTCCAGAGGCTTTCGTAAAAAAATTTATTTTTAGTGGTAAGGGGGTAGTCCATGCTTTTTTTCGAAAATCGGTTGGAAAAAAAAAGTTGAGTTTTGAACGGCAATGCAAAGGCCTGACCGTTCTCTATTCAACAACGTCAACCGCAACCTCTTACGAGCCTTATTTGGAAAGTTATGGCCATATTAAGACTTTTAGTTTTTGGGTAAGATTAACTTTGAATCAATATATCTCTGCAACGAGACCCCATAGAATGTTCTAGTTTTCAGCTGTGGATAGCTCTTGAAAAACTAGTTAAGCGCTTTATAAATCAAAATGACCTATTAGCCTTATTTGCGGAACTGTAGGCATCCAAAGTCATACAGGCCTTCAAAACTCAAAAAATAACTTTGAATGCAAATATCTCGAAAACTAGACCATATAGAAGGGTTTGGTTTGGATGTGCCGGTTGCATTTGATAAAACCTTTCTATATATGTACGTTTTAATGGATTCCAGAGACTTTCATAAAAAAAATTATTTTTAGTGGTAAGGGGGTAGTCCATGCTTTTTTTCGAAAATCGGTTGGAAAAAAAAAGTTGAGTTTTGAACGGCAATGCAAAGGCCTGACCGTTCTCTATTCAACAACGTCAACCGCAACCTCTTACGAGCCTTATTTGGAAAGTTATGGCCATATTAAGACTTTTAGTTTTTGGGTAAGATTAACTTTGAATCAATATATCTCTGCAACGAGACCCCATAGAATGTTCTAGTTGTCAGCTATAGATAGCTCTCCAAAAACTGATTAAGCGTTTTATAAATAGCGAGGGCTTCCGAGCCTTACTTGTGGAACTGTGGGCACTCAAAGTCATCCAAACTTTCAAAACTCAAAAAAATCGATTTAAATGGATTTACTTTGAATTAAGATATCTTCGCAACCACACCTCGTAGAATGTTCTAGTTTTCAGCTGTGGATAGCTCTTGGAAAACTTATTAAGCGTTTCGTAAACCAAAATGACCTGTTAGCCTTATTTGCGGAACTGTAGGCATCCAAAATCATACAGGCCTTCAAAACTCAAAAAATAGCTTTGAATGCAAATATCTCGAAAACTAGACCATATAGAAGGGTTTGGTTTGGATGTGCTGGTTGCATTTGACAAGACCTTTCTATATGTGTACGTTTTAATGGGTTCCAGAGACTTTCGTAAAAAAATGCATTTTTAGTGGTAAGGGGGTAGTCCATGCTTTTTTTTTCGAAAATCGGTTGGAAAAAAAAAAAGTTGAGTTTTGAACGGCAATGCAAAGGCCTGACCGTTCTCTATTTAACAACGTCAACCGCAACCTCTTACGAGCCTTATTTGGGAAGTTATGGCCATATTAACACTTTTAGTTTTTGGGTAAGATTAACTTTGAATCAATATATCTCTGCAACGAGACCCCATAGAATGTTCTAGTTTTCAGCTATGGATAGCTCTCCATAGCGTTTTATAAACAGCAAGGGCTTCCGAGCCTTACTTGTGGAACTGTGGGCACTCAAAGTCATCCAAACTTTCAAAACTCAAAAAAATCGATTTAAATGGATTTACTTTGAATTAAGATATCTTCGCAACCACACCTCGTAGAATGTTCTAGTTTTCAGCTGTGGATAGCTCTTGGAAAACTTATTAACCGTTTTGTAAACCAAAATGACCTGTTAGCCTTATTTGCGGAACTGTAGGCATCCAAACTCATACAGGCCTTCAAAACTCAAAAAATTACTTTTAATGCAAATATCTCGAAAACTAGACCATATAGAAGGGTTTGGTTTGGATGTGCCGGTTGCATTTGACAAAACCTTTCTATATATGTACGTTTTAATGGGTTCCAGAGGCTTTCGTAAAAAAATTTATTTTTAGTGGTAAGGGGGTAGTCCATGCTTTTTTTCGAAAATCGGTTGGAAAAAAAAAGTTGAGTTTTGAACGGCAATGCAAAGGCCTGACCGTTCTCTATTCAACAACGTCAACCGCAACCTCTTACGAGCCTTATTTGGAAAGTTATGGCCATATTAAGACTTTTAGTTTTTGGGTAAGATTAACTTTGAATCAATATATCTCTGCAACGAGACCCCATAGAATGTTCTAGTTGTCAGCTATAGATAGCTCTCCAAAAACTGATTAAGCGTTTTATAAATAGCGAGGGCTTCCGAGCCTTACTTGTGGAACTGTGGGCACTCAAAGTCATCCAAACTTTCAAAACTCAAAAAAATCGATTTAAATGGATTTACTTTGAATTAAGATATCTTCGCAACCACACCTCGTAGAATGTTCTAGTTTTCAGCTGTGGATAGCTCTTGGAAAACTTATTAAGCGTTTCGTAAACCAAAATGACCTGTTAGCCTTATTTGCGGAACTGTAGGCATCCAAAATCATACAGGCCTTCAAAACTCAAAAAATAGCTTTGAATGCAAATATCTCGAAAACTAGACCATATAGAAGGGTTTGGTTTGGATGTGCTGGTTGCATTTGACAAGACCTTTCTATATGTGTACGTTTTAATGGGTTCCAGAGACTTTCGTAAAAAAATGCATTTTTAGTGGTAAGGGGGTAGTCCATGCTTTTTTTTCGAAAATCGGTTGGAAAAAAAAAAAGTTGAGTTTTGAACGGCAATGCAAAGGCCTGACCGTTCTCTATTTAACAACGTCAACCGCAACCTCTTACGAGCCTTATTTGGGAAGTTATGGCCATATTAACACTTTTAGTTTTTGGGTAAGATTAACTTTGAATCAATATATCTCTGCAACGAGACCCCATAGAATGTTCTAGTTTTCAGCTATGGATAGCTCTCCATAGCGTTTTATAAACAGCAAGGGCTTCCGAGCCTTACTTGTGGAACTGTGGGCACTCAAAGTCATCCAAACTTTCAAAACTCAAAAAAATCGATTTAAATGGATTTACTTTGAATTAAGATATCTTCGCAACCACACCTCGTAGAATGTTCTAGTTTTCAGCTGTGGATAGCTCTTGGAAAACTTATTAACCGTTTTGTAAACCAAAATGACCTGTTAGCCTTATTTGCGGAACTGTAGGCATCCAAACTCATACAGGCCTTCAAAACTCAAAAAATTACTTTTAATGCAAATATCTCGAAAACTAGACCATATAGAAGGGTTTGGTTTGGATGTGCCGGTTGCATTTGACAAAACCTTTCTATATATGTACGTTTTAATGGGTTCCAGAGGCTTTCGTAAAAAAATTTATTTTTAGTGGTAAGGGGGTAGTCCATGCTTTTTTTCGAAAATCGGTTGGAAAAAAAAAGTTGAGTTTTGAACGGCAATGCAAAGGCCTGACCGTTCTCTATTCAACAACGTCAACCGCAACCTCTTACGAGCCTTATTTGGAAAGTTATGGCCATATTAAGACTTTTAGTTTTTGGGTAAGATTAACTTTGAATCAATATATCTGTGCAACGAGACCCCATAGAATGTTCTAGTTTTCAGCTATAGATAGCTCTCCAAAAACTGATTAAGCGTTTTATAAATAGCGAGGGCTTCCGAGCCTTACTTGTGGAACTGTAGGCATTCAAAGTCATCCAAACTTTCAAAACTTAAAAAAATCGATTTTAATAGATTTACTTTGAATTAAGATATCTTCGCAACCAGATCTCGTAGGATGTTCTAGTTTTTAGCTGTGGATAGCTCTTGAAAAACTTATTAAGCGTTTCATAAATCAAAATGACCTGTTAGCCTTATTTGCGGAACTGTAGGCATCCAGAGTCATACAGGCCTTCAAAACTCAAAAAATTACTTTTAATGCAAATATCTCGAAAACTAGACCATATAGAAGGGTTTGGTTTGGATGTGCCGTGCATTTGATAAAAGATTTCTATATATGTACGTTTTAATGGATTCCAGAGACTTTCATAAAAAAAATTATTTTTAGTGGTAAGGGGGTAGTCCATGCTTTTTTTGAACGGCAATGCAAAGGCCTGACCGTTCTCTATTCAACAACGTCAACCGCAACCTCTTACGAGCCTTATTTGGAAAGTTATGGCCATATTAACACTTTTAGTTTTTGGGTAAGATTAACTTTGAATCAATATATCTCTGCAACGAGACCCCATAGAATGTTCTAGTTTTCAGCTATATATAGCTCTCAAAAACTGATTAAGCGCTTTATAAATAGCGAGGGCTTCCGAGCCTTACTTGTGGAACTGTGGGCACTCAAAGTCATCCAAACTTTCAAAACTCAAAAAAATCGATTTAAATGGATTTACTTTGAATTAAGATATCTTCGCAACCAGACCTCGTAGGATGTTCTTGTTTTCAGCTGTGGATAGCTCTTGAAAAACTTATTAAGCGTTTTATAAATCAAAATGACCTGTTAGCCTTATTTGCGGAACTGTAGGCATCCAAAGTCATACAGGCCTTCAAAACTCAAAAAATAACTTTGAATGCAAATATCTCGAAAACTAGACCATATAGAAGGGTTTGGTTTGGATGTGCCGGTTGCATTTGATAAAACCTTTCTATATATGTACGTTTTAATGGATTCCAGAGACTTTCATAAAAAAAATTATTTTTAGTGGTAAGGGGGTAGTCCATGCTTTTTTTCGAAAATCGGTTGGAAAAAAAAAGTTGAGTTTTGAACGGCAATGCAAAGGCCTGACCGTTCTCTATTCAACAACGTCAACCGCAACCTCTTACGAGCCTTATTTGGAAAGTTATGGCCATATTAAGACTTTTAGTTTTTGGGTAAGATTAACTTTGAATCAATATATCTCTGCAACGAGACCCCATAGAATGTTCTAGTTTTCATTTATAGATAGCTCTCCAAAAACTAATTAAGCGTTTTATAAATAGCGAGGGCTTCCGAGCCTTACTTGTGGAACTGTGGGCACTCAAAGTCATCCAAACTTTCAAAACTCAAAAAAATCGATTTAAATGGATTTACTTTGAATTAAGATATCTTCGCAACCAGACCTCGTAGAATGTTCTAGTTTTCAGCTGCGGATAGCTCTTGGAAAACTTATTAAGCGTTTCGTAAACCAAAATGACCTGTTAGCCTTATTTGCGGAACTGTAGGCATCCAAAATCATACAGGCCTTCAAAACTCAAAAAATAGCTTTGAATGCAAAGATCTCGAAAACTAGACCATATAGAAGGGTTTGGTTTGGATGTGCCGGTTGCATTTTACAAAACCTTTCTATATATGTACGTTTTAATGGGTTCCAGAGACTTTCGTAAAAAAATTTATTTTTAGTGGTAAGGGGGTAGTCCATTCTTTTTTTCGAAAATCGGTTGGAAAAAAAAAAATTTGAATCAATATATCTCTGCAACGAGACCCCATTGAATGTTCTAGTTTTCAGCTATGGATAGCTCTCTAAAAACTAATTAAGAGTTTTATAAATAGCGAGGGCTTCCGAGCCTTACTTGTGGAACTGTGGGCACTCAAAGTCATCCAAACTTTCAAAACTCAAAAAAATCGATTTAAATGGATTTACTTTGAATTAAGATATCTTCGCAACCACACCTCGTAGAATGTTCTAGTTTTCAGCTGTGGATAGCTCTTGGAAAACTTATTAACCGTTTCGTAAACCAAAATGACCTGTTAGCCTTATTTGCGGAACTGTAGGCATCCAAACTCATACAGGCCTTCAAAACTCAAAAAATTACTTTTAATGCAAATATCTCGAAAACTAGACCATATAGAAGGGTTTGGTTTGGATGTGCCGGTTGCATTTGACAAAACCTTTCTATATATGTACGTTTTAATGGGTTCCAGAGGCTTTCGTAAAAAAATTTATTTTTAGTGGTAAGGGGGTAGTCCATGCTTTTCTTCGAAAATCGGTTGGAAAAAAAAAGTTGAGTTTTGAACGGCAATGCAAAGGCCTGACCGTTCTCTATTCAACAACGTCAACCGCAACCTCTTACGAGCCTTATTTGGGAAGTTATGGCCATATTAACACTTTTAGTTTTTGGGTAAGATTAACTTTGAATCAATATATCTCTGCAACGAGACCCCATAGAATGTTCTAGTTTTCAGCTATGGATAGCTCTCCAAAAACTGATTAAGCGTTTTATAAATAGCGAGGGCTTCCGAGCCTTACTTGTGGAACTGTGGGCACTCAAAGTCATCCAAACTTTCAAAACTCAAAAAAATCGATTTAAATGGATTTACTTTGAATTAAGATATCTTCGCAACCACACCTCGTAGAATGTTCTAGTTTTCAGCTGTGGATAGCTCTTGGAAAACTTATTAAGCGTTTCGTAAACCAAAATGACCTGTTAGCCTTATTTGCGGAACTGTAGGCATCCAAAGTCATACAGGCCTTCAAAACTCAAAAAATTACTTTTAATGCAAATATCTCGAAAACTAGACCATATAGAAGGGTTTGGTTTGGATGTGCCGGTTGCATTTGACAAAACCTTTCTATATATGTACGTTTTAATGGGTTCCAGAGACTTTCGTAAAAAAATTTATTTTTAGTGGTAAGGGGGTAGTCCATGCTTTTTTTCGAAAATCGGTTGGAAAAAAAAAGTTGAGTTTTGAACGGCAATGCAAAGGCCTGACCGTTCTCTATTCAACAACGTCAACCGCAACCTCTTACGAGCCTTATTTGGAAAGTTATGGCCATATTAAGACTTTTAGTTTTTGGGTTGAAACAAGAAAGATTAACTTTGAATCAATATATCTCTGCAACCAGACCCCATAGTATGTTCTTATTTTCAGCTATAGATAGCTCTTCAAAAACTGATTAAGCGTTTTATAAATAGCGAGGGCTTCCGAGCCTTACTTGTGGAACTGTGGGCACTCAAAGTCATCCAAACTTTCAAAACTCAAAAAAATCGATTTAAATGGATTTACTTTGAATTAAGATATCTTCGCAACCACACCTCGTAGAATGTTCTAGTTTTCAGCTGTGGATAGCTCTTGGAAAACTTACTAAGCGTTTCGTAAACCAAAATGACCTGTTAGCCTTATTTGCGGAACTGTAGGCATCCAAATTCATACAGGCCTTCAAAACTCAAAAAATAACTTTGAATGCAAATATCTCGAAAACTAGACCATATAGAAGGGTTTGGTTTGGATGTGCCGGTTGCATTTGACAAAACCTTTCTATATATGTACGTTATAATGGGTTCCAGAGACTTTCGTAAAATAATGCATTTTTAGTGGTAAGGGGGTAGTCCATGCTTTTTTTCGAAAATCGGTTGGAAAAAAAAAGTTGAGTTTTGAACGGCAATGCAAAGGCCTGACCGTTCTCTATTCAACAACGTCAACCGCAACCTCTTACGAGCCTTATTTGGAAAGTTATGGCCATATTAAGACTTTTAGTTTTTGGGTAAGATTAACTTTGAATCAATATATCTCTGCAACGAGACCCCATAGAATGTTCTAGTTTTCAGCTATAGATAGCTCTCCAAAAACTAATTAAGCGTTTTATAAATAGCGAGGGCTTCCGAGCCTTACTTGTGGAACTGTGGGCACTCAAAGTCATCCAAACTTTCAAAACTCAAAAAAATCGATTTAAATGGATTTACTTTGAATTAAGATATCTTCGCAACCAGAGCTCGTAGGATGTTCTAGTTTTCAGCTGTGGATAGCTCTTGAAAAACTTATTAAGCGTTTCATAAATCAAAATGACCTGTTAGCCTTATTTGCGGAACTGTAGGCATCCAAAGTCATACAGGCCTTCAAAACTCAAAAAATAACTTTGAATGCAAATATCTCGAAAACTAGACCATATAGAAGGGTTTGGTTTGGATGTGCCGGTTGCATTTGACAAAATCTTTCTATATATGTACGTTTTAATTGGTTCCAGAGACTTTCGTAAAAAATTTATTTTTAGTGGTAAGGGGGTAGTCCATGCTTTTCTTCGAAAATCGGTTGAAAAAAAAAGTTGAGTTTTAAACGGCAATGCAAAGGCCTGACCGTTTTCTATTCAACAACGTCAACCGCAACCTCTTACGAGCCTTATTTGGAAAGTTATGGCCATATTAAGACTTTTAGTTTTTGGGTTGAAACAAGAAAGATTAACTTTGAATCAATATATCTCTGCAACCAGACCCCATAAAATGTTCTAGTTTTCAGCTATGGATAGCTCTCCAAAAACTGATTAAGTGTTTTATAAATAGCGAGGGCTTCCGAGCCTTACTTGTGGAACTGTGGGCATTCAAAGTCATCCAAACTTTCAAAACTCAAAAAAATCGATTTTAATGGATTTACTTTGAATTAAGATATCTTCGCAACCAGACCTCGTAGGATGTTCTTGTTTTCAGCTGTGGATAGCTCTTGAAAAACTTATTAAGCGTTTTATAAATCAAAATGACCTGTTAGCCTTATTTGCGGAACTGTAGGCATCCAAAGTCATACAGGCCTTCAAAACTCAAAAAATAACTTTGAATGCAAATATCTCGAAAACTAGACCATATAGAAGGGTTTGGTTTGGATGTGCCGGTTGCATTTGACAAAATCTTTCTATACATGTACGTTTTAATTGGTTCCAGAGACTTTCGTAAAAAAATTATTTTTAGTGGTAAGGGGGTAGTCCATGCTTTTTTTCGAAAATCGGTTGGAAAAAAAAGTTGAGTTTTGAACGGCAATGCAAAGGCCTGACCGTTCTCTATTCAACAACGTCAACCGCAACCTCTTACGAGCCTTATTTGGAAAGTTATGGCCATATTAACACTTTTAGTTTTTGGGTAAGATTAACTTTGAATCAATATATCTCTGCAACGAGACCCCATAGAATGTTCTAGTTTTCAGCTATGGACAGCTCTCCAAAAACTGATTAAGCGTTTTATAAATAGCGAGGGCTTCTGAGCTTTACTTGTGGAACTGTGGGCATTCAAAGTCATCCAAACTTTCAAAACTCAAAAAAATCGATTTTAATGGATTTACTTTGAATTAAGATATCTTCGCAACCAGACCTCGTAGGATGTTCTTGTTTTCAGCTGTGGATAGCTCTTGAAAAACTTATTAAGCGTTTCATAAATCAAAATGACCTGTTAGCCTTATTTGCGGAACTGTAGGCATCCAAAGTCATACAGGCCTTCAAAACTCAAAAAATAACTTTGAATGCAAATATCTCGAAAACTAGACCATATAGAAGGGTTTGGTTTGGATGTGCCGGTTGCATTTGACAAAATCTTTCTATATATGTACGTTTTAATTGGTTCCAGAGACTTTCGTAAAAAATTTATTTTTAGTGGTAAGGGGGTAGTCCATGCTTTTCTTCGAAAATCGGTTGAAAAAAAAAGTTGAGTTTTAAACGGCAATGCAAAGGCCTGACCGTTCTCTATTCAACAACGTCAACCGCAACCTCTTACGAGCCTTATTTGGAAAGTTATGGCCATATTAACACTTTTAGTTTTTGGGTAAGATTAACTTTGAATCAATATATCTCTGCAACGAGACCCCATAGAATGTTCTAGTTTTCAGCTATGGACAGCTCTCCAAAAACTGATTAAGCGTTTTATAAATAGCGAGGGCTTCCGAGCCTTACTTATGGAACTGTAGGCATTCAAAATCATCCAAACTTTCAAAACTCAAAAAAATCGATTTTAATGGATTTACTTTGAATTAAGATATCTTCGCAACCAGACCTCGTAGGATGTTCTTGTTTTCAGCTGTGGATAGCTCTTGAAAAACTTATTAAGCGTTTCATAAATCAAAATGACCTGTTAGCCTTATTTGCGGAACTGTAGGCATCCAAAGTCATACAGGCCTTCAAAACTCAAAAAATAACTTTGAATGCAAATATCTCGAAAACTAGACCATATAGAAGGGTTTGGTTTGGATGTGCCGGTTGCATTTGACAAAATCTTTCTATATATGTACGTTTTAATTGGTTCCAGAGACTTTCGTAAAAAATTTATTTTTAGTGGTAAGGGGGTAGTCCATGCTTTTCTTCGAAAATCGGTTGAAAAAAAAAGTTGAGTTTTAAACGGCAATGCAAAGGCCTGACCGTTCTCTATTCAACAACGTCAACCGCAACCTCTTACGAGCCTTATTTGGAAAGTTATGGCCATATTAACACTTTTAGTTTTTGGGTAAGATTAACTTTGAATCAATATATCTCTGCAACGAGACCCCATTGAATGTTCTAGTTTTCAGCTATGGATATCTCTCCAAAAACTGATTAAGTGTTTTATAAATAGCGAGGGCTTCCGAGCCTTACTTGTGGAACTGTGGGCATTCAAAGTCATCCAAACTTTCAAAACTGAAAAAAATCGATTTTAATGGATTTACTTTGAATTAAGATATCTTCGCAACCAGACCTCGTAGGATGTTCTTGTTTTCAGCTGTGGATAGCTCTTGAAAAACTTATTAAGCGTTTCATAAATCAAAATGACCTGTTAGCCTTATTTGCGGAACTGTAGGCATCCAAAGTCATACAGGCCTTCAAAACTCAAAAAATAACTTTGAATGCAAATATATCGAAAACTAGACCATATAGAAGGGTTTGGTTTGGATGTGCCGGTTGCATTTGCGAGGGCTTCCGAGCCTTACTTGTGGAACTGTGGGCACTCAAAGTCATCCAAACTTTCAAAACTCAAAAAAATCGATTTAAATGGATTTACTTTGAATTAAGATATCTTCGCAACCAGAGCTCGTAGGATGTTCTAGTTTTCAGCTGTGGATAGCTCTTGAAAAACTTATTAAGCGTTTCATAAATCAAAATGACCTGTTAGCCTTATTTGCGGAACTGTAGGCATCCAAAGTCATACAGGCCTTCAAAACTCAAAAAATAACTTTGAATGCAAATATCTCGAAAACTAGACCATATAGAAGGGTTTAGTTTGGATGTGCCGGTTGCATTTGACAAAATCTTTCTATATATGTACGTTTTAATTGGTTCCAGAGACTTTCGTAAAAAATTTATTTTTAGTGGTAAGGGGGTAGTCCATGCTTTTCTTCGAAAATCGGTCGAAAAAAAAAGTTGAGTTTTAAACGGCAATGCAAAGGCCTGACCGTTCTCTATTCAACAACGTCAACCGCAACCTCTTACGAGCCTTATTTGGAAAGTTATGGCCATATTAACACTTTTAGTTTTTGGGTAAGATTAACTTTGAATCAATATATCTCTGCAACGAGACCCCATAGAATGTTCTAGTTTTCAGCTATGGACAGCTCTCCAAAAACTGATTAAGCGTTTTATAAATAGCGAGGGCTTCCGAGCCTTACTTATGGAACTGTAGGCATTCAAAATCATCCAAACTTTCAAAACTCAAAAAAATCGATTTTAATGGATTTACTTTGAATTAAGATATCTTCGCAACCAGACCTCGTAGGATGTTCTAGTTTTCAGCTGTGGATAGTTCTTGAAAAACTTATTAAGCGTTTCATAAATCAAAATGATCTGTTAGCCTTATTTGCGGAACTGTAGGCATCCAAAGTCATACAGGCCTTCAAAACTCAAAAAATAACTTTGAATGCAAATATCTCGAAAACTAGACCATATAGAAGGGTTTGGTTTGGATGTGCCGGTTGCATTTGACAAAATCTTTCTATATATGTACGTTTTAATTGGTTCCAGAGACTTTCGTAAAAAATTTATTTTTAGTGGTAAGGGGGTAGTCCATGCTTTTTTTCGAAAATCGGTTGGAAAAAAAAGTTGAGTTTTGAACGGCAATGCAAAGGCCTGACCGTTCTCTATTCAACAACGTCAACCGCAACCTCTTACGAGCCTTATTTGGAAAGTTATGGCCATATTAAGACTTTTAGTTTTTGGGTTGAAACAAGAAAGATTAACTTTGAATCAATATATCTCTGCAACCAGACCCCATAGAATGTTCTAGTTTTCAGCTATGGATAGCTCTCCAAAAACTGATTAAGTGTTTTATAAATAGCGAGGGCTTCCGAGCCTTACTTGTGGAACTGTGGGCATTCAAAGTCATCCAAACTTTCAAAACTGAAAAAAATCGATTTTAATGGATTTACTTTGAATTAAGATATCTTCGCAACCAGACCTCGTAGGATGTTCTTGTTTTCAGCTGTGGATAGCTCTTGAAAAACTTATTAAGCGTTTCATAAATCAAAATGACCTGTTAGCCTTATTTGCGGAACTGTAGGCATCCAAAGTCATACAGGCCTTCAAAACTCAAAAAATAACTTTGAATGCAAATATCTCGAAAACTAGACCATATAGAAGGGTTTGGTTTGGATGTGCCGGTTGCATTTGACAAAATCTTTCTATATATGTACGTTTTAATTGGTTCCAGAGACTTTCGTAAAAAATTTATTTTTAGTGGTAAGGGGGTAGTCCATGCTTTTCTTCGAAAATCGGTTGAAAAAAAAAGTTGAGTTTTAAACGGCAATGCAAAGGCCTGACCGTTCTCTATTCAACAACGTCAACCGCAACCTCTTACGAGCCTTATTTGGAAAGTTATGGCCATATTAAGACTTTTAGTTTTTGGGTTGAAACAAGAAAGATTAACTTTGAATCAATATATCTCTGCAACGAGACCCCACAGAATGTTCTAGTTTTCAGCTATGGATAGCTCTCCAAAAACTGATTAAGAGTTTTATAAATAGCGAGGGCTTCCAAGCCTTACTTATGGAACTGTAGGCATTCAAAATCATCCAAACTTTCAAAACTCAAAAAAATCGATTTTAATGGATTTACTTTGAATTAAGATATCTTCGCAACCAGACCTCGTAGGATGTTCTAGTTTTCAGCTGTGGATAGCTCTTGAAAAACTTATTAAGCGTTTCATAAATCAAAATGACCTGTTAGCCTTATTTGCGGAACTGTAGGCATCCAAGGTCATACAGGCCTTCAAAACTCAAAAAATAACTTTGAATGCAAATATATCGAAAACTAGACCATATAGAAGGGTTTGGTTTGGATGTGCCGGTTGCATTTGACAAAACCTTTCTATATATGTACGTTTTAATGGGTTCCAGAGACTTTCGTAAACAAATTTATTTTTAGTGGTAAGGGGGTAGTCCATGCTTTTCTTCAAAAATCGTTTGGAAAAAAAAGTTGAGTTTTGAACGGCAATGCAAAGGCCTGACCGTTCTCTATTCAACAACGTCAACCGCAACCTCTTACGAGCCTTATTTGGAAAGTTATGGCCATATTAAGACTTTTAGTTTTTGGGTTGAAACAAGAAAGATTAACTTTGAATCAATATATCTCTGCAACCAGACCCCATAAAATGTTCTAGTTTTCAGCTATGGATAGCTCTCCAAAAACTGATTAAGTGTTTTATAAATAGCGAGGGCTTCCGAGCCTTACTTGTGGAACTGTGGGCACTCAAAGTCATCCAAACTTTCAAAACTCAAAAAAATCGATTTAAATGGATTTACTTTGAATTAAGATATCTTCGCAACCAGAGCTCGTAGGATGTTCTAGTTTTCAGCTGTGGATAGCTCTTGAAAAACTTATTAAGCGTTTCATAAATCAAAATGACCTGTTAGCCTTATTTGCGGAACTGTAGGCATCCAAAGTCATACAGGCCTTCAAAACTCAAAAAATAACTTTGAATGCAAATATCTCGAAAACTAGACCATATAGAAGGGTTTAGTTTGGATGTGCCGGTTGCCTTTGACAAAATCTTTCTATATATGTACGTTTTAATTGGTTCCAGAGACTTTCGTAAAAACTTTATTTTTAGTGGTAAGGGGGTAGTCCATGCTTTTCTTCGAAAATCGGTCGAAAAAAAAAGTTGAGTTTTAAACGGCAATGCAAAGGCCTGACCGTTCTCTATTCAACAACGTCAACCGCAACCTCTTACGAGCCTTATTTGGAAAGTTATGGCCATATTAACACTTTTAGTTTTTGGGTAAGATTAACTTTGAATCAATATATCTCTGCAACGAGACCCCATAGAATGTTCTAGTTTTCAGCTATGGACAGCTCTCCAAAAACTGATTAAGCGTTTTATAAATAGCGAGGGCTTCCGAGCCTTACTTATGGAACTGTAGGCATTCAAAATCATCCAAACTTTCAAAACTCAAAAAAATCGATTTTAATGGATTTACTTTGAATTAAGATATCTTCGCAACCAGACCTCGTAGGATGTTCTAGTTTTCAGCTGTGGATAGTTCTTGAAAAACTTATTAAGCGTTTCATAAATCAAAATGATCTGTTAGCCTTATTTGCGGAACTGTAGGCATCCAAAGTCATACAGGCCTTCAAAACTCAAAAAATAACTTTGAATGCAAATATCTCGAAAACTAGACCATATAGAAGGGTTTGGTTTGGATGTGCCGGTTGCATTTGACAAAATCTTTCTATATATGTACGTTTTAATTGGTTCCAGAGACTTTCGTAAAAAATTTATTTTTAGTGGTAAGGGGGTAGTCCATGCTTTTTTTCGAAAATCGGTTGGAAAAAAAAGTTGAGTTTTGAACGGCAATGCAAAGGCCTGACCGTTCTCTATTCAACAACGTCAACCGCAACCTCTTACGAGCCTTATTTGGAAAGTTATGGCCATATTAAGACTTTTAGTTTTTGGGTTGAAACAAGAAAGATTAACTTTGAATCAATATATCTCTGCAACCAGACCCCATAGAATGTTCTAGTTTTCAGCTATGGATAGCTCTCCAAAAACTGATTAAGTGTTTTATAAATAGCGAGGGCTTCCGAGCCTTACTTGTGGAACGATTTTAATGGATTTACTTTGAATTAAGATATCTTCGCAACCAGACCTCGTAGGATGTTCTTGTTTTCAGCTGTGGATAGCTCTTGAAAAACTTATTAAGCGTTTCATAAATCAAAATGACCTGTTAGCCTTATTTGCGGAACTGTAGGCATCCAAAGTCATACAGGCCTTCAAAACTCAAAAAATAACTTTGAATGCAAATATCTCGAAAACTAGACCATATAGAAGGGTTTGGTTTGGATGTGCCGGTTGCATTTGACAAAATCTTTCTATATATGTACGTTTTAATTGGTTCCAGAGACTTTCGTAAAAAATTTATTTTTAGTGGTAAGGGGGTAGTCCATGCTTTTCTTCGAAAATCGGTTGAAAAAAAAAGTTGAGTTTTAAACGGCAATGCAAAGGCCTGACCGTTCTCTATTCAACAACGTCAACCGCAACCTCTTACGAGCCTTATTTGGAAAGTTATGGCCATATTAAGACTTTTAGTTTTTGGGTTGAAACAAGAAAGATTAACTTTGAATCAATATATCTCTGCAACGAGACCCCACAGAATGTTCTAGTTTTCAGCTATGGATAGCTCTCCAAAAACTGATTAAGAGTTTTATAAATAGCGAGGGCTTCCAAGCCTTACTTATGGAACTGTAGGCATTCAAAATCATCCAAACTTTCAAAACTCAAAAAAATCGATTTTAATGGATTTACTTTGAATTAAGATATCTTCGCAACCAGACCTCGTAGGATGTTCTAGTTTTCAGCTGTGGATAGCTCTTGAAAAACTTATTAAGCGTTTCATAAATCAAAATGACCTGTTAGCCTTATTTGCGGAACTGTAGGCATCCAAGGTCATACAGGCCTTCAAAACTCAAAAAATAACTTTGAATGCAAATATATCGAAAACTAGACCATATAGAAGGGTTTGGTTTGGATGTGCCGGTTGCATTTGACAAAACCTTTCTATATATGTACGTTTTAATGGGTTCCAGAGACTTTCGTAAACAAATTTATTTTTAGTGGTAAGGGGGTAGTCCATGCTTTTCTTCAAAAATCGTTTGGAAAAAAAAGTTGAGTTTTGAACGGCAATGCAAAGGCCTGACCGTTCTCTATTCAACAACGTCAACCGCAACCTCTTACGAGCCTTATTTGGAAAGTTATGGCCATATTAAGACTTTTAGTTTTTGGGTTGAAACAAGAAAGATTAACTTTGAATCAATATATCTCTGCAACCAGACCCCATAAAATGTTCTAGTTTTCAGCTATGGATAGCTCTCCAAAAACTGATTAAGTGTTTTATAAATAGCGAGGGCTTCCGAGCCATACTTGTGGAACTGTAGGCATTCAAATTCATCCAAACTTTCAAAACTTAAAAAAATCGATTTTAATGGATTTACTTTGAATTAAGATATCTTCGCAACCAGAGCTCGTAGGATGTTCTAGTTTTCAGCTGTGGATAGCTCTTGAAAAACTTATTAAGCGTTTCAGAAATCAAAATGACCTGTTAGCCTTATTTGCGGAACTGTAGGCATCCAAAGTCATAGAGGCCTTCAAAACTCAAAAAATAACTTTGAATGCAAATATCTCGAAAACTAGACCATATAGAAGGGTTTGGTTTGGATGTGCCGGTTGCATTTGACAAAATCTTTCTATATATGTACGTTTTAATTGGTTCCAGAGACTTTCGTAAAAAATTTATTTTTAGTGGTAAGGGGGTAGTCCATGCTTTTTTTCGAAAATCGTTTGGAAAAAAAAGTTGAGTTTTGAACGGCAATACAAAGGCCTGACCGTTCTCTATTCAACAACGTCAACCGCAACCTCTTACGAGCCTTATTTGGAAAGTTATGGCCATATTAAGACTTTTAGTTTTTGGGTTGAAACAAGAAAGATTAACTTTGAATCAATATATCTCTGCAACCAGACCCCATAAAATGTTCTAGTTTTCAGCTATGGATAGCTCTCCAAAAACTGATTAAGTGTTTTATAAATAGCGAGGGCTTCCGAGCCATACTTGTGGAACTGTAGGCATTCAAATTCATCCAAACTTTCAAAACTTAAAAAAATCGATTTTAACGGATTTACTTTGAATTAAGATATCTTCGCAACCAGAGCTCGTAGGATGTTCTAGTTTTCAGCTGTGGATAGCTCTTGAAAAACTTATTAAGCGTTTCATAAATTAAAATGACCTGTTAGCCTTATTTGCGGAACTGTAGGCATCCAAAGTCATACAGGCCTTCAAAACTCAAAAAATAACTTTGAATGCAAATATCTCGAAAACTAGACCATATAGAAGGGTTTGGTTTGGATGTGCCGGTTGCATTTGACAAAATCTTTCTATATATGTACGTTTTAATTGGTTCCAGAGACTTTCGTAAAAAATTTATTTTTAGTGGTAAGGGGGTAGTCCATGCTTTTCTTCGAAAATCGGTTGAAAAAAAAAGTTGAGTTTTATACGGCAATGCAAAGGCCTGACCGTTTTCTATTCAACAACGTCAACCGCAACCCCTTACGAGCCTTATTTGGAAAGTTATGGCCATATTAAGACTTTTAGTTTTTGGGTTGAAACAAGAAAGATTAACTTTGAATCAATATATCTCTGCAACCAGACCCCATAAAATGTTCTAGTTTTCAGCTATGGATAGCTCTCCAAAAACTGATTAAGTGTTTTATAAATAGCGAGGGCTTCCGAGCCTTACTTGTGGAACTGTGGGCATTCAAAGTCATCCAAACTTTCAAAACTCAAAAAAATCGATTTTAATGGATTTACTTTGAATTAAGATATCTTCGCAACCAGACCTCGTAGGATGTTCTTGTTTTCAGCTGTGGATAGCTTTTGAAAAACTTATTAAGCGTTTTATAAATCAAAATGACCTGTTAGCCTTATTTGCGGAACTGTAGGCATCCAAAGTCATACAGGCCTTCAAAACTCAAAAAATAACTTTGAATGCAAATATCTCGAAAACTAGACCATATAGAAGGGTTTGGTTTGGATGTGCCGGTTGCATTTGACAAAATCTTTCTATACATGTACGTTTTAATTGGTTCCAGAGACTTTCGTAAAAAATTTATTTTTAGTGGTAAGGGGGTAGTCCATGCTTTTTTTCGAAAATCGTTTGGAAAAAAAAGTTGAGTTTTGAACGGCAATGCAAAGGCCTGACCGTTCTCTATTCAACAACGTCAACCGCAACCTCTTACGAGCCTTATTTGGAAAGTTATGGCCATATTAAGACTTTTAGTTTTTTGGTTGAAACAAGAAAGATTAACTTTGAATCAATATATATCTGCAACCAGACCCCATAAAATGTTCTAGTTTTCAGCTATGGATAGCTCTCCAAAAACTGATTAAGTGTTTTATAAATAGCGAGGGCTTCCGAGCCTTACTTGTGGAACTGTAGGCATTCAAAGTCATCCAAAATTTCAAAACTTAAAAAAATCGATTTTAATGGATTTACTTTGAATTAAGATATCTTCGCAACCAGAGCTCGTAGGATGTTCTAGTTTTCAGCTGTGGATAGCTCTTGAAAAACTTATTAAGCGTTTCATAAATCAAAATGACCTGTTAGCCTTATTTGCGGAACTGTAGGCATCCAAAGTCATACAGGCCTTCAAAACTCAAAAAATAACTTTGAATGCAAATATATCGAAAACTAGACCATATAGAAGGGTTTGGTTTGGATGTGCCGGTTGCATTTGACAAAACCTTTTTATATATGTACGTTTTAATGGGTTCCAGAGACTTTCGTAAAAAAATTTATTTTTAGTGGTAAGGGGGTAGTCCATGCTTTTCTTCGAAAATCGGTTGAAAAAAAAAAGTTGAGTTTTAAACGGCAATGCAAAGGCCTGACCGTTCTCTATTCAACAACGTCAACCGCAACCTCTTACGAGCCTTATTTGGAAAGTTATGGCCATATTAAGACTTTTAGTTTTTGGGTAAGATTAACTTTGAATCAATATATATCTGCAACCAGACCCCATAAAATGTTCTAGTTTTCAGCTATGGATAGCTCTCCAAAAACTGATTAAGTGTTTTATAAATAGCGAGGGCTTCCGAGCCATACTTGTGGAACTGTAGGCATTCAAATTCATCCAAACTTTCAAAACTTAAAAAAATCGATTTTAACGGATTTACTTTGAATTAAGATATCTTCGCAACCAGAGCTCGTAGGATGTTCTAGTTTTCAGCTGTGGATAGCTCTTGAAAAACTTATTAAGCGTTTCATAAATCAAAATGACCTGTTAGCCTTATTTGCGGAACTGTAGGCATCCAAAGTCATACAGGCCTTCAAAACTCAAAAAATAACTTTGAATGCAAATATCTCGAAAACTAGACCATATAGAAGGGTTTGGTTTGGATGTGCCGGTTGCATTTGACAAAATCTTTCTATATATGTACGTTTTAATTGGTTCCAGAGACTTTCGTAAAAAATTTATTTTTAGTGGTAAGGGGGTAGTCCATGCTTTTCTTCGAAAATCGGTTGAAAAAAAAAGTTGAGTTTTAAACGGCAATGCAAAGGCCTGACCGTTTTCTATTCAACAACGTCAACCGCAACCTCTTACGAGCCTTATTTGGAAAGTTATGGCCATATTAAGACTTTTAGTTTTTGGGTTGAAACAAGAAAGATTAACTTTGAATCAATATATCTCTGCAACCAGACCCCATAAAATGTTCTAGTTTTCAGCTATGGATAGCTCTCCAAAAACTGATTAAGTGTTTTATAAATAGCGAGGGCTTCCGAGCCTTACTTGTGGAACTGTGGGCATTCAAAGTCATCCAAACTTTCAAAACTCAAAAAAATCGATTTTAATGGATTTACTTTGAATTAAGATATCTTCGCAACCAGACCTCGTAGGATGTTCTTGTTTTCAGCTGTGGATAGCTCTTGAAAAACTTATTAAGCGTTTTATAAATCAAAATGACCTGTTAGCCTTATTTGCGGAACTGTAGGCATCCAAAGTCATACAGGCCTTCAAAACTCAAAAAATAACTTTGAATGCAAATATCTCGAAAACTAGACCATATAGAAGGGTTTGGTTTGGATGTGCCGGTTGCATTTGACAAAATCTTTCTATACATGTACGTTTTAATTGGTTCCAGAGACTTTCGTAAAAAAATTATTTTTAGTGGTAAGGGGGTAGTCCATGCTTTTTTTCGAAAATCGGTTGGAAAAAAAAGTTGAGTTTTGAACGGCAATGCAAAGGCCTGACCGTTCTCTATTCAACAACGTCAACCGCAACCTCTTACGAGCCTTATTTGGAAAGTTATGGCCATATTAACACTTTTAGTTTTTGGGTAAGATTAACTTTGAATCAATATATCTCTGCAACGAGACCCCATAGAATGTTCTAGTTTTCAGCTATGGACAGCTCTCCAAAAACTGATTAAGCGTTTTATAAATAGCGAGGGCTTCTGAGCTTTACTTGTGGAACTGTGGGCATTCAAAGTCATCCAAACTTTCAAAACTCAAAAAAATCGATTTTAATGGATTTACTTTGAATTAAGATATCTTCGCAACCAGACCTCGTAGGATGTTCTTGTTTTCAGCTGTGGATAGCTCTTGAAAAACTTATTAAGCGTTTCATAAATCAAAATGACCTGTTAGCCTTATTTGCGGAACTGTAGGCATCCAAAGTCATACAGGCCTTCAAAACTCAAAAAATAACTTTGAATGCAAATATCTCGAAAACTAGACCATATAGAAGGGTTTGGTTTGGATGTGCCGGTTGCATTTGACAAAATCTTTCTATATATGTACGTTTTAATTGGTTCCAGAGACTTTCGTAAAAAATTTATTTTTAGTGGTAAGGGGGTAGTCCATGCTTTTTTTCGAAAATCGTTTGGAAAAAAAAGTTGAGTTTTGAACGGCAATGCAAAGGCCTGACCGTTCTCTATTCAACAACGTCAACCGCAACCTCTTACGAGCCTTATTTGGAAAGTTATGGCCATATTAAGACTTTTAGTTTTTGGGTTGAAACAAGAAAGATTAACTTTGAATCAATATATCTCTGCAACGAGACCCCATAGAATGTTCTAGTTTTCAGCTATGGATAGCTCTCCAAAAACTGATTAAGAGTTTTATAAATAGCGAGGGCTTCCGAGCCTTACTTATGGAACTGTAGGCATTCAAAATCATCCAAACTTTCAAAACTCAAAAAAATCGATTTTAATGGATTTACTTTGAATTAAGATATCTTCGCAACCAGACCTCGTAGGATGTTCTAGTTTTCAGCTGTGGATAGCTCTTGAAAAACTTATTAAGCGTTTCATAAATCAAAATGACCTGTTAGCCTTATTTGCGGAACTGTAGGCATCCAAGGTCATACAGGCCTTCAAAACTCAAAAAATAACTTTGAATGCAAATATATCGAAAACTAGACCATATAGAAGGGTTTGGTTTGGATGTGCCGGTTGCATTTGACAAAACCTTTCTATATATGTACGTTTTAATGGGTTCCAGAGACTTTCGTAAACAAATTTATTTTTAGTGGTAAGGGGGTAGTCCATGCTTTTCTTCAAAAATCGTTTGGAAAAAAAAGTTGAGTTTTGAACGGCTATGCAAAGGCCTGACCGTTCTCTATTCAACAACGTCAACCGCAACCTCTTACGAGCCTTATTTGGAAAGTTATGGCCATATTAACACTTTTAGTTTTTGGGTAAGATTAACTTTGAATCAATGTATCTCTGCAACGAGACCCCATAGAATGTTCTAGTTTTCAGCTATGGACAGCTCTCCAAAAACTGATTAAGAGTTTTATAAATAGCGAGGGCTTCCGAGCCTTACTTATGGAACTGTAGGCATTCAAAATCATCCAAACTTTCAAAACTCAAAAAAATCGATTTTAATGGATTTACTTTGAATTAAGATATCTTCGCAACCAGACCTCGTAGGATGTTCTAGTTTTCAGCTGTGGATAGCTCTTGAAAAACTTATTAAGCGTTTCATAAATCAAAATGACCTGTTAGCCTTATTTGCGGAACTGTAGGCATCCAAGGTCATACAGGCCTTCAAAACTCAAAAAATAACTTTGAATGCAAATATATCGAAAACTAGACCATATAGAAGGGTTTGGTTTGGATGTGCCGGTTGCATTTGACAAAACCTTTCTATATATGTACGTTTTAATGGGTTCCAGAGACTTTCGTTAACAAATTTATTTTTAGTGGTAAGGGGGTAGTCCATGCTTTTCTTCGAAAATCGTTTGGAAAAAAAAGTTGAGTTTTGAACGGCAATGCAAAGGCCTGACCGTTCTCTATTCAACAACGTCAACCGCAACCTCTTACGAGCCTTATTTGGAAAGTTATGGCCATATTAAGACTTTTAGTTTTTGGGTTGAAACAAGAAAGATTAACTTTGAATCAATATATCTCTGCAACGAGACCCCATAGAATGTTCTAGTTTTCAGCTATGGATAGCTCTCCAAAAACTGATTAAGTGTTTTATAAATAGCGAGGGCTTCCGAGCCATACTTGTGGAACTGTAGGCATTCAAATTCATCCAAACTTTCAAAACTTAAAAAAATCGATTTTAACGGATTTACTTTGAATTAAGATATCTTCGCAACCAGAGCTCGTAGGATGTTCTAGTTTCCAGCTGTGGATAGCTCTTGAAAAACTTATTAAGCGTTTCATAAATCAAAATGACCTGTTAGCCTTATTTGCGGAACTGTAGGCATCCAAAGTCATACAGGCCTTCAAAACTCAAAAAATAACTTTGAATGCAAATATCTCGAAAACTAGACCATATAGAAGGGTTTGGTTTGGATGTGCCGGTTGCATTTGACAAAATCTTTCTATATATGTACGTTTTAATTGGTTCCAGAGACTTTCGTAAAAAATTTATTTTTAGTTGTAAGGGGGTAGTCCATGCTTTTCTTCGAAAATCGGTTGAAAAAAAAAGTTGAGTTTTAAACGGCAATGCAAAGGCCTGACCGTTTTCTATTCAACAACGTCAACCGCAACCTCTTACGAGCCTTATTTGGAAAGTTATGGCCATATTAAGACTTTTAGTTTTTGGGTTGAAACAAGAAAGATTAACTTTGAATCAATATATCTCTGCAACGAGACCCCATAGAATGTTCTAGTTTTCAGCTATGGATAGCTCTCCAAAAACTGATTAAGTGTTTTATAAATAGCGAGGGCTTCCGAGCCATACTTGTGGAACTGTAGGCATTCAAATTCATCCAAACTTTCAAAACTTAAAAAAATCGATTTTAACGGATTTACTTTGAATTAAGATATCTTCGCAACCAGAGCTCGTAGGATGTTCTAGTTTCCAGCTGTGGATAGCTCTTGAAAAACTTATTAAGCGTTTCATAAATCAAAATGACCTGTTAGCCTTATTTGCGGAACTGTAGGCATCCAAAGTCATACAGGCCTTCAAAACTCAAAAAATAACTTTGAATGCAAATATCTCGAAAACTAGACCATATAGAAGGGTTTGGTTTGGATGTGCCGGTTGCATTTGACAAAATCTTTCTATATATGTACGTTTTAATTGGTTCCAGAGACTTTCGTAAAAAATTTATTTTTAGTTGTAAGGGGGTAGTCCATGCTTTTCTTCGAAAATCGGTTGAAAAAAAAAGTTGAGTTTTAAACGGCAATGCAAAGGCCTGACCGTTTTCTATTCAACAACGTCAACCGCAACCTCTTACGAGCCTTATTTGGAAAGTTATGGCCATATTAAGACTTTTAGTTTTTGGGTTGAAACAAGAAAGATTAACTTTGAATCAATATATCTCTGCAACCAGACCCCATAAAATGTTCTAGTTTTCAGCTATGGATAGCTCTCCAAAAACTGATTAAGTGTTTTATAAATAGCGAGGGCTTCCGAGCCTTACTTGTGGAACTGTGGGCATTCAAAGTCATCCAAACTTTCAAAACTCAAAAAAATCGATTTTAATGGATTTACTTTGAATTAAGATATCTTCGCAACCAGACCTCGTAGGATGTTCTTGTTTTCAGCTGTGGATAGCTCTTGAAAAACTTATTAAGCGTTTCATAAATCAAAATGACCTGTTAGCCTTATTTGCGGAACTGTAGGCATCCAAAGTCATACAGGCCTTCAAAACTCAAAAAATAACTTTGAATGCAAATATATCGAAAACTAGACCATATAGAAGGGTTTGGTTTGGATGTGCCGGTTGCATTTGACAAAACCTTTTTATATATGTACGTTTTAATGGGTTCCAGAGACTTTCGTAAAAAAATTTATTTTTAGTGGTAAGGGGGTAGTCCATGCTTTTCTTCGAAAATCGTTTGGAAAAAAAAGTTGAGTTTTGAACGGCAATGCAAAGGCCTGACCGTTCTCTATTCAACAACGTCAACCGCAACCTCTTACGAGCCTTATTTGGAAAGTTATGGCCATATTAAGACTTTTAGTTTTTGGGTTGAAACAAGAAAGATTAACTTTGAATCAATATATCTCTGCAACGAGACCCCATAGAATGTTCTAGTTTTCAGCTATGGATAGCTCTCCAAAAACTGATTAAGAGTTTTATAAATAGCGAGGGCTTCCGAGCCTTACTTATGGAACTGTAGGCATTCAAAATCATCCAAACTTTCAAAACTCAAAAAAATCGATTTTAATGGATTTACTTTGAAATAAGATATCTTCGCAACCAGACCTCGTAGGATGTTCTAGTTTTCAGCTGTGGATAGCTCTTGAAAAACTTATTAAGCGTTTCATAAATCAAAATGACCTGTTAGCCTTATTTGCGGAACTGTAGGCATCCAAGGTCATACAGGCCTTCAAAACTCAAAAAATAACTTTGAATGCAAATATATCGAAAACTAGACCATATAGAAGGGTTTGGTTTGGATGTGCCGGTTGCATTTGACAAAACCTTTCTATATATGTACGTTTTAATGGGTTCCAGAGACTTTCGTAAACAAATTTATTTTTAGTGGTAAGGGGGTAGTCCATGCTTTTCTTCAAAAATCGTTTGGAAAAAAAAGTTGAGTTTTGAACGGCAATGCAAAGGCCTGACCGTTCTCTATTCAACAACGTCAACCGCAACCTCTTACGAGCCTTATTTGGAAAGTTATGGCCATATTAAGACTTTTAGTTTTTGGGTTGAAACAAGAAAGATTAACTTTGAATCAATATATCTCTGCAACCAGACCCCATAAAATGTTCTAGTTTTCAGCTATGGATAGCTCTCCAAAAACTGATTAAGTGTTTTATAAATAGCGAGGGCTTCCGAGCCATACTTGTGGAACTGTAGGCATTCAAATTCATCCAAACTTTCAAAACTTAAAAAAATCGATTTTAATGGATTTACTTTGAATTAAGATATCTTCGCAACCAGAGCTCGTAGGATGTTCTAGTTTTCAACTGTGGATAGCTCTTGAAAAACTTATTAAGCGTTTCATAAATCAAAATGACCTGTTAGCCTTATTTGCGGAACTGTAGGCATCCAAAGTCATACAGGCCTTCAAAACTCAAAAAATAACTTTGAATGCAAATATCTCGAAAACTAGACCATATAGAAGGGTTTGGTTTGGATGTGCCGGTTGCATTTGACAAAATCTTTCTATATATGTACGTTTTAATTGGTTCCAGAGACTTTCGTAAAAAATTTATTTTTAGTGGTAAGGGGGTAGTCCATGCTTTTCTTCGAAAATCGGTTGAAAAAAAAAAGTTGAGTTTTAAACGGCAATGCAAAGGCCTGACCGTTCTCTATTCAACAACGTCAACCGCAACCTCTTACGAGCCTTATTTGGAAAGTCATGGCCATATTAAGACTTTTAGTTTTTGGGTTGAAACAAGAAAGATTAACTTTGAATCAATATATCTCTGCAACGAGACCCCATAGAATGTTCTAGTTTTCAGCTATGGATAGCTCTCCAAAAACTGATTAAGAGTTTTATAAAAAGCGAGGGCTTCCGAGCCTTACTTATGGAACTGTAGGCATTCAAAATCATCCAAGCTTTCAAAACTCAAAAAAATCGATTTTAATGGATTTACTTTGAATTAAGATATCTTCGCAACCAGACCTCGTAGGATGTTCTAGTTTTCAGCTGTGGATAGCTCTTGAAAAACTTATTAAGCGTTTCATAAATCAAAATGACCTGTTAGCCTTATTTGCGGAACTGTAGGCATCCAAGGTCATACAGGCCTTCAAAACTCAAAAAATAACTTTGAATGCAAATATATCGAAAACTAGACCATATAGAAGGGTTTGGTTTGGATGTGCCGGCTGCATTTGACAAAACCTTTCTATATATGTACGTTTTAATGGGTTCCAGAGACTTTCGTAAACAAATTTATTTTTAGTGGTAAGGGGGTAGTCCATGCTTTTCTTCAAAAATCGTTTGGAAAAAAAAGTTGAGTTTTGAACGGCAATGCAAAGGCCTGACCGTTCTCTATTCAACAACGTCAACCGCAACCTCTTACGAGCCTTATTTGGAAAGTTATGGCCATATTAAGACTTTTAGTTTTTGGGTTGAAACAAGAAAGATTAACTTTGAATCAATATATCTCTGCAACCAGACCCCATAAAATGTTCTAGTTTTCAGCTATGGATAGTTCTCCAAAAACTGATTAAGTGTTTTATAAATAGCGAGGGCTTCCGAGCCATACTTGTGGAACTGTAGGCATTCAAATTCATCCAAACTTTCAAAACTTAAAAAAATCGATTTTAATGGATTTACTTTGAATTAAGATATCTTCGCAACCAGAGCTCGTAGGATGTTCTAGTTTTCAGCTGTGGATAGCTCTTGAAAAACTTATTAAGCGTTTCATAAATCAAAATGACCTGTTAGCCTTATTTGCGGAACTGTAGGCATCCAAAGTCATACAGGCCTTCAAAACTCAAAAAATAACTTTGAATGCAAATATATCGAAAACTAGACCTTATAGAAGGGTTTGGTTTGGATGTGCCGGTTGCATTTGACAAAACCTTTCTATATATGTACGTTTTAATGGGTCCATGCTTTTCTTCGAAAATCGGTTGGAAAAAAAAAGTTGAGTTTTAAACGGCAATGCAAAGGCCTGACCGTTCTCTATTCAACAACGTCAACCGCAACCTCTTACGAGCCTTATTTGGAAAGTTAAGGCCATATTAAGACTTTTAGTTTTTGGGTAAGATTAACTTTGAATCAATATATCTCTGCAACGAGACCCCACAGAATGTTCTTGTTTTCAGCTATGGATAGCTCTCCAAAAACTGATTAAGAGTTTTATAAATAGCGAGGGCTTCCGAGCCTTACTTATGGAACTGTAGGCATTCAAAGTCATCCAAACTTTCAAAACTCAAAAAAATCGATTTTAATGGATTTACTTTGAATTAAGTTATCTTCGCAACCAGAGCTCGTAGGATGTTCTAGTTTTCAGCTATGGATAGCTCTCCAAAAACTAATTGAGCGTTTTATAAATAGCGAGGGCTTCCGAGCCATACTTGTGGAACTGTAGGCATTCAAATTCATCCAAACTTTCAAAACTTAAAAAAATCGATTTTAATGGATTTACTTTGATTTAAGATATCTTCGCAACCAGAGCTCGTAGGATGTTCTAGTTTTCAGCTGTGGATAGCTCTTGAAAAACTTATTAAGCGTTTCATAAATCAAAATGACCTGTTAGCCTTATTTGCGGAACTGTAGGCATCCAAAGTCATACAGGCCTTCAAAACTCAAAAAATAACTTTGAATGCAAATATCTCGAAAACTAGACCATATAGAAGGGTTTGGTTTGGATGTGCCGGTTGCATTTGACAAAATCTTTCTATATATGTACGTTTTAATTGGTTCCAGAGACTTTCGTAAAAAATTTATTTTTAGTGGTAAGGGGGTAGTCCATGCTTTTCTTCGAAAATCGGTTGAAAAAAAAAGTTGAGTTTTAAACGGCAATGCAAAGGCCTGACCGTTCTCTATTCAACAACGTCAACCGCAACCTCTTACGAGCCTTATTTGGAAAGTCATGGCCATATTAAGACTTTTAGTTTTTGGGTTGAAACAAGAAAGATTAACTTTGAATCAATATATCTCTGCAACGAGACCCCATAGAATGTTCTAGTTTTCAGCTATGGATAGCTCTCCAAAAACTGATTAAGAGTTTTATAAATAGCGAGGGCTTCCGAGCCTTACTTATGGAACTGTAGGCATTCAAAATCATCCAAACTTTCAAAACTCAAAAAAATCGATTTTAATGGATTTACTTTGAATTAAGATATCTTCGCAACCAGACCTCGTAGGATGTTCTAGTTTTCAGCTGTGGATAGCTCTTGAAAAACTTATTAAGCGTTTCATAAATCAAAATGACCTGTTAGCCTTATTTGCGGAACTGTAGGCATCCAAGGTCATACAGGCCTTCAAAACTCAAAAAATAACTTTGAATGCAAATATATCGAAAACTAGACCATATAGAAGGGTTTGGTTTGGATGTGCCGGTTGCATTTGACAAAACCTTTCTATATATGTACGTTTTAATGGGTCCATGCTTTTCTTCGAAAATCGGTTGGAAAAAAAAAGTTGAGTTTTAAACGGCAATGCAAAGGCCTGACCGTTCTCTATTCAACAACGTCAACCGCAACCTCTTACGAGCCTTATTTGGAAAGTTAAGGCCATATTAAGACTTTTAGTTTTTGGGTAAGATTAACTTTGAATCAATATATCTCTGCAACGAGACCCCACAGAATGTTCTTGTTTTCAGCTATGGATAGCTCTCCAAAAACTGATTAAGAGTTTTATAAATAGCGAGGGCTTCCGAGCCTTACTTATGGAACTGTAGGCATTCAAAGTCATCCAAACTTTCAAAACTCAAAAAAATCGATTTTAATGGATTTACTTTGAATTAAGTTATCTTCGCAACCAGAGCTCGTAGGATGTTCTAGTTTTCAGCTATGGATAGCTCTCCAAAAACTAATTGAGCCTCGTAGGATGTTCTAGTTTTCAGCTGTGGATAGCTCTTGAAAAACTTATTAAGCGTTTCATAAATCAAAATGACCTGTTAGCCTTATTTGCGGAACTGTAGGCATCCAAGGTCATACAGGCCTTCAAAACTCAAAAAATAACTTTGAATGCAAATATATCGAAAACTAGACCATATAGAAGGGTTTGGTTTGGATGTGCCGGTTGCATTTGACAAAACCTTTCTATATATGTACGTTTTAATGGGTCCATGCTTTTCTTCGAAAATCGGTTGGAAAAAAAAAGTTGAGTTTTAAACGGCAATGCAAAGGCCTGACCGTTCTCTATTCAACAACGTCAACCGCAACCTCTTACGAGCCTTATTTGGAAAGTTAAGGCCATATTAAGACTTTTAGTTTTTGGGTAAGATTAACTTTGAATCAATATATCTCTGCAACGAGACCCCACAGAATGTTCTTGTTTTCAGCTATGGATAGCTCTCCAAAAACTGATTAAGAGTTTTATAAATAGCGAGGGCTTCCGAGCCTTACTTATGGAACTGTAGGCATTCAAAGTCATCCAAACTTTCAAAACTCAAAAAAATCGATTTTAATGGATTTACTTTGAATTAAGTTATCTTCGCAACCAGAGCTCGTAGGATGTTCTAGTTTTCAGCTATGGATAGCTCTCCAAAAACTAATTGAGCGTTTTATAAATAGCGAGGGCTTCCGAGCCTTACTTGTGGAATTGTGGGCATTCAAAGTCATCCAAACTTTCAAAACTCAAAAAAATCGATTTTAATGGATTTACTTTGAATTAAGATATCTTCGCAACCAGAGCTCGTAGGATGTTCTTGTTTTCAGCTGTGGATAGCTCTTGAAAAACTTATTAAGCGTTTCATAAATCAAAATGACCTGTTAGCCTTATTTGCGGAACTGTAGGCATCCAAAGTCATACAGGCCTTCAAAACTCAAAAAATAACTTTGAATGCAAATATATCGAAAACTAGACCATATAGAAGGGTTTGGTTTGGATGTGCCGGTTGCATTTGACAAAACCTTTCTATATATGTACGTTTTAATGGGTTGCAGAGACTTTCGTAAAAAAATTTATTTTTAGTGGTAAGGGGGTAGTCCATGCTTTTCTTCGAAAATCGGTTGAAAAAAAAAGTTGAGTTTTGAACGGCAATGCAAAGGCCTGACCGTTCTCTGTTCAACAACGTCAACCGCGACCTCTTACGAGCCTTATTTGGAAAGTTATGGCTATATTAAGACTTTTAGTTTTTGGGTTGAAACAAGAAAGATTAACTTTGAATCAATATATCTCTGCAACGAGACCCCATAGAATGTTCTAGTTTTCAGCTATGGATAGCTCTCCAAAAACTGATTAAGAGTTTTATAAATAGCGAGGGCTTCTGAGCCTTACTTATGGAACTGTAGGCATTCAAAATCATCCAAACTTTCAAAACTCAAAAAAATCGATTTTAATGGATTTACTTTGAATTAAGATATCTTCGCAACCACGCCACGCAGAATGTTCTAGTTTTCAGCTGTAGATAGCTCTTGGAAAATTTATTAAGCTTTTTATAAGCCAAAATAACCTGTTAGACTTATTTGCGGAACGCGGAACTGTAGGCATCCAAAGTCATACAGGCCTTTAAAACTCAAAAAATAACTTTGAATGCAAATATCTCGTAAACTAGACCATATAGAAGGGTTTGGTTTGGATGTGCTGATATCATTTGGTAAAACCTATCTATATTATGGCCAGTTATGTATTTATTAAAAAATCAAACTTTAGATTTTGATCGAATTCGTAATTGACTGACTAACTTAGATCTGCAAAGTTTGTGTTCGTAAACCAAAACTCAAATCTGACTTCAGCAGGCCTGCAAACAAATTACTTTCATGAACATTATAACTTGTGTAGTAATCAAGTTGGTGCGGCCGGCTGGCGACGGTTCTTTAACTACAAAAGACCCTTAATTCGAAGTAGCCGTGACAAGTCACAAATCATCTGCAGATCCCATACAAGAACAGCATGAGTCGGACACTATTACTTCCACAAACCAGCAAAAGCCAGTAACACCTAATACTCCGGTAGCTGCAGAGATGCGAAAGTCAACCCGAACAAAAAAGCCTCCCGTAAGATTTGGTATTGACTAAGAAGGGGGAAATGAAGCACCCTATAAAAGTCAACCCAGTGCAGCCAACTAATGAGAAGCGCTAACCTAAATTAACAGCCATGGGTTTTCTATTTCCTTTATGAATTACGTCACTTCTACTTTGGCTGCCACTTGATTTAAACCTTGATTTAAACCTTATTCAGCGTTCAACTAAATCTCATTCATCTAGTTTGTAAAGTAGATATAAGAATTTGAATTATATAATATAGGTTGAATTATAAAAGAAATTATAACAGATAGATTCTTCAATGATGGTACTTTTGCAATGCCTGTATGCATACGCATTTAGTTACGCATTGATGAGTTACTGCTTTTACTTCTGCTAGTGCCTTGTTGTATATCGAACGTGAACAGAATCCAGGACCTTTGTTAGAAGTACCTAAATGCGAGACAGTTGTAAGGTTGCAAATTTTATAAAACTCATGTTGGAAGTTTATGAACAAAAATAAGATGGAAGCTTCTTTTAACAGGCAGGCCTGAGGAAAGGTGATTTTGAATAACTTTTTTTAAAGTTTTATAGTTTTTGTCGTGCTGTTTATGGATTTCTATCTGCGCTTAAGAAAATTTGCATGTAAAATACAACATAAATGCAATTTTTTTAAGGACAGATAAAATTCACAGAAAACGGGTCATTAGATAAACTTGCTCTTAACTTGCTCTTTAGCATAGGGCAAGTACTGGTTTCGTGTCAAAACCAAATTTCGCGAGGTTTTAATCAAAACTAACATTTACGATGATGGAGAAGTCTGAAAAAGTTATTTTTGATAAGACACCCGTGGGTAGATTTATCCGTGCGTCCTTATGTACATCGAGCTAGCGCCTAAACGGTTTGACGGATTTGCTTCAAATTTGATTTGAAGCATTTTTATTTGATTCCCTAAAAGAGAAATTGAAATGTTTGTTTAAGCTGATATAGATCAAGTCATACCAGAATGATTTGGGGTTTGTCAAGTTTTCTAGAAAATAGCTCTTACGACATTGATTAAATTTCGTATGAAGGGCGGGACGTGTGCAGAGGGGGACAGGGGAGACAGCTGCCCCCTAGAAATTTATCATTATAGCTAGCGCAATAAAATTACTCTCGGTAAAAACAAAACTAAGAAAGTTTCGATAAATAAGCCATCAATTCAACTAAGGGCAGGCTGTTTTTTTTTTTTTTTGTTTTACCAATGGAAAGCTTGCTGAGCTAAATATACAATAAAACGTTCCTTATATAGTTATAAGAATATTCAGATACTCCTAAGAAAAAAAGATTTAGTTCGTCCATGATTTTTTTTTTGAAAATCAATTAAAAAAAATTGCTAAAATCTGTAAAATTTTGAACAACAATGCAAAAGTCTGTTCGTTCTAAAGTTCAAATTTTTGCCAAAAATCGCGTTTGAAGAGAAAATAAATCATCGATTTTTCAACTTCTGTTTTTTATATAGTGTGACAGAATTTGCCAAGATCACGAAAATCAAATTTTTACTCACTCACTAACTAAATTACTATTCATACTTACGTGATCTTTTATTAATTGAAAAACATGCCCACGAAGAAGTCATATTTTTAAACTAACTAACTCACTCCATCTCCAACTCCAACTCCAACTTCAACTCCAACTCCAACTCCAACACCAACCCCAACTTTAACTCCCCTTGTGCAACTCCAACTCCATCTCCATCTCCAACTCCAACTCCAACTCCAACTCCAACTTCAACATCAACTCCAACTCCAATTCCAACTCCAACTTCAACTCCAACTCGAACTTCAACTCCAACTCCCCTTGGCCTACTCCATCTCCAACTCCAACTCTAACTCCAACTCCAATTCCAACTCCAACTCCAACTTCAACTTCAACTTCAACTTCAACTTCAACTTCAACTTCAACTTCAACTTCAACTTCAACTTCAACTTCAACTTCAACTTCAACTTCAACTCCAACTCCAACTTCAACTCCAACCCCAACTCCAACTCCAACTTTAACCCCAACTCCACACACTTGGGACCAACACACTTCAACCCGCACGTTTGGTCACCGGGCTAATCTCGTCCCGAGACATTTCATTTCGGAAGTCAAATCTCGTCCCAAGAAAATTCAAACCGGCCCGGATATCTAATGTTGTATCCGTGGCTATCCTACTTTCAATTTTACCAATACCGATAGCTAAGATGTTTGTATCGGTAAACATCAAAAAACACCCATGCCTTGTAATTTTGGAATGCTGCAATGCATTTTTGACTAAGGATAATTCGACTGCAAATCAAAAATATCAATCATTCTTATGTAATCATCCCAGCCGCCACGCCAGCCCAACCAACAAAATTTCAAACTAAATCTATACCATAGTTTTAAGCTATATTCCCATTAATGTAGCCGCACTTGAATTTTGCCTCTAATTCTCCTAATTAATCCCATAATATTTACGACTTAAATATCAAATATTCACACAGCAGCATTTAGAGCCAGACACTTTCTTTTCATCAGCCGGATCGGTCTTATACATATAAGAATAGTGACTGGTAAGTGTAGGTGATACCTATGTTGCACCCGGATTCTTTTGCCCACCCCACAATTCCTGTCCTAAAAAGTCCTCTATGTCTTGGTTCATTTCTCCGTCAAGCGGGTTTATGTGCCAGCACGTTCACAAAAGACGGATCAAAATGGATTAAATTTCACGTTCCATGAATCCTCTGAACATTTCCTTAAAAGCTTTTAAACGGCCTCCCGATGCTGATGATTTCGCATGAATGCCACCTAAAAACTATGGTAGTCGCTAACTTTTCAGTTTTTGATAGGAATTGCGAGGTTTGAGTACTTATACCTACCCTTCACCTTCCTATATGCCTATACGATGATAGCTGATGCCTGATGGGAACTGTGACGACGTTGAAAATCGTCAACCAGAACCTTTTTGCTTGCAATGCGACACCGCAATAATGGCTTAGCACTTTTGGCCATTGTTCCGCTAATTGCATTTTAATGTTTAACTATATAATGGGGCACCTGTGGAAGAAAAGGTTAGCGAAAGACACGGACGCTTTGCTTGTTGAATGACGAACACAGGGACCTTTGGTAGAGCCCTATATAACGTGTCCTTTAATTTAGAAAGAGAAAACTCCCAATAGCTGTTTGTTTAACGTCACTTTAATTTCACATTTTGACAAGCATTTTATTTTTTATACCCTACGAGCTAGGACATGGTAGGTTCGTGTTGAAAAACGGACTTAACCTATAACGACTTGCGTTGAACTCACACACGATCAATACCACCGCATTCACCAATAGGGGTTGATGGGGTATCGGACATAGCCTGGTCCGTACGCACCCCAAGGGTAGTTGTTGTATCCATATCTGTACACCGGACTGTAGGGATAGTATCCAGTTGGATATGTTGGCAAATACGAGGGGTAGAATCGAGGGGTTGTTGGTATTGGTGTTGCGAGTGGTGGCAGAAACGAGATAGTTGGTGTGACAATTCCATTATAGTTCCTTACTACAAACTGATGGCTGTGAGCGGTCACAATTCCAGGACCTAGGTTTGGCACAATTCCAGACGGCTTGGCTACGGCACAAGCCATGATTGCGAGAATGATTGAGAGAATCTACATACATCAGAAAAGACCGTTTTGAGTTTATAGATTTTCAGGATATACCGTATGAAAAAGGAGACTTACGTGAGGTAACATTATAGGAACAATTTAAATCAGTTTGCTACTAGACAGCACGCGAGTTGGCAACGAATGAAAATGAAAGTGTGAACTGTTCCATCCGTAATCGATAATTTACTTTTATATACAAAGTCTAGGACTCCATTTTTGGAATTGGAATATTTTTGAGTCTGCATAGTTGGAGGTGGGACACCTTATGCAGTTGCATAGAAATGAAGTCACGCACCAATCTCTAATGCAATTTTTTACATTTTTGTTTTGTTTTTCTTTTTTGTTTCAGTTATTAGTTTTGATTTTTGCGATAGTGTGGCATCATCGTTTTGTGCATTTATTTTTAAATTCATTGGAGCCCCCAATCGAACAAAGCTTATGTTTCATAATTTGGAAATCTAAGCGGGTGCGGTGTTAGAAATATTTATTATTATTTTCTGAAGAGTTGCAGTGATGCACTTATGGCTAATTAACCTTGCATATTGTTGAATTGGGAAGTCGTTTGAGTCATGTTTTTTCATTGATAAGAACAGAATTACAAGCTGTCATGAGTTGAATTGTGAATAAGTGTGGTTAAGTGTTGAAAGACAAACAAAAGGTGTACCTACCTATTTTATGATTATTTTGATTATTTTAATTGAATTAGTGTTTATTTCTCATAAGGATAGGATTATTCTATTAAAAATCAATTAAAGAATCAGTGAACTGTCAGTGAAATAAATAGGAACAGCGGAATTTGTCCTACCTGAAGAACAAGTTTTGTTTGGCTGCTAACCCATTTCCGGCAGCTACCAGTTCCAGTTGACTTAGAAACTTGAAATTTGACACACTTTCTTTTTTGGGTCTAATTAGAGGTAATCCGAAATAAAAAAATTGGAAAAGCTTCTGGTTCTCCGAAAAATTCACGTTGCGTTTTCGCAACGCTCGCCGAAAGGGGTATCAAAATTATTTTTTTTACTTGGAATATGAATCAAATGAATTAAATATAGATACACTGGGTAATGAAAAGATTGTTGAAAATAAAAAATAATAAAATTCGTAATAAGTTATACAATATATTTAGACATAATGTATGTTTAAAAAAAAGGGGTTTTGTGTGGTATTTCTTGCAGGACAAACCAGTTTAGTTGAAACACTTGTGACAACGGAGACGCTTTTCTGTTTTGATGATGTCGAAACAGACAACTTCATTGGGGTTTCCTTCCGTTTGAATCACAGGCAGTGGCGGATCCAGGGGGGTGGCTATAGGGGCTAAAGCCCCCCCCACAGGCGGTTCTTAAAATTGATTGAAATATAGAAATCAGAATCAGGAGTCAGAAAAAATAACGAGGCTGGGGCTACGCAATTTATATGCTACGTATTTTTTTTCTAAGCCCCAAATTAATAAGGTTGGGGCTGAATTCTGAAGGGAATTGTACAAAAAACAAGTTCGGGCTATGGATAATTGACAGAAAATATGGACGAAAAAAAAAAACAGCTCGCGAGTAGGGCTTGACAAGAATTGGACAAAAAAACGTGGTGCTAATCAAATAATTCCTTTAAAACTTACCTTATTCCAGAAATTTTTTGCGCTTGACTCAAGGGACTGTCAAGTCCAAGTTGGGGCTAAAGCTTAAAGAGATAATTGAAAAAAACGGGGGTCGGGGCCTAACAATTAACATGCCAAACGAAAAAATAATTCACTCTATGAACTTCGCTAACTTTGCAAAAAAACGAAATTGGGGCTAAAAGCCGTGAAGAATTTGGGAACAACAAATCAAAATCTGAGTTTTCTCTGGCCACTCAGAAAATCATGCGTGTGAATATTTGCAGTCCCTCTAGACCGACGTACAAATTTACTGACAGATTTTTTTTTCTGGTGGTTCAAAGCTTGACGTGGCTGGAAATTGAAGGTATATACATTTTTTTTCTATCTCCACTTAAAAATATTTTAAATGTTAAATACTACAGATGTTATTGTATGTCATATTGAAATCATTTTATACCGGGGATAGAAGCTGATATAAATGCACAAAAAACAAGGCTATTCTAAAAGGAAAAGTGGGAATGCCAAAATTTAATTATTTATATAACTGTAGATTTTCACAAAAAAACCTTTAACCTAAACTAAAACTTTTTTATATTAGTTATGTATAAATTATAAAAATATATAAATTATAAAACAAAATCAACATCTTCACAATAGTTAAAATAATTTGTTCTTCAAGGGAAGCGTTTTTCTCTTTTCACTCTCACAACGAATGTTACATTTCCTCGTCACTCGAAAACATTTTAAAAAAAAATAATTTCAAATAGAAAGAAATATAATAATTTATTATTATTATAAAATGGCAGTTTTCAATAAGATTTTAGAATGATTATAACGATCAAGTGTTTTGAACGCTGCACTGATAGAACAAGAGCCTACAGCTAATTTTGGGAGTGGATTGCTAACTAAAATATGAGTATGATGGTTTGTAGGTGCATATATCGCGGTATCAAAAACAACCGTCTGACAGGTTTCTTTTTCAGCCTTTGGCGGGTGTGCGAGTTTGAAAATAGCGATTTCCAGTTTATTTTTTTATAGGTATTACCACTTCAATAAATTTTAAAGATATATAATGTGATGCTCTGTCATTTTCTTTAAGTCAAAACGTCAAAATCTTGGCAATCCGACCAATAGAACTAAAGATATTAGGTTTTTAAGCGAACCTTAATCGATTTTTTTGGAGACTTTGTTTTGCTGATTTTTTGTGTTTTATAATTCTCCAAGAAAAAGACGATAAGGTCCTCTTAAAAAGCTTATATTTTGAGTTCTATTGGTCGAATTGCCAAGATTATGATGTTTTGACTTAATGACAACATCACATAATATATTTTTTAAATTTATTGAAGTGGTAATACCTCTGACAAAGTTAACTGGAAAATCGCTATTTTCAAATCCCCACCCCCACAAAAGGCTGAAAAAGAAACCTGAGAGACGGTTGTTTTTGATACCGCGATATATGCACCTAGAAACCATCATACTCATATTTTGGTTATCAATCCACTCCCAAAACTTGCTGCCGGCTCTTAGGCTGTGAAGTTTAAATTGCAGAATACATTCGTTTAACTAGAACTACCAGAATTATCTAAGTTCAAGGTTTACTTTGAAACCGAATCAAGTGCTGAACTTAAGTTTAAACATAAATTGTAGTTTAACTTGTGAAACTGGCCATTAATGTCTCAAACTGGATCTACCAAGCCCCCCCCACAGCCTAATCCTAGATCCGCTACTGATCACAGGTTCAGTATTTGTTTCCGATCGCAACCGGGAATCTACAACAAACTTTCTAAATTCTACAAAGATGGTGCATTGGTGTTTCCTTCGTAAATTTTTTGCAAATGCAAAGTTTACATTACTTTGTGTGACGTAAAAAAATTGTCGAAAGTAATCGACTTGGTATATTGATTTGTCGGAAGTAATCTGAGTACAACATTTTTTCCAAACCCGAATTCAGAGGAGTTTTCACAACTTGCATTGAAACAAGTATCTATCATGTGATCTGCCCCGTGGCATTATTTTTATCCTGCGGCATAATTTTTGTCCAACGGCATTATTTTTGCACCGCGGCATTATTTATGCCCGCGGCATATTTTCTGCCCCGTGGCATTACTTTTGCCCCGCGGCAATAATTATGCCCACGTCATTATTTTTGCCCTGCGGCATTATTTTTGCCCCGCGGCATTTTTTCTGCCCCGCGGCATTATTTTTGCCCTGCGGCATTATTTTTGCCCCGCGGCATTATTTTTGCCCCGCGTCATTTTTTCTGCCCCGCGGCAATATTTTTGCTCCATGGCATTATTTTTGCCCCGCGGCATTATTTTTGCCCCGCGTCATTTTTTTTGCCCCGCGGCATTATTTTTGCCCCCCGGAATTTTTTCAGCCCCGTGGCATTGTTTTTGCCCACGGCAGATTGCGCCAAATAGGCCTTATTATTATACTAGTAAAAGGTTTTTATTTTTCAATTTTAAAATTTGGACACTAGGGCGTATGAGTTACCTTAAATCGGAATTAATTTTTTTAGTTAAGAAGTCTTCAACCGAAATTAAGGGAAGCTCCGATTTCGCGTAAGATGATTAAAGTAGTATCTATCACCATATCAGCCATTTAAAATTCGCTTTTAATATAGTTATATACATATTCTGTAACTAACGGCTGAACTGAAGGAATGATTCTTAAAAATCCTTAAAATCAATTAAAAAATATTATATTTTATTTGAAAAAAAAATTACCAGCTAATGTATGTTGTTCATACCTCCTTTCTTTCTCATGAGAGAATATTCAACATTACCGTTTTATTAATTCTATTTCCATAACATTATACTGCTTAAGGGCTGGTAAACGATAACGCTCTAGCTCCATACCTAATCATAATCATGACACTGAGTTGAGAACGTGTCATGTTTTAGGGATTAGATATGAATTAAATTGTGTTTGAGGGAAATTATGAAATTGATGAGTTTATAAATTGAATACTTATGTAGGTATAGAGGCATAAATCTGTTTGTACTTAATGTTTTATTTCTCTACCAAAATTACCCTAATACATATACAATCCAATCTAGAGGCTGAAAACCTTTCTATTTTCTTTTTTATGATGGTAAATTATTCTTAAATCGAAGTTTCATATAAAGTGAAACTTGAAAGTCATTGGTTTGTCATTTATTACCCACAAAATTGTGATATTCTCATTTTTTCATTCTCAAACCTCAAGGAATTTTCATGTAGTGTAAAAAAATAGTACCTACCCGTCTTATGTTCATAGAGAGTTATATAAAAGTTTAATCTACTTTTTGATCTTTTTTTATACGTCAGTGTAACGAAAAATTATGATTTATGGATGAAACTTTATAAGCCAGTGTAAGCCAAGAAGTGGTTCTGCTTTATATATTTTTAGGAAATCTCTTCGCATGGACTACCCTTGCTTGTAAGTTGAGAGCACACTTGTGGAGCTATTTTCATGAAGTTTAAATTTAAAAAAAAGAGGAATATAATGCTTTAAATCTAGACACAGCGTTAGAATTTCATAAATATTAAAATAGGTTTATATGAGTCTTACTTAACACAGAAGCAGTTAATGGATTTCATGAGGTGATGACGCAGGTGGTAGAGAATAGTAATAATAATAATTATTATTTTTTCAGTTAAAAAAAGAGAACTAATCTTAAGGTGCTTTTCGGAATAGTTTTCGAATAAATATTTAATGATAAAATTTTAACTTTAAAAAGAGAGTGGAAATTCAACGAGTTTAAATAATGGCAGACAAAAATATGAAATTTACTAAGAGGAGAACACTATGATGATTCTGTTACTTAGATTTAATTTTTAAATTTGTTTGGTACTTGCGGGGATGGGTCGTTATTCCTTACCAAACATTTTGTTCGAGAATAATTGCGTATTTCAAATTTCTGTAATCCAAAAATTGTTATTCTTATTCTGGACACTAATAAGTTCTGTGTAAAGCCAAACAAAAAACTCATAGATTATAGATATACAGTCGTGGCCACCTAATTAAGAACGATATTTTTATAAAGTTTTAAAACGCATAACTTTTGTTTGGGAAATCTGTTGAGGGTGAGTTGTGGTTTTAATAATAGCCCATGAACTACGGTACACTTTGGGATATGTTTAAAAAATATAAGCATGAGAATATTGGTAGGAAAAATATAAACATTAATTTAACTCTTATTTCGTCTGGAAATATAATTAAGAACAGAAACAAAATGTTGTAATAACATTAAAAATCTTTGAAATTTCAATGGGTATCAATTTATTGTAGGAAAACCTTAATTCTACCCTTAATAATTTCAGACAAAATTCTTTGCATATTTTCGCGTAAGGCATGGAATCTTGATAGTGGTGTACTCTATCAGATTTCATCAATATTAAGAACATTCTGATCAAAATGTTCCATAAGTTCTCGATAGAATTTAGGCCCGAGCTTTGGACGGTCTAATCTAAAAAATGACTTCTTGAATACGCAAACACCTTCTTAGCAATCCGTTTAGGACTTTTTGGATCATTATCGTCCTTAAAACAAATTTTATGGACATGATTTCAAATGAATAAGACCCCAAAACTTGTTCATCTCAATGTCTTTATAAACTTTCTGGTCAATTCGAGCATTTTTTCTAACTTATCGACCATACTATCCCAAGTCAATGCACCCAAATTAAATTAAGTTTTATCCTGTACTCTGTACCGTCTTAAGAGTGTATTTATGATTCAATTTCTTGTTCTGAGGATTTCTTGTTATGTAGGTCAAAAGGAAATTTGATGTTAGAAGCCCTTAGATTAAGAAATTGAATCAAAAATACACTCTTAAGACGGTACAGAGTACACGATAAAACATAATTTAATTTGGGTGCATTGACTTGGCATAGTACTATCAAGATTTCATGCTTTACGCGAAAATATGCAAAGAATTTTGTCTCAAATTATAAAGGACTAAGGTTTTCCTACAATAAATTGATATTGAACATATTGAAATTTCAATTTTTTAATGTTATGACAACATTTTGTTTCTGTTCTAAATTATATTTCCAGACGAAATAAGAGCTAAATTGATGTTTATTTTGTTCCTAATAATATTCTCATAATTATATTTTTTAAACATTACTCAAAGTGTACCGTAGGTCATGGGCTATTATTAAAACCACAACTCAACCTCAACGGATTTCCCAAACAAAAGTTATGTATTTTAAAATTTTATACAATTATAGTTCTTAATTATGTGGCCACGACTGTAGATGCAAATGCATACCAAGTAAATCATGATTTATAAAACGTCGATACGAAATGATTCGTATTTGTATACATTAGGGTTACCGGTATTTCCCAAACTCACTTTCATCGAAAGCTTAGGTCACAAAAAAGGTTCTGCATGAAAACAAAATTTATCCGGAGTCATTACCCCGTGTCTCTAATCTAAAGCCTTACTTCTTCCATTCATTTTTTAATGGAATTTTTCTCGTTTTATTCTGTCAAACATCTGAAGGTATTCCCAACTTTTTTTTTTTGTTGATTTTTGTTTTATAATTATTCGTTTAAAACCTCACATTCAAAAATATACATATGTATGTACCTATGTATCTATGTATGTTGAAAACTAAATTTATAATTTATTTCGATTTTTGACATTTATAAATATTTTTACATAAACCTTTCTTGAATAACACGGTTTATTATGTTACAACGCTTTTTACTGTGAATTCATATACATATGTATGTAGCTTTTTTTTTTTGATTTTTTGTGTTTTATAAATCTCCAAGAAAAAGCAACTAAGGTTTGCTTAAAAAAGTTGAGTTCTTTTAGTCAGATTTCCAAGATTAAGGTGTTTAAAATAAGAGAAAATTACAGAACATCATGATTTCTTTTCTTTTTTTACATACCTATGTATGTATATCTGACAAAAAATTGAAAAGTCGTTATTTTCAAACACCCACTGACTTTAAAGTCTGAGAAAAAACCTTCTGGACTTCTGTTTTCGATTAGTTGTGTAGGGTACATTGAACTTGTATATATACCTATTCAGTAAGACGTATGGCACGACGCACAGAGGAGTATTCTTGCTCAAAATCCGGTCAAAAACCAGAAATAAAAAATTAACAAATGACACTAAATTTGCATTGTATGTACACCTCACATATTGAGCTAACATTAACCGGATCTTAAAAAATTAACCCCCCCCCCGCAGCAAGTAGGTAGACCGAATCTTGTCAATCTTGAGCAGAAATGTCTTTTTTACCATGCCCCCGCCGTAAATTTTAATAACCTTGCAGTATTTGTTGTGAGTGGTTCTTCTTAAAAATTTGCATTGGATGCGGAAGCTCAGTGTATGTACTTAATTATGATACCAAAAAATGTTGTTTTTTTTATTTAAAGTTGCTTTTTAAGGGTTTTAAATGACTAAAATATTGTTATTTTTGGTTAAAATTATAGAAAAAAAACCTTTTTTGTAATAGTTTCGGGCGTGAGGTGGAGGTCTGGAATCGCTTCCCAGCCTCGTCCACTTAAAAACTAAATAAGTTTTTTTCAGGGCTACTGCCTCTTGCGAGGAATTGACAAATCCTCCAAGAGTATCACTTGTCACGAAAAAGTGCTTCTCGTCTAGCCGTTCGGATTCGGCATAAAATTGTAGGTCCCTTCCATTCCTGTCGAAAGGCGCACACATGAATGGTTACGAGTTGTTAGTCACTAGGCCCTAGTTCTTCATGAGCTGTTGTGCCACGCGATTTTTATTTTCGGGCGTGATCGGGCAAATATTATTTTTTATAACAAAGTATATGCCCTCGTTATGCTATCCAAGAAGAAACATTTTCCACATGTTTCCACATTTTTTTTTAAAGACAGTTTATATTTTTGTACCGTATTTTTTCGTCGTTTTGAAAAATTGGTTTACAGGCTTTTTTCTTGTATTAGGTTCGGGCTCATATGACATCAAAATGTCCTGGAGACCATTATACACAACTTTTAAAGACAGCAGTAAACGCACGTGGGATACATATGTTTTTTCATAATGTTCTATTTTCATTTTTTGAAAATATATCTTAGTTTTTTTACACACTTTTATTATTTTTTTTTTTTTTTTCAATATTATAACGTTATATATTCGACATAGGGTTAAAATGTGCATATTAAATCACTTCTATTAAAAAAATATCAACAAATAATTTTGACCGGATTTTGGGGTCAAATACTCCTCTGTGCGACGGTGTGTATTTAATCATCATTTATATAAAAACCGCACAGTTTTTATTAGTTTTTCCCTAAAATGGTGTCATGGTGAGGTTTATTTTTTGTTGTTTGATTTTAATAAACTACATTTTTTAAATGCCTTGAACTAACCATCTGGTACAGTACAAATAAGATATAATTTTCAAACTATTCGGAATGGTTGAAGTCATTGCTATAATAACCAGTCTTACGTTACGTTACGTTACAATGCAGAAGGTTGTTGTCCTAACTCCAGACACAACGTAGTACAGTTAAAACAAAAATAAATAAATTCGGAGCTTCAAAATTTAGTTTGTTTTGATTGGGTAAATAACATGAATCACAAAAAAAAATCAAAAAGTAAAATTTAATATAATGTCGTTTTCGATTGGATTTCGAAACACTAATACTCCTTTTTGATTCCTATCGAATTATTTTCTGTTGTTCCAAGACTAAACTTGCGAAAATTATGTGTGTGTGAGTTAATTGTCTGATATTTATGTATATTTTGCATTTTTAGTGGAGTAAAATTAATTTGACAAGTTATCCGACGAAAGAGCTTATGTGTATATGTGTGTTCCGGGTTTACTCCTTTATAAAATCCGGAACAGAAAATAACTCCGAAAACATTACTGGGGACAGCCAATCGAATGTTATTATGGATTAAGTGGAGTCAAAAAGGAGTAACTGCGAACCTCCAACCGAAAACGACAAACAACAATTTTGTGTTTTCAAATTAAAAATAAAAATCCCACACACAAATCGCTGGCTTAATAATAAAATGTTAGATTTTCATTATTCTGAGATATTCGCTTCCAAAGTTTTACGAAGGTGATTTTGTGTCGAAATATCAGGATTTATTAAAAAAAATAGTTAAATATTTAAATGACTAAGATACTATGTTCGATATAGATATAATTAACACTAGATTTCAATTTTAACATAGAACATTTTTCTAACTTTTTTGAATTTTGTGTAAGTTTTTTGTTCTATGTCGGACATAGAACACCATAGCACTGAGGGAGATATATGGAAATCAATTGCTAATTGGGAAAAAATTAAATAAAATATGCAGTGAAATTACAAAAAAATGGTTACTGCGATTGAAAGACCGTAAAAAACTATTATTTATGCTAAAAAATTACATATAAAGTGCAAAATTCTATAGATTAAAGTTCATCAATAGAGTTTTTGCATTTGCAAATATTTTTTGATAATTTATTTATTGATTGAGTACCGATCTGCAATCGACTGTGAGTGGACGTGTGCGAGATTAGTGAATTGCCTTGCAAAATACCTTCAATTGTTTTCATTGACCAATTCCATAAAATCTCTCAGTGTTTTCTCCATATTGCCCCTTACACTTAAAAAAAATAAAAATAAAACAAACAAAGTACCCAATATTCCCAAATCTAAAAATAAAAAACAAAAAGAATATAATTCTGCGAGTTACGCCGCGAAAAAAAATCAATAGCCCATGCTCATACCTACTAGCACTAGTATGAATGAGCGATGGACATTTAAAGGACAGCTAATAGAAGTGGTCAAAGAGTTCAAATATGGTTATTTTCACACCAAACCTTAATATGGAAAGACACCTTAAAGTGAAATAAGCAAATGCCAAAACTGCTGTAAGTACAACCTGGAAACAATGCTTTGCAAATAAGCACATTACACATAGCAGCAAGTATCGGGTGTTTGAAGCTGTAGCGGAGTCGGTTTTGTTGTACGCAGCACAAGTTTGGGGTGCAAAACAGTACGATACAGTGGATAAATTGTTAAGATACTACTTAAAACGGATATTTCATCTTCCGGCGCGCACACCGAATTATGCAATTATGCTGGAGACAGGCCTGCCACCGCTCTTTATTAAGACGCTTAAGCGCCAAGTGGATTACATATTGAAAGTAATGAACATGTCAAACGAAAGACTGCCAAAACAAGCTGCACTAAATTCCATAAGGAGTACGACTGGCTTGTATGCGGATTGGTTGGAGCTGGCTGCTATGTGTGGTATGTCACTGAACCTAGAAGTGGAACATCATCAACTCTGGAAGACAACACTTGATAAGCTGATTACAAAGGTGGATTTGAAGTGCAGACAGCGGTTTCTGGAGGAGGCATCCGGCTCTGTACACAGAGCAACGTATAGTGTTTTAGAGCATAACCTATAGGAAACAAACTATTTTCGTGATGAAAACAGTATACAATAAATATCGATGATGCTAAAGCTTCGAGTTGAAATGTTACAACTTAATTACGTACCGCACCGCGATGACTTACCAATTACGTGCAGCATCTGTAACCTTGGAGAGAGAGAAGATGTTATACATTTTCTGGGCAAATATCCAACCCTGAGAAAAACTAGGCGGTATTACCTGGGAAGGGACTGTATTAATGAAGAAGACATTAAGTATATCTTGAATAAAATGAATGTTTCAGAACTATATAATTTTTGTAAAATTGCACTAGCTTATCGGGAAAGAATCATAAATGAAAATTTTTAAAAATGAGCAACCTAAATTTTTAGTTGAAATGTTTCTATATTAATGTTTATATGTTAACACAAAAGTATATTTAATAACCTAAATTGTCAATCGGCAGATGGCAAAGCCATGCTCAAATTGATTTATAAATTGTAAAATATGTTACCAATATGTTAAGAACCAATAAATCTAAATCTAATCTAATCTAAATCTTTATGTGTAGGGTATGTATGTATCATCTCGTACAATGCTTGTAATGGATTAGGTCAAAGCATATCAGCTAAATTGTTGTTATTGATTTTGGGTGTTCAGGGGCGGATCAGTACAATTGCTGCTTAGGCATAACACTAGTAATATTTGTACTGTGAAGTTACTTTGGGGCCCAAACTTGATATCAGCAAAGATAACTGTCTGATTTGGTTTTTTGTGTCTGTTTATTTGTAATGTTGGGTGAATTTAGGGTTGACTACGGCAACATTCGGGGACTTAGGCAGAATTTTTGTGCTGCATATGTTCATACTGTGAAAAACAGGCCAGCTGTTTTGGCACTAAGTGAAACCCAGGTAGGGGAAAATACCGATCACTCGGAATTCAGCCTATATGGTTATAGCTTAGGCCCTCTTTTTTTCTCCCATCATGGTCTCGCCGTGTATGTTCGTAATGATGTTGCTTATCAGCTTCAGCCACAATAAGGTTCGTGTTTTAATACCAACTTTAATTTCATATGGTTTAAATTCACCTTCCATAAGCGCATCATTCATACTTGTTTCATTTATCGTAGTCCTAGTTTGGATAATAATTCGACTTCCAACGAATTCGATGCACTATCCGACACCATCCAGAGAATTATTTCCCATTTTCCGCACAGTGAAATCGTTGTTACGGGCGATTTCAATGTACATACTTATTCGTGGCTACGCTATTCGGGTCAGACAACACCCGAAGGAAGGGATGCCGAGATTTTTGCTGAGTTAAACAACCTGACTCAGCTTGTTGACGAGCCTACTCGAATTCCTGACGTTGCAGGTCAGTCCACCAACAATATAGACTTGTTCCTTACCTCTGACCCTGATAAATACACCATTACTGTATTATCGCCTCAAGGCACATGAGACCATATCTGCTAATTTCTCGTGCGAACAAACCTCAGTTAAAGAAAAACACCAAAGAGAACCGTTTGGCAATACGAGAAAGCCAACTGTGACGGTCTCAATGATTTCTTCAGGAACTTGAACTGGTCACTATGCTTCCTCGATAGTGACATAGACTCCAGCGCAGATATGATCACAAATTTAATTCTTTGTGGAATGAGAAATTTTATCCCGAATAGGGTGAAATCTATCAAATCCAAAGAAAACTCATGGTTTGATTCGAGCTATAAAGAGGTTATTAGGGTTAGAGAAGTAAGCTTCCGCTGTTATAAAGCCAACCCTACTGAGGTAAACCGGAAAAAATTTCAACAAGCTAGAAAGACCTGTAACTTTCATATTCGACGAACCAAATTTGTACATGATCAAAATACGGCAAAACATACTAAAATGTCCTAAAGGTTGTAAAAATTGTTGGTTAATTTTAAAAAACATACGAAATACCACCTCGTCCTCGGTTCCTACGCTCGTCTTCAATGATACTCCTTTTGTCAGCTCGCAAGATAAAGCCAATTCGCTTGCAGCACCTGTACTTGAGAGCGTAAATGATTTTATGGAACAGATCTTCCTCGCACTCGTGCAGTTGCTAGAGTTCTGAAAGATCTCGACATTCACAAATCCGCTGGCCTGGATAGTATCCCTTCATTGTTCTGAAGAGGTGTTCTTCATCGCTGACAAAACCACTGCGTAAGCTTTTCCATATGTCCTACTCTACTGGTCTCTTTCCGAGTAGATGGAAAACAGCATTTGTCCAGCCTGTCCCTAAAAAAGGCGTATCTTCTTCACCCTCAAACTATCGTCCAATTGCACTTACGTCCCTTCTTTCCAAGGTCATGGAAACGCTGATCAATTTTCAGCTCAAGAAATACCTCGAAGAACGAAAGCTTCTTAATGACCGGCAGTATGGCTTTCGTAGCAATAGGTCCACTGGTGATCTGGTGGTATATCTCACCTAACAGTAGAACAAATCTTTACATTGTTTTAGAGAAAGTAAGATTATATCACTTGATTTTTGAAAAGCGTTTGATAGAGTTTGGCATCAAGCTCTCTCTTTGAAAATGCGCGCATTTGGTCTAGATGGATCTCTTCTTCGTTGGATTAGAAATTACCTTTCGGACCGCTCAATACAAGTTGTATTGGACGTTTTCAAGTCTGAAATTCACAAAATAAATGCTGGTGTGTCCCAGGGCTCCGTTTTGTCTCCGACTCTCTTCCTTATTTTTATAAATGATCTTTTGTCTGATACTTCTAATCCATTTAACTGTTTCGCTGACGACAGTTCCCTCAGCTTCTCATATTCGTTTACATATTCTCATCCATGTCCTTCGGATGTTGAACTTGAACGGCAGCGTATGATAAGCTCATTAAATTCTGATCTCGACAGCATTGTCCAATGGGGAATCAAAAACCGCGTAGAATGTAATGCTTCAAAAACTCAATGGTGTCTCTTGTCATTAAACCGAAATACAGCCCTAATGCCGCTATTTATGGGCGGCACTTGCATCGAGGAAACCGAACAGCTCTCAGTTCGCGGTATGTGTGTCACAGACCACCTTTCGTAGAATGACCACATATTTGAGGTCGCCAAAAATGCTGCTAAGTGTTTAGGTTTTCTCCGTAGATGCAAGAAATTTTTGTCCCCTTCTGATCTGGCTGTGATCTACAAAGCCTTTATTCGTCCAAAACTTGAGTACAATTCTCATATTGGGGCAGGAGCTCCAAAAACTCACTTGAGTTAAATGGACAGAATACAAAAGAGAGCTTTAAAAATGATAGGTGAAAGATCTATAACGGAAACAATTACATCTCTCGAACACCGCCGTAATGTTTCATGTCTTTCCCTATTTTACCGCTTTTTTTATAATCAGTGTTCTAGTGAAATAGCCAGTTGCATTCCTCCCCTTAAACAATTCAACCGTAATACTCGCACTTCTAGGAATGCCCATCAGTTTACCCTCGAGCCCAACTTCGGACGTACTGTTAAGTACAGAGATTCTTTCTTCAGTCGCACCACACGAATGTGGAATGCTTTACCCGACCCAATTTTCCCCTCTCATTTCGATGTGCAAACATTCAAAACCAATGTGCATCGGTGTCTCCTTTTAAATCCTCTCCTACTTACCTAATCGCTCGTGCTATGTTAAAAACATTTTTAGGGTATTCATAACCCCTTTTGGGCACGCATAACGTTTAATTACTGAACATAACTCAGAATCTTTCGAATGTTTATGTCTGTTAGGGCTATAAAACAGCCATTTGTTGAAGAGAAAAAATGAAGCATACATTTTCTTAAAGTTGACAAAAAGACGAACATTTTGGTATAAAAAAACATATTTTTTAATTTTATATGACATAGAACATTAAAGTATTGAGCCAGCGAATTGTGGAATTGTAGCGATTTTTGTTATATCAGTTTCAGTAGTAATTTAACCATGTTTTGATGCTAGTGCTTCTTCACTAATTTATCGAATAGGACTGCCGGTAAAGTGAACGAAAATTTTTGATGTTGACCACAATAACTAGCACAAATGTTGTATGCATGATGCTGTCATGGCTCCGAGAACCCATAATGACTTAACCTTCCAAACGAAAAACGAAGCAAACGGTGCAATTTTCTAAGAAACTTAAACAAACAAAAATTAAAAAAACAACCGTAAAACAAAAATAAAAATCCAAGTTATACCTTTTTGTGAAGCCAGAAACGTCTTTTTTAAATAAATAAACATGATATAGTGGAAAGTTTTTTGGTAAAACTTAATATTAAAATTATGAAAAAAAAAACACAAACTAATTTTTTATTTTTAATATAACGTAATTAAGTACTGTTTTTGTATAGTCAAAATGTAATGGTCTTATCGTTTGTTAGTCAAACACTGATAACCGGATGGTTTTGGGACCGATACTTTTCAAAATACTAAAAAATAAATGAACCAACTATTTTACTGCAACTGTATTAAGGTCGCCAAATTGTTAAAACGTTAAGAACAAGAGATTACCTAGTATGTACCTATATCGTTTTGAAATATGTATTGGATTTTCTTCAATTTTTTTTAATTCAGAAAAAATAATTATCTTAAATTTTTGGCATCATAGGCACCAACATGTGGCTGGTATTTACTTAAGTAGTAAAAGAATTTTTTTTTCTTCAATAGGTCAATCAAAAATTCATAACAATTTTGCTCATTTTAGATGTTGATTGTAATCTTACTAATGCCTACCTAGACCTAGAGTTCTATTAATTCTCAGATGAAAAAAAAAAGTCGGCCTCCTTTGGAACGGAAAATTCTCAGACGACCTCTGAATCAAGGCCGTAGCCAGGTGGGGATCACAGGGGTCTGATCACCCCCAAATTTTTTTAAATGAGTTTCTTGCTCCTACTTTCGCCTTGAAAAAGTATAGACAAATATAATATTAGTGATTGTCATCAAATTCGATGATAAATTGTTTTCCACAGCAAAATCTATAAAAGGGTAGATACTTCTTGGAAAACTCGAGAGCAACTAAGTTCTGAAAACTAATTAATTTTGTTGGCAATATGCAAACAATTTCATTTATTTTTTAGTTGCAAGCAACTTACATGTTTTCGAATACGTTGTGTTCTTTGCCTGATTTTACGGTGTTAATTTCGTGGTTTTCGAGACATAAAAAAAAATGGAAAAAACACTCTTTTGCTTATTTGAGGTTGATAACAATTTATTTTTTTTTTCAAAAAAAAGGAAACTTATTTTCCTCTACAAATCCCAATTTAATATTGCAAATACGATATTTTCTTTTTGAGAAAAAATTAGTTTGTTAGTTATTTTCGCTTGATAACCCTTCTCAATTTCCTTTGAATTCATTGTTTTGTTTTGGAACAGGCATACCATACTTAGTCAAAAACAGTTTGGTTCTTCCCGGCATTAAAAAAGACCTGGGTTTTTAATTGGTGGAGACTATTGAAGCGTCACACGAAGAGTTAACCTCAAATATAACAAAAAACGGTTATTTTCATGTTTAGACTGGAATATATGAAATCAGTCCGTAAAAAAGCTTTCAGAAAAATAATAATAAAAAATTTTGATTTTGTAAGCATGTGTAATTAATGAGTCATTAATCTTGCTTAAAAATAATGAACTAAAATTTTAAACAGCCTTTTATTAAGGGTTTAGTATGATACTACTTAACATTTTTCCAATGTTCGTCTGCTTCTCAATTTAACTTATTAACTTTCTTCTACTCTTCTTTTTCTCTGGCATGAAATAATAATAAATTTGAGCGTAATTTTTTTGTGAAGGACAAGATCCAGCCCGTCCGACGAGCTTAGCCTAGCCCGAGACAAGCATGCCACCGTCCTATTTCACAACAACACAATTGCCTTTTTGGTAAGAAAACAAGCTCAGTCCATAAACTTCAGTCCAAAAAAGTGACAGCTCGTGCAAAAAATTCACAAACATCCCTGTGTCCCTGATTTAGTACAATACTAAAAAGATAAAATTGCCATTTGGTGATTATAACTTAAGTAAAATGTTAGAAGATAATACGATGTTAAACTCGTTTAAAGTTAGGAAAATACAGTTTTAAACTAGTATCATACTAAACATGATTTACCATTGTTCTAAATTGACTTAAATTTTGCGTCAATGTTTTAAAAGAAGCATAACTTGCTGATAGCTAGTTAAATTCAAGAATCAAGATTAAAAATTAAAATATACATTTTTTTTTGAAAATAATATCCCCCCGAAGTACTTGTCTGGCTACGGCCTTCCTCTGAATAGAAGGATTTTTGCTTCGATGTACTCCTCCGAACAACTGTTCGGTACATTTTGTCCGTCGTTCTTAAACGCAGCCCACCGTTTTGCGTGTTTGAGCGATATTTTTGCAACTTCATAATAACTTTTCCGATTTCCTCCGACAAAAATTGTTCGCGCAATATCCTTGTATACATACATACATATTCAGAAAAACCTTATGTAATAACGAAACTACAAGTGTTGTCGCATTTTGTGTTTTTCCTTTCCAAATCGGATACCAGATGTTATTTGAACCACCGATGAAGAAAGTATGCATTGCGGATGAGAATGTTCCACTCCGACGGATACCTCGCTATCGCTAGGGCAGAATTCAAAGTTGCAAAATACGATCCTATAAGTTCAAATGATGTGAACAATATTTGTAAATTTCTATACATATTTTTGATAAGCATAAGCTACAAACAAAATAGACTAAGAAAGAAATCAAATAGGTAATTTATTGTCTGCAAATCCCAGGAAAACATCAAAACGTGGGCGCTTTATATTATTGTATTGTTCTTATCGCAAGCCCAACTTAAAACCAGAGCAAAGCTTTTGTTGTTATTACAGATTTTAATATTATTTCAAAAATAAATAGTATTTTAAATCTCAATGCTGAAAATTTGTCTGGTTTTGAACCTGTCACAAATGAAAATAGCATTAAATATAAAGGAGATTTGGTAAAAATATATGGGACCTGGTCTACCTATTGTGCCCGGAAACGAGACCTTTGAAAATGATTAGGTGCTATGGAGTGTTCCAACGTACGAGTACTTTGTTTTTGTCCTAAACAATGGGAGTTGGCTAAAATGAGCACCCAAAAAATAAGAAAAAAACACTTTGCAACTTCTAATAAAGTATACTGCCTAAGCCCCATGGTTTTCAGTTCTGTGTCCGTATACAAAAGGTATGCTCTTGAACTAAGCTTTCCAACGCTGTATATCTCAATTGTGGATACTAACAGTGGCGGATCCAGGGAGGTGGCTATAGGGGCTAAAGCCCCCCCCCCCCCACAGCCGATTGCTAAAATAATTTGAAATATATAAAGCAATACATTACAACGTGTTAAGTTTTATATTCGTCTAAAATATTGTTAAGATGAGAATTTTGATGGACAAAATAACGTGGTTGGGGCTGAACAATTTACATGTTCTGCAACTTCTTTTCTAAGCCCTAAGGTTGGGGCTAAGTCCTATGAAGTGAATTGAAAAAAAAAAACAATTGGGGGCTATGAATAATGGACATGTTTCATGCAACGACAATTTCCCCTTAAAACAAAACCCAGAAAACTAAAAAAAAAAATCAAAAAACGGAGTCAGGGTTAAACAACTAACTCCCTAAAAACTAACCCTATTCCAGAGAGCTTTTGGGGCATAGGTCTAAGGATTTTCAAAGTCCGAAGTTGGAACTAAAGCTTGAAGATATAATTTAAAAAAACGTGGTCGGGGCTTAACATTTACATGTCAAAAGCAACCACTGTTTACCTACACTAAGAACTTAGCTAATTTAACGAAAGAAACGCAATTGAGGCTAATTGAGAACACCGGGGTGTAAAGCTTAGTGTAAATGTTTAATACAACAGGAATTGTTTCTTACCGCCTTGGCTTGGTTAAGATCATTTTGGGGTTTAGTTTTTAATATTTCAAAGGTCCAATGCAATACATACAAAACATTTTTGGACTAAGCAATTCAATACAAATTTTCTAGTCGAGGAGCCAAATTCCAAAGGCGTGAGAAACTCTGTGAAACTCAGAAAAATCTTGCAGGTGGACATGAATATTTACAATCTCTATAGACTCTTGAGTTGCTTAAAAATTTATCGACACATTTTTTGAGCAGGAATAGAAACTGTATGTAGGTGCAGTGTAAACGAAAATTCATTGACACTTGCACTTAGAGCAGCTGTTTCTTATGCCCGACTAAAAGTCTTGAAAATTAGATAATTTATTTTTCGATCCACAAAATCTTATTTTCGTGCTTTCCAGTGACAATTTCAAGAAAACAGGTAGATTCGTTGCTTTGGCTAATTAAAGAAAATGAGATCTCAGAGGACTGATACTGTCAAAACACATATGAGCTTTTGTCAGAAAGACCACTTGAATATCATTATTATGAACTAGCATTGCAAACAGTTTTCAAATTTTGGTCAATAGGTGAAGTTCAAAGCATACCTTCAGCTTATTTAAACAAACACTAACATAATGTACAAAGGTTGGCACATGATACCTAATCAATTCTTAAGCAATATACCTATAAATAAACGAATTTGTTCGTGTGGTAAAGTGGCTAGAACTTAAAGTTATAAAATAAGTTATACTACCATGTTTTGCTGAGCCTTAATATTGGCTTTTAGAAAAAATTCCCATGCTTAACACATCAATCCCAAATTCTTCTTATTGTGCTTCGTTTTGAAATTATAAAGCGCGATAGGAGCGGATATAAAGGCACAAAAAACACGGCAATTATTAAAGGAAAAGTGATGTCAAAATTCGTTTTCTGTTACATAACTTCAAATTTACAAACTGGATTTCCAAACTCCAAGCCCCCCCCACAGCCAAATCTTAGATCCACTACTGGTTACTAAACGCACAATTGTTCTCATTCATTTAATTCCCTCAATCGAATAAAAAAAGTAGAATTTTCATACTGTTAAGCGAATTATTCCCCAACCATGACATTATTCGCTATTATTGGCCATTGGTATAAAAGTTCCTTTATTTTGCGGTCATTTCAATGGAACACTATTGCAATTAATTTTTGCTCTAATTGCAATCTTTGTTGCCATATACTGCCTAAGCCCCATGGTTTACAGCATTGTGTCCATACAAAAAAATGATGTACTAGGGCTAAGCATTCCAACGACATCATTCGTGGGCAATAGGTAGACAATATGTTTTGCATATTTTGCATATTTTTTGCATATGTTTCATATATTTTGCATACTTTTGGCATATGCATTTCATGCACATATGCAAAAACATTTTAAATATGCATATTGTTTTCAACTCTGTTTTCAACGAAACGAACCTTGGTGTCATCAGAATTTAGCTATCTTAATCCTTCAAAAATATGCAAATATGCAAAATCCGAGGTCTACTTATAACCATTTTCAAAACAAAAATGTTATATCAACAAAGTGAGCCCAGTTGCGTAAGCCACTTAGCTACAAGACTTCCTACGAACGTTTTATAACTAAAACACATGATTTTGTATATGCTTAGAACGTAACTATTACAACTTGCATTTTGTTAAACTGTTGACCCTTTGCGGGTTTTTAACGATTGGATGCCTCTTTTTACTTAAATCCATGATTTTTTGTTTTTTTCTTCAAATAAAACAATTCGCATTTAAGTATTTAATTTCTTTCATTCGTTTCATTTTTTTTTTTTAATTTTATTATTTTATAATCAGCTTATTTATTTAGTTTTCACTTTCAAATATCAATCGGTTAATCAAATGCTTTACAAATATTATTATTATTTTTTTTTTTTTATTTTTTTTTATTTAATTCATTTAAACTTCTTCTTTTTAGTTTTTCTTTTTTATATCCAATAAAATTGTCTTTTTTTAATTATTAACGACTTCCTGTATAGAAATCAACAAATTTAAGTTTTGCTTTAGTACTTTTCATTCTATATAATTTTTTATTTAGTTATTGTTTTCTGTTTAAAAGAGTTTTCTTATTTAAATGTGCACAAACTTTACACAATTGATTTGCTTATTTAGTGATTTTGTATTTTCACTTCACAGTTTTAGTTGATTTTTTAATTTTTTTTCAAATTTCTTTCCTTTTATACAATTTTTGTTGTTGTTTATGTTTATGAATTTTTAAATATATATGTATATGTTTAATACATACAAGTATATGTATGTACTAATGTAAATAGAAGACATGTCTTTTTTTCAATTCAACTTCTACTAATTAAATATTTTAAAATTTTTTTGTTTTTATGTAAGCAATTTGTATTTTTTTTTGTTTTTTAAATTTAATTGTATAGCGCGATTTATTGGTTTAAAAAATTCAATTTTGTTGAAAGTGTGTTTTCATTTAAATTTGCAGTGTTATTGTAGACATCTAGTTAATATAATATGTTCCTAGGTACAAACATATATTATTTTTTGTTTTATTATCAAATATACAATCATAAAAAAGTATCTCATTCATAGAGCACAGAATGTTTGTGATTGTGTTATTTATGTTTAAGTTTTGTTTGTATGTTGTTGTGTGAGAGTGTAATGTGTGTTCTGGCTTTTGATTTGTGTAATTTTAGTATTTTATGTGGATACATGTAACTAAGGAAGATACGCTGATTTATTGCTCGTTGCAAAATTTCCAATTTTTTAGTGTTAACTACTTCGGTCCATATGTTGGGTTTAACTTTTGAGATCATTTTCCTTTTCCAATTTCAATCCAAATTGTCAAACTGACGACAGAAAGTCTCGAAAATTTAAAATGTTCTCATTTCAGTTTCTTTTTTTCTGCCATTTTATTTTTTTGTTTTGTTTTGTCTACAAAAATCAAAAGCAAGTAAATTTGTTTGTTTTTATGGTTTATTAATGTTATGTTTTTAAACTGGCTACGATTTTTAAGTTAGTTAAGATTAAGCAATTAGAAAATATAAATTTCTTTTTATTCTTAGGTTATATGCATTTTTGTATGTTAAATGTTATTTTTTTTTATTTAAGGAATATTTATCGATATGTACAAATGTCTATTTTCTTTTCTTAATGTAAACTGCAAAAACTTTTATTTTTTTTTATTAAAATTGTGTTTGAAACGGGCTTTGTTTTATTTTCAAACAAACCATTGAGTTGAGTTTTTCAAATTTTAGTCACAGATTTGAAGAGAATATGAGCTAGGGTGTTTTTTTGTTGATGACAGTTTATAAAATAAATAATTTTGTTTCGGAATAAGAGATTTTACTAAGTAGGTACCAAAATATATTAAAATGTAAAAAATGAAATAATCGAATAATAGTTGAATTGTAATTTTGGTCTTGAGAGACAAAAGTTCCAGAATATCAATAAATGTATTTAAAAATATTTAAAGGACCAGAAATATGATAAATTTACATTCTCCTTTTAAAAAAATTGATAATTTTGTCTTTAAGCACCTTTTTGCTCCAAGAAAATTACTTCTTATAACTTAAATAAACCATTTCAATGCTATGATAATTGAAAAGCGGTAGGTTGGTTTAAGGCCCAAAGTGTGTAGGAGTTGGTATCTGTGACCGCTTAGATAAATAATAATACAATATATTTATGGTTTATTTAACAAACATGAGGAGCATCTTTGCCAATACCCCAGCGTAGATCCATTTTTTTTTCTTGAAATTTGTATTTAAACAATCTCTATTACGATTAATACTACCTATTAAAAATTTTGTTAAAATTATATTGCTTGTTTATTTTAATTTATCTATGGATACTATTGTGGAGTCAAATTGTTCATGTTTGCAAAATGGTAAACGGTTTCTTTCAACATGTTTGCTACTTTTTTGTAGTTTAACTTTCTTCTGAATGATTTTCATCTTAACCGTTCAAAAATGTACAGAACTGCAATTAATTATAAAGCTTTTCTCTACAAGAAAAATAACACAACCTTCAATTTTGTGCAGAAGTTTAAATTTTGGATTGCTTTTAATGGCTTATTTATTTTTTGTTTTGTTCAATTAATTGAAATTTATCAACTCACTCAATTTATTTCACAAAACAATCACCTCTATCACAGAGTCCCTCGTAGCAAACTTCCGAACGTTTTGTTACTAAAACGAACGAAAACAAAACAGCATTGCTTCACAGAAATCCTATTTTCGGATTTTCAAAGTGAGCTGCTTTACGTCAAAATGTGAGCTGTGTGAAGTGGGAACCCCGGAGTCAAAATTTTTGAGTGGAGTTTATCAGAATCGTTTGTCGATCGTTTGTTCACGTTTGTCCAACCAAAAAATTCGTTTGTCTACCCTCAGGAAAAAAGTTATTAAGCTTTTTTTTCTTTTTTATAACAACTCCCCAAAATCGAAAAAATTAATCTACTGCCCCCAATAGATGACTTATGAAGATGAGACTAAGTGCATTCGTTTGTCCACCGACTTTGGGGGTTTTGCTATAAAAACGAAATGTTGAATAACTTTTGAATAAAGGTCTAAATAATTTTTTTTTTTGATGGACTAAACTGGACAAACGGTGGACAAACGATTTTGGTAAAAAAAAAAATAACTTTTGATCAAGGATGGAAAAACGATTATTTTCTAATCTTCCTAAGTCATCTATTGGTGGCAGTAGATGAGTTTTTTTTGATTTTGGAGTGTTGCTATAAAAAAGAAAAGCTTAATAACTTTTTTCCTGAGGGTGAACAAACGAATGTTTTGGTTGGATAAACGTGGACAAACGATGGACAAACGATTCTGATAAACCCCACCCAAAAGTTTTGACTTCGGGGTTCCCACTTCACACAGCTCACACAAATGTGAGAAGAAACATCGATTTCAATTTGTGTTGTTAATCTTTTGATGGTTTAATTATTGTTTTGTTAATCAAAAATGGATTCAATAGTCATTGCAATTTTTAAAATAAATCATGAAAAATTCTGTCTCCCCTATTTTGATTGTCAATTACTGATTGATAGTTAATTAATATTGAAATTTTACATTTTAGAAGGCATTTTATTCAAAATCTAATCAAAAATTTATCGATTTTTGACAATTTTCTTGTATTTAACGACGACGGCCTGCGTCATTCTCAATGAACATTTAGCGGTTGGCTCGTTTAATATCGAATTTCAGTATTTATCAACTATCAATCTATGATTGACAATCGCAATAGGGGTGTGTAGCTTTATTTGCTCTTTTAAAAGGTTAACGGAATCGTTTAAAATATTCCTCATAGAGGATTTCCTTTAATTCCATAACTAAAAAATCTGTGGTTTTTTTTCGAAGGAGGTAAAGATATTAAAAATATTCTGAAAATCAATATAATATTGCAACAAAAGAGACTCTCGTATTAATAAGGATCCAAGATTCGCTTAACCGTGCGGGGGGGAAGTGGGTGCTTTCAGCTGTAATTAAATCCTTTTGAAAAATCTTATGCCAATGAATAAAAGAAGAATTTACAAAAGTAAACAAATTAACCAATATACAAATTTTATATGGACCTCAATTTCCACAGTCTTCGCATTTCGGTTATTCAGAAAAAAAGGTTGTTAGGAAAACAGGCGAAAAATATCAATCCATTTTTCTCACTCAAATGCAGTATGCAGAATATTATCAGCAAAACCCCATTTTTACTTTCTGTCTTCTCATTTAAATTCAGTTTTTTTTCTAATATACACTCCCTGTCAATTGTTTGAGGCCACTATTTTCATAAAAAATTTTTATCGATAAATACCTGTAAGCAATATTTTTCCTGGAAATATTTGATACGTGTGAGTAGGTATATATATTTTGCAATAAAAAAGGATAAAGTTGGAAAATCCTAGAAACTTCTTTAATTATGTGAAGGGACTGCAAAAACTGGATATAAAAAGTTGCGTCACTTGATTGAGGCCATTCCAAAAATTGCTTGGCGAAAGTTAACATCGTCGATTTTTTTCAAACAAAAGTTTAAAACATTTAAGAAAGGATAGAAAACTATTTTTTATAATAAATTTCAAGTTAAAATGGGCTCTGGAAAAACGTTCAATAGATGCTTTAAAGGAACTGGGATTCTCAGGCCGAGAAATAGCTAGGAGTCCGAACAGAGGTAAGACCATTGTCAACAGCTATCTAGCAGACTATGGAAAAAAACGAAAAGGACACACATCTCAAGCAACAACAATCCGAGGAAAGCGACACTATCAGCGCCTAAAATAGGGTCAAAAAGTGGGTATCAGCCAGTATTGCGACGGTTTTAAGGATTATTAAAACTAGTGGGAACATCAAGAGTATGAAAATCAAAAAGAAACCAGTTCTACGACAGCTACACAAGGAACTACGGAGGAATTTCGTCAGGGAGCATGTTGCCTGTAGCAGCGCATGGCAAAAGGCAGTCTTTTCAGATGAAAAAAAGTTTAATCTTGACGGACCCGATGAATAAAACTTTTATCTTTACGATTAAAGAAAAGAAGAACTTATTTTCTCAAGACAACACAGTCATACATCAGGTGTTATGGTGTGGGGAGCTTTCACCTATTATGGAAAAATTGAATTGCAATTTAAAACTACAACAATGAACGGAAAGAGTTACAAATGCCTGCTGTAACGGATATTTCCAAAGCTAAAGAATATTCTTGAACCTCTACCTTAAATATTCCAACGAGACAACACCCCTATCCATACTTCCAGGGTAGCTAGAAGCTGGATTACGTCGGAAAACGTTGGACTTCTACCATAGTCACATTATTCACCGGACTCAAACATCATCGAAAACGTTTGGGCCTGGCTATCTCTAAAAGTTTCTGACACTGGTAAATAGTTTGGAGATAAGGACGTCTTTGTCGAAGCTAACTGCGTTGCCTGGAGCCAGATTGGAGCCAGTATGATTTAATTCCAAACCGTCTAATAGAGCTAATTTTAAAAATTATTAATTGACAAAAACATAATACATTAATGTTTAAAAACAAAAAAAAGTAAACATTTTTAAAGTTCAATTCTTTTTTTAAAAGATTTTTCAAGTGGCCTCAATCAAGTGACACATTTTTTTATACCCATTTTTGCAGACCATTCTTATAGTTTGTGAAATTCCTATGGAATTTCCAACTTACCCCTTTAAATGTATACTTTTTTATTGCAAAATTTTAGTTTCGGGCAACGATTTATAACTGCTTCTGCATAAACAATAACCTTAACTTAATAGTTTTTTATTGTGTTGGTGATTTATTAGCTAGAATTGCTGGTGGTTGATGTTTCTCAGAAAAAAGGCATTGACCTCTGACACCATTCTGGGTGAAATTTACAAAAGTGGTAAGGGTTATTAGGGGATCCTTCAACTTTGTATGTTAAATTCTTTATAAACGGTTACCCACCCAACGTATTTAATTAATTAATAACACGCATACAAAATCTATTGCTTCCTTTTAAGAATTTGTATAAATAAGAATGAGGAATGTAACTCAGACGAGATACTCAAATTTTAATTCTTTGTTGGGTAATCGAAACCAAGTTCAATTCAGGTAACGCAACAAATGCATTGTTTGAAAAATAGAACGGTATCTGATTAAAAGTTTGAACAGGAAGAGGAGTATTCATAACATGAATTCATACAATGGTATGAAGGGGAGCCCCACTAGGTTCCTAGTGCCCCTCGAACTATAGTTTGAATCGTTATGGTATGGTCTTCTTAGATACGGGAAACTTAAGTGCATATCCAAAGGACGGAACATTAGTTAGGTACTCTGCACTCTGTATATGAATTTCTTATAATTGCTGGACAGGAAATTACTGGGGCCAGCCCCAGCTTTATTTACTTTCGAATCACGGCAGTTGCTTTCGACGCTAACAATTTGAATGACACTTTGTTTGACACTTTCTGTGAAAGTTGGATCAAATGTTAGTGAATCCAAAGCCTTACCAAACAATCTTTGATTAAAATTGTTCTATTTTCGTTGGAATGATTTTATGCTACAGAGTTGCAAAGTTGTGATTTTATAAATTTAAACTTATGTTTTGTAGTATCAAAATACATAATATACATTTGCTAATAATTTAGTAGGGATTAAATTCATTTTTATTCAGATCTTGAAATTGTGTCAATTGTCAATGATAGTTAAATTATTTCATTCAAGAATAATCTTGATAGTTAAATTATTTCATTCAAGAATAATCTTCGAAAATTAGGAATCAAACAAAAAAAAAAAAAATATAATTAAATAAAAACAAGATTTTAACTAAATTGTTTAAAATAGTTTTTATTTTAACTTTTTTTTTTTAAGTTTAAATCAAAGATTTTAGTTGCATATTTTTGTTATAACTAAAATAATAAAAATATATTTAAATTTTAATGAAACAATCAGAAACAATAATTACCTATATGGTAATTGTTAAACAAAAAAAAATTCAAAGAAAAATTATTTTTTTACAAAACAATAGACGAAACTAAATAATTGTTTTTTGTTACTGAAAATTTGCATTGCGTTCAATGTATCTATTATTTTATTTTATTTTATTTATAATTTGAAAATTAGTTTAATACATAACTATAAAAGATACCTATTTATAATATTTTGTTTACTTGAAATGTTTTTAAAAGAAGTACATGCGTTCTTGAGTTTTATTTATTATTTTTTTACATTCTTGATATTATTTACAAAATTTTATAAAAGAATATCGATTAAAGAAATATTTAAATAAAATACTTCTTTGTTTTTTTTTTTTTTTTTTGATTAGATGAAATTAAAATTTAGTGTTTGTTTTTCTTTTGTTCATATGTATGTATGTATTAATAAAATTATTTATTAAAGACTTACTTAAAATAACAAAACAAAAATAATAATCTTATACATTTAATGGAATTTTCTGTTTCTTTATATTTTTTAATTAATTTTAGTTAAAATAATTGTTTATTCTTCTTCTTTATCATGAAAATAATATTATTTAGTTATGTTTATATGTATGTTACAGGTTTTTATTTTTTTATTTTGTTTAATTCAATGGTTGTATAAATGTGTTGTTAAAAGTTTTGGTTTAAGATGTTTGTAATGTTAATGTCGTATTTTTCTTTACATAACAATGTTTTTGCTTTAAGTTTTTTTTTTTATTTTTTCTTAGAAAGGGTTTAAGTATACAAAAATGTTTAAATGATTAATTCCGAAACATTTATATGATATTTTGTATAACCGCAACAATATTAGCAATTATATGTCTAATACAAAAACGAACAAATTATTTGTTTTAAAGAAAAATTAAATAAAATCAAACCAAAATACTGTAAATAAAAAAACAAACAAAATGAATGAAGTTAGAAAAACAAACCAATTTGGCTAGTTTCCCTGATGCCTTCAAATATTGTTTAATATTTCAGTTATGGTTAAATATAGAGCAAAATACAACCTTTAGTCCTTCTTTAAATATTGAATACGATGTATTATTGTGATAGAATCGGAACAGAGCTTAATTTTACTACAGCAGCCTCAGTGTTAACACACAAAATATTGAATTGTAAGACATTATAAAATAATTTTTTGCGTGTAGACACATATTTTTTTAACTCTAATTTTCAAGTCAAATAAAAGATTGATCAAAAAAAAAAAAAAAATCGCGAAAGTTTCCTATCTGTAATAAATTACTGTAAGTTTCTTGCTAAGTTATAAATAGCAAATCATTTAATAAAAAAATGATCATAAAACAAATAATTCTAGATGTTGACAGATATCAGCTCTATTTAGGGCATTTGAGTCGTTCAAAATTAAAAAAAAGAGCCCTATGTCAAGTTGAGCTAAGTTTTCTTCAAACTTCAATACATGAACCTATGTTAGAGTTTAATTAAATATGACTGGATTGCATGCATGAGAATAAGGTATTAAGAGTCTAGGTATTTCTTATACCTAGATACATACATACCTACTCAGACGAACCTATTTTAAAGCCTTCAATATTAAACAAATCAAAATACCGATTTACATGAATTAGAATAATGAAAAGGGGTTTCTCTTACAGATTTGAAAGTATCAAAAATACAGAATTTACTAATCAGTAAGTTAAGTCTTTAAATATATTTTATGTGTCTACTTCTGATAACATTTCATAATTTTTTCTCATGTAAGGATTTCAGACTATTAAACGTTGTGATGTTCATGCTTGAAAAAGTCTTGACTAGGTAGTAGATGGGCCGTGGATAAAGCTTATAATAAACCAAGAGAATTAGCAATTGATTTACTAAAGTTATTATTTCACCAATGATACAACTTTGATCAATCTAAAATGTATGATCATCAAATACAAAGACACCAATCTTACAATCAGATTGGGTCGATTAGGTTCATATTGATTTCAAAATTAAAAATAAAGATATAACTAGCCGACTATCACTTTTATGTTTGATAGCCATAACTCTTTCGTTGATCAAAGATTCATATTTGATGAAGTGAATAGGTCTTGGTCTAAATTACAAAAATGGAAAGCGTGGAGACCTGAACCGAAACCAAGTAAGGCGTAAGTTTTGCTGCACTGACAAAGGTGGGAAAACTGGAAAGCAAGTTATGATGAGATTAAGACTACTAAGTAAAATTAAATGTATGTATTAGGTTAGATACAAGTTCATGCAGGGTAAGATCATGGATCTGCACAAATTCAGACCAAACATTTCATTTAAAAAAGAACTGATTCTATGAATAATTAACTTATGGTCACGCTTGGTAATTGAGTTTCTGAAAATTTGAACTAGTCCGAAATCTGTAGAAATCATGCAGGCTAAGTTTTTAATCCTAATCAGAAACTCTTTAAATTTCAGCCAATTTCGTCAGAATACAAATATTAATACTTGTGGCCTGAGTATAGAACTCGCAGATCAATTTGTTAGGATTTTTTAACCCGTGCTTCAAACGATTCGTGTCTTAGGCATCAAATAAAATACCAAAGGATTTACCTGGCCTGGATGTTCGTATTATTTTTATTTTTTGTATTTAGTCATGTTATCAGATTTTAGAATTTGTATCTAGCTTGATTATTATTTGATTGAACAGGGGCATAAGACTTGAAATTGACTAGTAACTTGCTAAAACTTGATCTCAAAAGCATAAATTAAGAGCAATGCTTCAGATAGAAATTAAAAAGCCATATAAATAAACATATGATTCAGTTTTGTTTAAAAATAAAATTTATGTTCTAAGCTAGCGCTCTTTGGTCAAAAGTCATAGAGTTATGCTCCTGATTTATTCAGATTTCCCATTTGGATATTTTGTCTCTTTCGAAAGTAAGCTTTTCAGTACAAACAAATCAGAAACAGAAAACCACTCGCTTTGTGGACTTTATGGTCAGGTTACCTTGAGTGAATTTTAAAATTTGTGGAATTCTTAGTTCTCAAAAATTTGGATTATCAAAAAATGAAATTTGAAATAAATCAAAATTAGGACTTCATTTATTACTTCTTTAAAATATTTCTTACATTTTTTAGTGAATTAACAACTTTGCTCAATTTTATATGAACTGAAACTGTCTGAAATATGTAAAAACAATTAAAAATGCTTTGACACTCAGAAGGTCAGAAGCTGTCGTGTTTGAAATGGAATCAGTCCATAAAATGAATTTATGAATAGAGTTAGTTTTAGTCTAGTCTAGCAAGCACTAACTACCTATCTAGTTTCATAAAAAAAAACTATATATTTTAGAGAATTATCAAAAAGTACTTAAACAAAGCATAGTAATAATGAATATAAAAAATAAAATCCATGCTAAATAAACCCAAGGCGCTATTTAAGTGACATAATAGCATGACGAAGTAAATACACATATTTTCATCATGATTCTTAGAGATTATTTTCATCTTTTAAAAGTCTCTAAATGTTAACAAAAAATAATAAAAAAAAAACACTATTTGACTCGATTTCTTTTTCAAATAATAAGGCTCTATTTTATAATAGTAGACATTTTGATTTTTTTTAATTAATCAGTTATGTACCTACTAAAAATGAAAATATACATATCTAATTCCGATCTTCGTGATTTTCTTTCGATCTCTTTTTTTTTAATTTTCATCTAGATATTCTGAAGGTCTCTATTTAGCTGCAACTTCAGAATGGGATTTCTATCACAGTACCCTTTTTTCATGATTACAACAATTTTTTTTAATGTATTTTTTAATATAAAGTTAAAAAATAATTTTTTAAAAGGATTTTCCAGATTTTAGTAGCAAAAGAAAAAATTAAAATCAAATCAAATATTACTGTCTTATAGTTCATTTTCTTTTTTTTGTTTTAGTTCGACTCAATTCAACACCCTGCTCTTACTTATTCCGTACAAAAATACTTTCAAAATTGCTTCTGTGTTTTTTTTTTTTTTCTACAAAATATTCCGTAAACAAAATTTTTCTCCTTAAAATCCAAATTAGTAAATTTTCAAAAATATACTTTTGCAATATTAACTGCATTGTTGTCAGATATTTATTGAGCAAAATAATTTTCAAATTATTTTTATAGTTTTCTTCAATTTCTTGATGAAAATAATAATAATTGGTATAATAATAATTATTTAAATAATTATATAAAATTTTATCATTAAATTGATAGAATTTCATGGATGTTTTAAGCAATTTTGTATGGAAATATTGATGTTTTTGTTGTTGTAGGTTTATTTGTAGTTGATGTTGTTCTGGTTGTAGTTGATATTGATGATGAATAATTGGTAATTGAAACCCATTTTGTTGCTGTTTTTCTAGTTTTAGTTGTTTTGATGATAATTTAATCGATGGTATTGAAGATTTTGTTGATTTGTTGTTAATGATGTTGATGTTGGTGTTTTCTACATTAACTGCTTTAGCTGCTAAAATGTCTACAGATGCTTTTATTTTTGTTGGTTTTGTTAAAGTTGTTGTTGTTGTTTTTGTAGTTAAATCAGGAGCTGTAGCTGCGGCTGCGGTGATGGCTGCGGCGGTATTATTGGCGATGACATCTTTTGAGTTGTTGGATTTTTTATAGGTGATATTGTTATTAATTACTATTTGTGAGTTGTTAATTTGAACATTAACAAAATTGTAATAATGTTTTACCCATTGCAACTGTCATGGCCTATGGAACCTGTTAAAAGAAGAAAATTATTGTTTCATTTAGAATTCATATATAGAGAACATTTTTTTTTCAAAACTAAAACTACATATTATATTAATGTGTATTCGAACTTGTATCTACGATAATAAGGCAGGCAATATTTTGAACTTATATCCAATTCTTTGATAATCAATTAAACCTCAGATAGAGCTTATTCTTCATACAAAGCTAACATATTGTTTGCGATGCGTAAATGCAATTGTTGCAAAAATGTACGAGTAAATAGTCTAAAATATATATGGGGGCAATAACCTTAAAAAAATGCAAAAAGGTTAAGCCCTATTTTTTTTTTTTTTTTTTTTTTTTTTTTTTTTTTTTTTTTTTTTTTTTTTTGGAGAAGAACCTTAGATTCAGTTCTTTATCGAAATTTTTAAATAAATATTTTGTTCTGGTTCATCTAGAAGCTAGAAAGGGTAGCTGTCCGCAAAAAAAAAAATACATTTAAATTTGTTTATTCACAGAGGAAATATGTATGTATATGGAACTGAATTTGTAAAAAGGAGATAAGTACTCTATTTTTTCATCGCGTTACATAACCTACAAAATAAGAGAAAATACATATTTTTTTTTTTTAATTTTCAAAAACGAATATCTCGAAAACCTGTATTATTTGAAAAATGAAAAACCTTAAGGATTTGAAGTGGACCACGTCCTTAGTATGTAATTCTAACCTGTAAGACCTTGATTTAAGCCAACTATCAAGTTTTTGTTGTTTCGTCTCTAACGATTTGGTTAAAATTTTAAGTATTTTTTCTTATCAACTGAAAAAAAATTTAAAACTGTTTTTGGTAAAATTCACCTACTGCCACGCCCATTTTAGTAATTTCTTGGTTTCCCCGAAATGGCTTACGATTTCGATGAAATTTTCAGAATTTGTTTTTATGAACGAGACAAGATTTAGAAATTGATTGCTTTAAATATCCGCCCTCAGCCACACCCACTTTTCCTGTTTCTCGGTTTTCCGGAAAAGGCTCAATTTTTTCAGAAACAACTTAATAAATTTGGAAATGTTCAGAATTTGTGCGGGTCAAAAGATTAAAAATTAGCTCAAAGCCACGTCTATTCTTATTATTTCCTCTGGTTTCTCGGAAACGGCTTAAACGATTTAAGTGAATTTGTTTGTTTTCGTGTAATATTTTAAGGTTCTATTAAACGAACTATTTTGTAAATAATTTGTCAAGGTTTATTATTGGAATATAAGACACATTTTCAATGGGAAGCTATTTATATTCTCCACGCGCAGAAAAACAATCTAGTTTTCGACTAGGCATTAGAGAGTTTTAAATAGATTCCGGCAATTTCATACAATATTGCATAACAAATACATAAAGAAAAGAACAGGATTTTATGTATGTACATGCATTTTAGGTAGAACAACTTGAACAGGTTTCCTGTTCTAACTTGTCTAACGTTTCTCACAAGTTTGTGCTGTTCTATTTTGATCTGACTTTTTCCTCACTGAGCAAGCCTATAATACACAGTTGTTTCACACACTTAGTAAAAAGTGCGATATAAAAAATAAGACAAAGGAAATAGAGCAAAAAAGGGTTGTATGGTACTGAAATTGCATGGTGCTTATAAAATGTTTGTTTATGTTTTCAACAAGTTTTTACTTGGTAGGCCCTCACGAGTGTTTGAAAAGTTTACCTAATATACATTTTTCGTATTGAAATCCAGCAAGGGATTGCCAAGTATCTGACAAGTTTTCCTCGTCTAGATGTCCCCTACTGAAAACTTACTAGGGCATTGCCCAGCTAGACAGAAACTTGGAATTTTTAAGACAGGAATTTCGGTTTTGATTTCTTATTAAAAGAGCGAATTCGTAAATTGTTCACGGATGGATCAATTTTGCTTAAAAAGATTCCAAAAAGAAAAGCTGGTTTTTAAAAAAAGAACTACATCTTTTCATTAATGACGAAAACCCTAACTCGCAGTAGTTTTATAATTTTTTTTCAATATAAGTTCCTTTAACAATGATCCTTATAAAAAAAAGAAAAGAAGTAAACAAACAAATTCTGGAAATCGGACCGACAAGGCTTATTCACTAACCAGGTATATATAGAATAATTTGTGTCTTTAAATTTATCCATTATTTTCAATGCAAAGTGTTTGCTGTCAATTTGGAATTTCCCCCCATTACCACTAACTCAATCCAAGTGAAATTCATCCGAGAAGGAAACTCTTCCTATTCGTACTTGCTCTAAATGATTTAGTCGACAATTTAGAATGCTGCTTGGTATGATGGGATGGAGCAATGGTCTATAGGTATTGAAGCACTTTTGTTTCCAATGGAATTTTTCTAAAACTCGATGGAAACTCTAGGACGGTGTCATCAGAGGAAGAAGGAAGAATCCTCTTTCATGTCAGCATGTGAATTAATTGCCTTTTATGTAAAGAGGATAACTTGACCAAGTTTGTCAACATAGAAGCCACTTGTACTTAAATATACTAAGTACTTCAGTATCCATTACATTTTATTACTTTTGCAATATTTTGTTTCTGGGAATTAAAAAGAAAAACAACAAAAAGTCGACGTTTGGAAAATAAATGTAAAAAAATGTACAAAAAAAGAGAAACAATGGTGGTTCATGGAAATTATCTCCTCGTTTCCCGGTAATATAGCTAAGGACATTCCTAAGCACAATAACAGACTAAACACACCGGCTGTTATACCTCAAGACCATTTAAGATTCTCTCCACTCTACATTGTAGGTATAGGGCGTTCGTTTGGTGGCATGTTCCACGTTCAAGTGCATATATTCCCCATTAAGGCAAACAACAATGGACCAACGAGGACGACCGGCAAAAATAAAAAAATAAAAATAAAAAACGACAATTGAAAAAATAGAACGACATCATACAAAAACAGGGCCATGCAAATATTTGAGCTGAATTTTAGGGAAAAGCAATTAAAATCGAATTTGCGATGAGAGTATTCTTTTGTCTCTGTTTTTTTTTTTTGTATTTACGGAAACAAGAGGACAAATCTAACATGATGGCTTCGAGTAGTTGTTGTCGTATAATTTACAATGCAACATTTCCAGTGGAAACGTTCTTGTGGCTTTTAGATAAACGAGATCCGAACAGAACGCTTTTGTTCGTCATTGTCGCACTCGTTGGCTAAATGAGAATACATATAGAAATAGCAGCGGTGGTGGTGGTAATTGCTTTGGATGGAAGAACAATATTTAGATACAAATTTGAGGCTTTCTTTATTCGAATTGGCAAAGTACTATAGGATTAGATAAAATTAAGGGAATAGATTAAATTAAAAAATTAAGACTAAGGTATGCTGTTTATTTTAAGACAGGCTTGTGTTTTGAAGAAACCTTGAAGTTCCCAGCCTCGTCCACCTAAAAACTAAAAAGTTTTTTCTTCAGGGCTACTGCCTCTTGCGAGGAATTGACAAATCCTCCAAGAGTATCACTTGCCACGAATAAGTGCTTCTCGTCTAGCCGTTCAGATTCGGCATAAAATTGTAGGTCCCTTCCATTCCTGTCAAAAGGCGCACACAGGAATGGTTGCGACTTGTTAGTCACTAGGCCCTGGTTCTTCATGAGCCGTTGTGCCACCCGATTTATTTTATATTTATTTTTGAAGTCGTTTGTGATTTTTATTTTAGTTTCCTGCAAAAAAAAAAAAAACAATCCAGTTTTTAACAAGGCACTAGAGAGTTTTATATGGATTCCGGGAAGGGGCAAGCAGTGGTAAGCAGAGGGTAGAATAATGGCTTTGATGATTATGACCCTTTATAAAATGTTTGTTTTTGGAGTACAAGAGACATTCCTGATAGGGTACCGAAACATGTCACACCAGTTTTTACTGGGGAGGGCCTCGCGAGTGTTGAAAAAGTTCCCTCGTCTTAACTTTTGGTACTGAAATCCAGCAAGGGCTTGTTAAGTATCTGACGAGTTTCCTCGTCTAGATTTTTACTAGGGCCTTTACTAGGGTCTTGCTCAAACTAGACATAAACTTGGAATTTTCCCAGCTGGGTTGTTGTACATATGTTGACGTTAGGTTATATTTTGTTATATATATCTTATTAAAAGAGGTCAAAAAGACTTCGGACAACATGTGATTATCTGTTTCGAATTTTTGTTGGAAGGTTTATCCACTAAGGCCTAGTTTTTGAGTGACGAGATTAAAGAGTTTCCGAGGTTATTTCGAGTTAACTCCTTGAATTTGGTGAGTTAACTCGAGTTTAGCTCTGAAGGTCGGATGATCTCGCACTGAAACACTAGGCCCTAGAGTATTTCTACCATCCATATTTGGAAAAGTTAAAAAGGGCAAACTTAACTTACCTCGTTAAATGTCGACTGCCCTCGTGCACTGCCATCTCCGATGATTTAAACTCATTCAATTCCTTCCGTATGGCAGCCTTATCTTTAGGCGTCAGTCTTGTCCATGGCTTATCAGCTCTTCGATCATAATCGTGCGCCTGTGTCACCTCGATATAATCATTAAACCGAATGATCTTCTTCTCTTTAAGTTCTTCGACAGTGGGCCGAAAACTTAACTTCCGCAGCAAATAGCTCTTCTTTTCTTCCTTCTGTTTCTTCTCTTCGGCGGGTGATTGTGCTATAGATGTTTGCATAACAAAATAAAAAAAAAGAAAAAGAAAAAGCAAAACAAAACAGGATGGGGTTTAGGGTTGCGGGAGGGACGAAAAGAGAGAAAAAGAGAAAGGGTGTGCCTTTCGGTTAGCAAGCAAATTCAACCGATTAGTTGCAGTTACATTTACTCTTTAGAATATTCCTTTCCACCAATTCCTCGGCAGTCGGACGCATCGATAGCCGACGTATAAGTCGCGCACCGATTGCTTCCTTGGATTCTTTGATCTCGTTGTCTGTAACCTGGTGCAGGATATTCCGATTGATTAGATCCTGTTTGTCCGGTCGCAGTTGTAATTTCAGCGAGAGGCTTTCTTTGCGAGCGATTTTCGCTTGCCGATCATTGTCGTCGCTGCCACGGTAGAGAATCCGTCCGTCACCTTCGTCACTATCACTATTCTCGTTTATCACAATTGGTCGAGTGTTCTCCTTGTTCTCTACCTGGCATGGTATATTGAACATTTGTTGCCTACTGTTGAGGAAAAAAAAAAAAATAAAACAAATAAAAAATAGTAATTTAATTAAGAAAAATTGATTTAACGTGCATCAAGCATTATCAACAAATAAAAAAAGAAAACTGCAAGAGAATTCATGCTTTAATATAATTGATTTTTTGAGTGTAGGTTGCATAATTCGAGTGCGTAGGTATATTTCTTGGAACATCTAAAATGTGCTTTCATGCGAAACCTATTTTTGCCACTCCAACAATCACAGATTATCTAGGTAAACTTAAACAGGAACTCTTGTAGGTAGGTTATGCAATTCATTTGAACTTAAATCTTTTTTTAGAATCAACTTTAACTTTTGTAGAATTATATCAAAGTGAAACCCTGCCACAAACAGTCGCGAGATATTTCCGCCATTTAAATATTCCCACAACAAGCTAAATGTACATTTATGTAGAAATAAGAACGATATGTTTTTTTTCAGGCTGAAAAGTTCTTCACAATATTGGACTCTGACTTTAAAGGTAAATACAAAGCATGTATGAAATTTAAACGAAAAAGGGTGGAAAAGTAGAAAGATGTTAATAAAATGGAAGTCTTTTTACACATAAAGGCTTTTTGGACTAATTCAGCAATAAAGCTGGCACCAGGACGTAGTATATGACCCAGGAAAAATTCACAAACAAATGGTCAATCTGCCAACAGAATCCAAAAACACATTTATCTTTATTTTGGTATTAGGAATAATGTCGAAAAAAATAACTACCGGTTCGTGTGTTCGTCAATAGTTATTTTTTAATAATAATAATTATAACTTTAACTATATGCCTGTAAGACCTCAGGTCTTTTAAATGCAATGCAGGGCACTAGTTAGAAGGAATAGAAGGAAAGGAAAGATTTTTGTTGGCACAGTGGATTGAGAAATTCGATGTAAATTATCTCATGAAATTCCACGCAAAGAATGCTGACTAGACTGGGGCTCAGACCCACACGTCCAGGTTAGCAGTCAAACACTATATCCACTGTTCCATTGCTACCCGCAATTTCAAGGTTGAATGTCAAAAATTATAGCTTTTCGCATATAACTCCGAAACGGTAAATGCTATTGAAAAGTTACAAAACTTGTAGATTTTGACATCTGCAAGAAAAAAAGATTTGAAAATTTTTTTCCTAGGAACCACCGTAAAAAAGATGTCGACATTTAAAAAAAAAACGTAAAATGTCGAAAATCCTCGTTATTAACGTTCAACTTTTATAAACGGTTTATATGTTCGAAAACATCTGAATGCGAAATTTGTAAATTATTTGACCACTAACAGGACAAAATTATTAGTTATTTCTTAAAAGACTAGCTGACCCTGGAAACTTCGTTCCGCTCAAATTCATTAAAAAAATAAATAAATCGGGTGGCACAACGGCTCATGAAGAACCAGGGCCTAATGACTAACAACTCGCAACCATTCCTGTTTGCGCCTTTCGACAGGAATGGAAGGGACCTACAATTTTATGCCGAATCCGAACGGCTAGACGAGAAGCACTTATTCGTGACAAGTGATACTTTTGGAGGATTTGTCAATTCCTCGCAAGAGGCAGTAGCCCTGAAAAAAAACTTGTTAGTTTTTAGGTGGACGAGGCTGGGAAGCGATCCCAGACCTCCAGCGTGACAGTCGAACGCACTAACCATTACGCTACGGGCTACTACTCAAATTCGTTAATGTAATGAAAATAATAATTCTGAGCCTGGCACATGATTAATTTAAAAATTCTATTAAATACAATGGAAATATCTGAAGTATAACAATGTCGAAGTGTGTCAATCCAACTGCAGTGATAAACATGTCGCTCAAGCCGCTTTTTCACTGAAGTGCATTCTTGTTTTTTGCAGCCGAAATCGCTCGTCTACTCAGCCAATTATGGTCAACATAATTCTGAGCGATATTCGGAAAAACATTCGTGTTGTTTCTAAAAATCCGGTGGAAATTCGATCAGGCCGGTGAATAAGTCGACTGGAATCTTTCCCATATCGCCAACAATTGCCTGGAGAACTCTGCAGGGACGGGTCATTTAAAAAAGCAACTCGCGTGTTCGTCTTCAATTGCAATTTATTCTAATATCTCCATAATGACGACGCCTTCAGGCAAGAAGCCTTGGAATGACAAGCAGCATAATCATTGCGCCACCGAGACGTCTTCTATCATTTCTTATATCTTTTAACATGCGATTCAGGGCTTCCAATGCGCATTTGTGAGCTACTGTGCACTCGTTCTAGGTGGTCATGTTACATTGCTGCAATATGTTCGACACCGCAGACTTCTTTGAAATGCTGCATGTAGGTTCATCATTCACTTGTAGATTGTATAGTAATTTCAATGCAGAAAGGTTCGACTGCCTTCGAACAATGTAACCTCAATCCCCTTAGAAGCTAGTACCAAAGCAATCTCAGATCTCGTACGAATCGGAGCCAAAATAAGTGAAAACAGAAATGTTTTTTTTTAATACCACTGGACACAGAAAATTCCACCATTTCTGTTATCGACTGCTTGCATCAATTCATCGAACATCTTGACTCAATGCGACTCGATCGAAATCGATTTCACATTCTAATTCTCAATTAACGACGAAGAAATGTAGGTACCTACTTAAAACCGGATCTTCCCGGATTTCCAATTTTCCTGGCTATTTCCGGAATATTTCTCCATAGTGTCCTCCCTTGTGGCAATACAAATCCATCAAACTCAATATCGTGAAAATCGAACTATCCATTGACCAATTTCTGAAATTAGTTGACTTTTTTTTGACCAATTACTGACCTTTTAGATGGCATACTTTTTTTGCAAATATCCCATATATGAGGTGCTAAAAGTTAGGAGCCGCAAAAGGGTAATACTTCACACTCTACCTTTTTGTCCAAACTAATGCGATTCACGTATGACTGTATGTATATGAAAATAATTAATATTTAAACTTTTCTTTGAGTTAATTTTATTTAGGTATAAATTTTCGTTTAAATAAGCAATCTGATTTCTGAGCAGTGCAGCCCATCCCGGCAATATAAAATTACGTAGTGTATATAAGTACATTATTATAGAACCTTGAAAATTTGATTTCATTTCGTTAAAAATGCTTCATTTAAATTTAAAATCTCACTCTCAAAAATGTGTCCTTATGGCAGACAATTTTATAGTTTTCAGTTTCCCAAAATACATAATACAATACAAATGTATAGTCGGTATGGTATGTATGCTGCATTCAAGTGTATACTATAATTTTATGTACCTATAGCTTCGTTTGCATTTTCAAAGAACGTCGGGTCCTGTTTTTCTGTCCTTGAAAGAAAATGGTGTAGGACGTTGAGAAGAACATATAGAGGTATATTCCAGTCTATTATGTAAAATTCTTTGAATGTTCTTACTTCCTATTTGACAAAATATTAAATGGAATTTCAACTATATTTGATGATTGTAGACTTGAGAATATCTATACCTTCCTAACTACCTTAAGCTAGATCTACCCATATCAAGATGTTATGTAGTTAGTTTTTATTTGAAGAAATCAATATTATGTATATCAGGATATGTAACGGGGATCAAAATCAAATTGGTATTTCCTTTATGTTGTTTATGATAATAGCAAGGACATTTCCGGGTAATACTTTGACTTAAGAACTGAGTATCCTGGCTAGGGAGTTGCTTCGTTATTGTTTAAAAAACTTTTGTAAAAATTTTATGGACGCAGGGCTTTGTTTTTATGACTCATGTTAAGGATTATAGAAAATTGTATAACCCCCTTTTAGAGACTTTTGGGTTCTTATGCGAGTTTCTATAATCGAGAACGTGTGGAGCGATTTTTTTTTTATCAATCTTAAACAGAAAAATTCGCACTTTACTCTTTTAAACTTTTACCATGTGTTTACATTTTAGCCTGCAAATTTTATTTTTCTTTGCATAATCTCAATTTTATTGTCTTCCACTTTAGCAAGAATTTTTCAACAAATAAAATTAAAAGAACCCTTTTCACGGGCAAACTTATATTAACGAAGGGAAAAAGAACCGAGAATTATGTATACTTTAAGCTTAAAAGTAAGCAAAACAAACAAAAATGTTATATAACCTGGCAAAAGACACGACACTTTTTTTTGCATATTGAAAAAGGGTGGCATACCATATGATAAACTATTGTCGTGCATATATACAAAATACAAAAAAAAAAAAAGTAAACTTAAAATTGTAAGTCATTGCAAAGTCGGTTGAGTGAAATTTTAAATTTTGTATGTAAAGGTATACCTTTCATCAGGCTACACAACGATATAAATATCAAGAGAGTTTGCATCACGCGTCAATTTGTTTTTGTTTGTAAATTCTTTAAGGATTTCTTTTCCATATTGAAACTTTTCCCTGCCTGGAAAAATGTCACATATTTAATCCATCAGCTCAAGTTCGATGTGTGGTATCAACATAAATTTAATTAAAGGTTAATTGGCATATTAATTGATTGATGGAACTTCGAACAAATTAAATATTGTGTTGAATTTCTGGGTGAGGAGCTTGAGATGAGAATTAATGAGTCAAAAATGGAAAGAACTTTTGTTGATGTCAAAAACATACATATTTATTATTAACAACAATGTAGATGAGGTGTTATGGTATATGTAATTATCCAATGAAGTAATGAATTCTGTTATTCGATTACCACTAATATGGATGTCAGTTTTGTTTTGTTGGCTTGAGAACTTTATAGGTATTACTGACTTCTAATGTCTTCAAAATTTAATTAAATAAATATTATTCTGTCTTATATCTTGACAAACTGGAAGAATTAAGCATAATGACTTTTCTCATCTTTATATTTCTATTGCAAAGAAACAGGAGTGGTGAACTCGTTTGTTGGGATCTATGAAAACAAAAATAAAATGCAGGATTGCAGCATTATAACTAATTTTGTTTGTCATCATTCTGTGGTTTTGAAGTCTGAGTGTAAACTAGTTGAAATAATAAAGCAAACGAAATGTAAAAACTTTTAAAGTGCAGTTCTGATTTGTATAGGTACCTAACTTTTTTTTTTTTTGAAAAAAAATGTCAAGTTTTACATTTTATTTAAATTGAGAAACTTTGCGTAGCATGTAGGATTTTAGGCAAAACCAGACAAAATTATGATGGTAGGGTTCTATTTGCCTTCTTTTAGAAGGAGGGGAATATTCTAAAAATCTAAATTAATTAAATTTGGACAAATAGAAAAAATAATGGCAACACTGACAACGACATGCTTATAATCTTCATGTTCTTTCTTTCGTGTTGCAAATCCAAAATAGTAAACAATTTTAAAAGATTTCTTTTCAAGACTAAACAAAAAAGTTGTAACATTTTAAATTAAACGTTAACTGAATATATAAAAACACTTTTTTTTTAAAGCCAGGATTATTAAAATTTTATTTTGTTGAATTATGTTTGAACTTTTGAATTTTTGATTTGAATATTAAATTTTGCGGAAGGGGGCATTTTTTTAAGAAAAAATTACTAAAATAAAAAAGAAATATTTATAAGCAACAGCAACACTTACAAATGCATGAGATTTTTTAAAGCTATAAAAGCCCAGTCATTAATTACAAAAAAGGGCTAAATTCGCAAAGCACGATTTAGTTCTGCATTTTTGATATGTTATTGGGGCATGTTAGAGTAGTTTGCAGCTAAGTTTGCAACTTCGAAAAATCTGTACTCGCTAAGTTATTTTGAAGCGCTCAAAAAATAAGTCAAAAATTGTCCAATTCTGCTCAAAATTTGCAATGCAATAGCCTAGAGAATTATAAGACAAAATTCGAAAGTTCGATCCAAATCGGCAAAACAGTTTTGGCAAGAAACATGATGTTAACTGAAGTAGGAAAGTAGGACACCTTAGTGGGCACTGATTTTTTTACATGTACTTGTAACCCTTAAAATATCGTTATATTATTTATGTCTTTTTTTAGATACCTTGGCTTCACGAAAATGATTCCGTGAAGCATTTTTGCGAATTTAAAATCGCTACCAAAGATACAACAAAAAAAGAAATAAATATTATAATGATATTTTATGATAGTTAAGGGTTCAAAGTACGTGTACAAAAATCAGTACCATACCTTTATTCTCCTACTTTGACCACAGCAATGATACAAACATTGCTTGTTGCACTCAGTTAACATCATGTTTCTTGCCAAAACTGTTTGGCCGATTTAGATCGAACTTTCGAATTTTGTCTTATAATAGGTACTCTAGACTATTGGATTGCAATTTTGAGCAGAATTGGACAATTTTTGACCTATTTTTTGAGCGCTTCAAAATTACTTAGTTTTTCAGATTTTTTTTCTTTACTCATGGTAAGATAGCAATTCAAATATAACATACATGCATTTTAAACTAATGTGGTCTTGTAGAAAATTTTATAACACACAAGAATATAGTGGATGGTTTTTTTATAAGTTGCGTATTTCCAAAGTTATAAAGGACAAAATTGGGTGATTTTAGTGTTTTTTTCACTGTTGCATTTTTCCTGCAGCGAGCACAGGTTTGTCGAAGTTGCAAACTTAGCTACAGACTACTCTTACATGCCCCAACAACATATCAAAAATGCAGAACTACATCGCACTTTCCGAATTTATTGTCGAATTTGACTGGGCTATAAATCTAATAATTTATTAAATTTTGTAATCAAGTTGTGCTAGGGTCAATTTATTCACTTTCGATTAAATTTAAATTCGATACTAAAAATTAGAATTTGATTTATTTGAAATATTTGTATTTATTTTTTGATGTATACGAACGAATCAGACCTCAAAAATACTTATGACGTTTGATTTTTGAAATTCTCCAATTTAAAAGTGAAACAAAATGATTTTTGATTGGAATATCTCGAAAAACATGAAGAAAGGATTATACGACTGGATTTGGATTTAGTGCTCCAAAAATATTTAGAAAAGTATAGTTTGTTTTTCCACCAGAAGGTATTTTCAACTTAGACAGTTTTAGTTATTCATATCGCTCTTTCAGATTAAATAAATAAGCAAACATAAAACTGACTCACGCTCTATTAAAAATTATTTAGTGTTAAATTGATAATTCATCAGTCACAATTTTTTAAAAAAACATTTAAATTTAACTAGTAAACTAGAGGCGAGTGAATGAATCGAAATATTAATGAATTATTCTGAGTGACACTGTTATATTTAAAGCGATTTTAGTTAAAACGACTCAAGCCAGTTTTTAATGGACTGTGAATAAATTGGCTTTTAGAAAAATTAGTTTTTAAACTGAACCTTTTTGAAAACAAATTTGTTTTGAAAAATTAACTATTTTGGATCGGCTACATAAAATTTGGCCTTAATGAAATATGAAAGGGTCAAGAAGGCCTGTATAGCATTTTATGCCTGTAGTAAAACTTTTGGTAAAAAGTGGGGGCTTCAGTCGAAGATGATCCTGTGGACGTACACAGCCGTAGTACGACCGATCCTCACATACGGTTCGATTGTATGGTGGCCTGCACTTAACAAAAAATATAACATCGATAGACTTAGGAAGGTTCAAAGAACTGCTAGCATTCGCACGACAGGGGCTATAAGATCCTGCCCGACTGATGCCTTAAGTGTTTTTCTGCACCTTCTACCACTTGATTTACATATTAAATATCTAGTATCTTGCAGCGCTTTAAGACTTAAAGAATCAAACTCTTGGTTTGCCAAGCCCTATGGCCACAGCAATATCACAGACTTGATTCCAATGGAAATGTTTTCGACTCCCACTGACTACTGCACCCCTACAATGAGTATCAGTAAGGATTTCGAAGTTAAATTTCCATCCAGGAAGGATTGGAATGATAACGTCGTGACGAAAGATTTTGACACAACGATCTTTACTGATGGCTCAAAGATGGAGTGTGGCGTTGGTGCAGGAATCTTCTCTGAGTCTCTAAATGTATCTAGGTCCTTTCGGCTACCTGACCTTGCTAGCGTCTTTCAAGCTGAATTGCTGGCAATCAGGGAAGCTAGCAAGTTACTTAAAGCAGATCCAAACCAAAACCGTAATGCAGCTATTATTACAGACAGTCAAGCGGCTGTTAAAGCCATTAATACAGCTACAGCATCCCCCAAACTAGTCCAGCAATGCCAGAATCAGCTTGCGGGTCTGAACACTGACCTCAATGTCACTGTTATCTGTGTCCCAGGTCACAGTGGCATTGAGGGCAATGAACGGGCTGACGAGCTGGCCAGGCAAGGTTCAGCCCTTCATGGCTCACTTGCGGAAAGAGTCAACATTCCGCTTGGAGTTATGAAGGGCAACATGCTCTCAATTTATCTTACTACATCAAGCCGTAGGTGGAGCAGTTTATCAAACTGTATTATATCTAGGAAGATTTGGCCCACCTATGACAAGAACCGAAGAATTGATCTAATACGCCGACCCAGGCAAGACATAGCCAGGGTAGTTGCAACCTGTAGCGGACACTGGCCAATAGGAGAGCATGCAGCGAAGCTGGGCATACCTCACAATACTCACTGTCGGAGCTGTGAGGACCAGCAGGAAAAGGAAACAGTAGTTCATTTCCTCTGCAAATGCCCTGCTCTGGCCAAAGCTAGAAAACAGTCACTCGGAAGAGCATTCTTTGACAACATTAACGAACTTTCTGAAATGAAGACCAAAGATGGTTCTAGGACAAATTTCGGCTACTTCTGCATTATACCTTCCGTCGGTTCCCTATTATCACAAGATAGTGGACTAGGGTTCTGGTGGGGGTTTGTGGTGCACAGCGGCGGATGATCATCCAATCAGATGAGTGGACGCTCCAGTGCCAGCCAACGAACTGTCTAGTTGGCTAACTGCGGATGGTGCGGGTCTGGTTGAGTGAGTGATCCACTTTCTGATGATTGTGCTAAAAGCTACAACAAAATCCTATTCTAAACTAAATAAAAAGGGACGATATCCTGAGGATATGCCCATATTTTCTCTCTTCAATTCCATCCACAGGTTCAAACGTGTTATGGTATCAAAACGGCGCACTTCAGCGCTAATTGGGCTATGGGCTAGACTGCCCGTGGCCGCCATTTCTACCTACCTACCATAAAATATGACCCCAAACATAAAATTGTAATTTTTCTGTTGTTGTTGCTTCTTATATTAATTTTGGGGCAGTTATTTATTTTGTGTTTGGGGACATTTTTTAATTTTGAAAATGGGGTCATTTTCCATTATGAAAAAAAAGGACCCAAAATTTGGTGCCATTTTTCGATTGGGGTCATTTTTCATAGGGCTCAAATTTTATGTAACCTTTTGGATCAAGTATTTAATGCTCTAAATAATATTTAATCAAACACTTAAAATCGGGTGGTTGTAGGACTTTAACTTTTCAAAATAGTAACAAATAAGGGAACCAACTTTTCAATAAAAAATAAGAAGAATTCAGCAAAGAGTCTTTCTTTTTTTTTTAATGAGAAGATGGTTTCTTTATTTTTTAACATTTTGAAAAGTAAGAGTCCTAGAACGATCTGGTTTTTAGTATTTGACTAAGAATTAATAAGACCATTAAGTAATTAAATCGCAAACATTATACTTAATAACGTACAATTTTTCAGAAAATAATTTTGAAAACAAAATTTACATTTTGTTATTTAAATTTTTGAGTTTGGGAACTAATTATAAAACTTGATTTAAAAATATAAGAAAATACTGTATTTCTGGCTTTAAACAAAATCATAGCATACTAATTTAAATGTGTCTGTTGTTGTTTTTTTTTTTTTAAAGGTCCTGTCCGCCTTAATGGCGAAAAATAGTATCCCCTTTTTGTCGTTTCTTACTTACTTACTTTACTTTACTTTTGATGGCGCTCACAGCCCAGGATGGGCTTCGGCCTCAACTAACAAGCCCCTCCAGCCAGCTCTGTCCCTAGCTAGCCGCTTCCAGTTGCGCACACCGAGTGCTTTGATGTCGTCATTCACTTGATTGCGCCACCTGTTACGGGTTCTTCCTCTGCTGCGTACCCCATCGGGGTTGGATTCGAAGACTCGTCGGGCAGGTGCGTTGGTGTCCATACGCTCCACGTGCCCCAGCCATCTAAGCCGCTGTATTTTCAGCTTTTTGACCAGGTCAACGTCGCTGTATAGCCCGTATAGCTCGTCGTTGAATCTTCTCCTCCATACTCCTTCGATACACACCGGACCGAAAATCACACGAAGAATCTTCCTCTCAAAGCACCCTAGCAGAATCTTTCAGTGTCCATGCTTCTGACCCATAAAGCAGGACCGGGATGATTAGGGTTTTGTATAAAGTCTCCTTGGTTCTCTGAGAGAGGGCCTTACTACTTAAATGCCTTCTTAGACCGAAGAAACAGCGGTTGGCAAGAGTAATTCTTCGCTTGATCTCTGCACTGATGTCATTCTGCGATGTCGTTTCTTACTCGAATGTAAATATTATAGACCCTGTTTAGATTGGGAAGACCCTGTTTAGATTGGGAAGATTGAGTACGGACTGGTGAGTACCATCGTGTTTACATTACAAACTGTTAGGCGCCCCAAAATACATTGAAACAACAACAACTTCCACATTGAAAGAACAACAAAGCAGACTCATGAGTCCGGTGTTTATATTTTCTACATGCCTCACGAGACCTCTTACCCCGTACTTCTCTTTCCTACAAACTGGCGTGAGTCCGTTCCGTACACAAACTTCCCAATCTAAACAGGGTCATACATACACCCGTGCTTGTGTGGCTTTGCTTGATTTGTAGGTATTTGTAATAAGGCACGGTTTATGCTAATTCAGCTTTGTAAAATTTTGTCTAATTTTCCTCGTCTATTGCTATGGTCCTGAGGTATTCGACAAGTGAGTTGAACTAGTAGCGTTTATGTCTGTCAGTGTATCTAAACACAAGAGATCTCGAGCCGTATATTATATGTACATTGATAGTTTGATTTTTTATTTTGTGACAGCTTTCATAATTTCAAATACGAACAATGGTAATTTGTCTATAAAATGGTATTCATAAAGTAAGTTAGATATTCACAATTATAGGAAGCCTATTTTAGCTTGAAACTACGTTTTTCCTAGTTGTCTCACTTTTTCTAAAGCGCGTTAAGCTCCAAAAGGCGATAGATTTCTTTTCGATTTGACGCTTAATGCATTTCCCATAAGAGATTGTAAATCAAAACGAAAATATATTCAAAGAGATAACTAAAATGCTTTGCTTTGTAAATGAAACATTTAAACAAACCACCTTTACAACCAGGCACAACAACAAAATTATACTATATTTGAAAAAGAGAAAGGCAGAGGCTTAGTCAAGATTACAAAAAAAAAAAAATATATTTGTTTGTAAAATGAAATTATTTGAATAAGAATCTTCTTGTCAAGCAATTGTAAAAAAAAAAAATATTTTTCAATGTCTATTTACACATAATTTTGTTTCGGTTTGTAAGTTAACAGTTTACAAAAGAGTCATGCTCGATCACTCGTAGTTACTTCAATTTTTGAGACGTTGAGAAGAGTTCACTTTAAAAGAGTGCTATCCTAAATAAAAAGATAAAAGTTGTTTTTGTCCAAAATTACGTTAAACTAAAATTCTTAGAGGACACTTATGCGGTCGTATAAAACAAGCGAACAAGGGTAAATCAAATGATGCCCCTATAATTTCAGACTTTTACTTTTATATTAATTTTCGTTCACCTTTGCTGTAGTAAGAAGGGAGCACACCTGAGCACCTAATAAAAAAAAAGGAAAGGAATGAAGATTTATATCACTCTTAAGTGCATTATGGTTGACTCCTTTTGGTAAATTAGAAAACAAATTTTCGTTGGCATTTACTTAAGTGAGAGCTTTTGACTGTTGTAATTCTACCTTTACGAAAGCAAAAAGTAATAACACTAATCGAAAAGTAGCAAACCCCAATTATGGGTGCTACACATAATTTCCTAGTATTCGCTTCTTTTCATACTACCATTTAAGTGGACTTCCTTTACTGACAATAAAAAGTAAAAATAATGTTTCCATATAAAGCTCTAGTCCTTTAAACTTCTACCTGACTACGAACATGGTATCGTTCTGACTGACGCCTTGCATCCGTTTTGGAGAACAAAAGCCACAAAACACGTCTGTTTACATATTTCATCTGCAAAATAAAGCAAATTAGTAATACGTTTTGACATATTTTACGTTTGATTTGCAAACTCACATGTTTAATTATTTCATTGCAATTATAACACAAGTAACCGTTCATATAAAGTTAATTAGTAAAATTAATATTTCTTAAAGCTTTTTTTGGTTTTCTCTTATGGCAAATACATTGAACGCAAAATCGAAAAGAAATCCATCGCCTTTTGGAGCTTCGCGAGCTGACTGCTAGGGGCCGTGAATCCATGTGCCAATTACTATTTCTTGCAAAAATCAAGTTGAACAGGCTCGTTCGTTCGAACGAATACAATATAATTAAGTTCAATATAATTAAATATCAGTATTTAAACGGTTTCTATGCCAATAGAAGTGCTTAAATCCAGCCATAAATTACCGAAACGTTCATTCAGCCTTATGTCACGCTAAAATTGAGCAAGTGTGTCGCGTTAACTTCACTGAAAATTAGCCCCAGAAATACTTCCAACGAAAACTTAATTGCCGAGATTATTTGTTTTTATTTTGAAACATACAATTAGCAAAAAACAAATACAAATACTACATAATTCCTTATTTACATTGATATTTTCAACACAATCCACCCAAATTGGTTTTCTTTCTGCCAATAAGTTCAATAAATATTATTCCATTTAACGCCCATAGAAAACATAAACCTGAATCGCAAACAAAAAAGCAAAAAAAAAAAGAACAAGAATGTCCCAAAGGAGCGACAAAAATATCACAGATTCAGACAGTAAATAAATCCACCTCCCTTCAACTACAAAATAGACTTCTCAAGGCAGAGAGAGAATATTATAATTTACCAAAAAAGAATAAAAGAAGTTAATTTGCCCATTTCGAAATTTAATTGCTTTTTACTTTACTCACTTTCTATATTCTAATCCTTGAAAATGGCACACAACTGTACTTTCTTCTTCTTTGATTTTACAACAGAGAAAACTTTCGAAAATATGTACTTAACTTTTTGTTGATGATGGGAAAGACCCCATCAACCAAATCGTTTTCGTTTTACTTAAATTTACTTCAAAATTCTCTTAGTTTTTTTCGTTTTTTTTTTTTAATTTAACTTTCATTTTATTCGTAAAATATTCAAGATAATCAAAGTTGATATTCCTTGTGGACTATTAAAGTAAAAGTAAAAGGGAACTTTTTAATTAGAACAAAATGCTTGCTTAAAAACTTACCACACTACACGCACTGCATACACACACACACACAAACATAAAAAGGAAAACTTTTGCATTTTCATCCACTGTTCTCTCTAATCCTAATTCAATGCTTAAGTGCTATTAATAAATTTAGTGTTGTTTTTCGTTTTGTATGCTTCCTTGTTAAACTTCATTTAACCTGGTTATAACATGCGGAATACGTATCCTCAGGGAATGACTACTTGGCAACAATGTTTGTTCGAAGATTGGTATTTTGTTTTTGGGGGAAATTGAACGTTAAGGTTAATTTTCCTTGAGGAAAAGGATTTCAACTCTGAGGATAATTTCATACATACAAAAGGTGTTGGTGTTTTTGAGAAGTTCAGTAGATATAACCTTTATTTTTGAAAATATCGGTGAATACAAAGCCTCTCAGCTTAAAAAAAAATACAGTCCTGGTGGTTCGACAAATTAAGTTCAATTTTTTTTTTTTTTTTTTTTTTGCTGTAGTTTAAAGGGCAAATCTAATTTAAGACGCTATTTTTTAAACATTTAAGTTTTCAAGGGTTAACTTAAAAAAAAAAAAGAATCTGAACTCTTATATACAATTTTTTACCGATATAATTAGGCATCAACCAAATTGTTCTACTTTACATGGATAAATTTGAAATTAACTGAAAAAAATGTCTTATTCTTTTATAATTAAGTCCTTCCACGAAACATCTCAATTATCCTTGAATTTTTGGTTTCTTTTTGTTAAATAAGAACATCCCGTCCAGTCTAAGGATTGTTAACATTAATTTCATGCAAATTGAAATGGCAAATAAGATACAAACTTTTGCAGTAAGAAGAAAAGAAAAGTAACGAAACAAAAAACTAAATTCAAAGCATCTTCAATCGCGCACAGGAAATAGGAAACAAAAATAAATACAAACAAAAAATAAAATTAAGGAACTCTTCATTACCATATCCTAACCCGAGGCCGTAGAATTGGTCTACGCAGCATTAAGAAAATGAGAAGAGAGAAAAAAATATATATAATTTTGTCAGAAGAGATAGATATATTTTTGTTAATTTTTTCCTGTTTGCTCTCATTTTTTATACTTACTTTAATGAATAGTTATTAGCCTCCTGCCTCACAATCAATGGCCTCTGATTCGCCGATGATGATGATGATGAACCACCTCTTCCTTCTCCTCCTCCTCCGCCAGACCCGCCTGATGAACTGCCACCAGCATTGTTACCCTGTTCTTGGGTAGGTGTTCCAGGCGATGAGTTGGATTGACCAGATTTCTTTTTCAATGCGGATTTAAGAGGAACTGCATTTGGTCTGGGCTCTTTGGCTGGAATTTCCTCAATACGACACGTGTCAATATTTTGATTTGGTTGTTGCAGTTGGAATGCGTATTCATCTTCCGAATCAAGTTCATCTTGATCGTTATCTAGATTTTTTTTTTTTTATTTAAGAATGAAAGGAAATAAATAATAAATAATTAATTCTTTTTTTTAAATAAATAAAATTTAAATCAGTTTATTATATATCAGTTTAGTATAGAAGCAAGGAAGTTGTCACGCTTACAATTAGACGATGATTGAACATTTTATTAAATGAGATTTTATTTTACTATACAAAATTAAACAATGAATAAACTCTAGGTTAGCACTCAAAGAATTAAATCTTTGTTTGTCCTTTTGATTAATTTTTTGTTAGTTTTTTTTTTGTTTTAACATTCTTGATGTTAATTGAAAGTAAAATACTGTTAATTACCTATTGAAACAGAAAATCTCGAAAAAAAAGTTAAAATTAATATTGAGGTATTCTTTTGTATAAAAAAAAAAATAGAAATGAAAATATATCGTTACACTTTTAACATTTGGCTAATAAAATTAAATAGACTCAATTTTTCTCCGATCGCAATTATTCTCTTAAGTTAAAGATTCACACGAAAAATTTTAATAAAATAAATTTTAAATACATTGGGGCATATTCATAGACGCAGATAGACCCAGGTTTAACTAAACTACAGTTTAAGACAATTTTGGCTCAATGAATAGAGACCGATTTTAATTTCAAATTGTTGGTTTTATATTTTTATAAGATAATTAAATTGGTATACTACACAAAAAGCTTCAGATGTTTTGAAATGATAAACCTAAACAAAAAAAAAAGAATCAACGTCCGAAAATTCAACTAAACCTATGTTTAACTTAGACACGTCTTAGACACGTCACGTACCATAAAATACAAAAAAAAACTAAAAAGCAAGATTTGAATTTCAATTTTTCACTTATTCTTAGGTTGTATTGTTAGATATTTGAAAATTCTAATCTAAAAGTCCTAAATCGTTTCAACAGTCTCCTTACCTTCGATGCCTGTATTATACGATTTTATTTAAGGAAAGCACTTTAAAACAAAATAATTTCCAACAAAACATAAAGATATTATTATATCATTTTGGTTTAAAATTAATATTAAATGTTAAAGCCTTTCATTTTAAGTTTAATATAATTTAAATTTAATAATTTGTTTATTTTATTTAAATGTATACAAAATATAGAGAATTATATATTTGTGATCTGGTAGGTATTTAAGTCATAATTAAATTGAATTACAAAAAATATATATCAAATATGCATTTAATTTGTATAAATTGTTCAAAAGTGAGCTACAAGCCTCGCAAATACGGTTAAGTATTTTAATTTGAAAATTATCTGTACAAAATTAACATGTTTGAACTTAAGATGTATTTTTGATTCAATAAAACATATTAAGTTTAAACATTTTAACTACCTATTTGAATTATATGTTTACTAACCAAAAATCTAATATGACATTTATCTCTTGTCTTTAGTGCCATTAAAATAAATCATAAAGAATATACTCGTGTTTTCGTTAAATAAATTTAAAAATACATCCTGTTTCCTTATTATTAAATTTTCAAAATATATACAATATGAATATGAACGTGTTTGTGATTGTTTGGAAAACTTTTTTTTTTAATTGTTTAGTTGTTTAGTAAAATTGGATTTTTACTAACTATAGGTAAAAAAAAGGTTAAGGACTATTTATAAAAAGCGGCCGAGTGCGACACACACTAGTTATACTTTCCTTTGGTACCCTTGCGAACCATTTTAGCTATTTCTAATAGTACACTTTAGATTTTGTTTGTGGAAATAGCTTATAAAATTCTAAGAATTGTACTTATCTAACTTTTGTTCGTAACTCCTCTCGGTTTGGAGATATAATTTATTGAAGCCAGTTATGTATTTCAAAACATACTAATGTAAAAAAAATACCAATAATCATGGGAGTGTACATGGTTGCAAAAAATATAAAATCAAAAATTAAGTTTCAGATGCCAAATTTTGATTTTGAACTAATACATTTTTGAAAAGTCATTTTGGGCAACATTTTGATTTTAATCTTTGCAAAGGGTGGTTTACAAATTTTAAAATACACAACATATAGATGGTATTGATACATACATATATTTGGTAAAAATTTGAAGTCGATATCGTTGTTTGTTCTCAAGATCAAGATATTTAAGTTGAAAAACATTTTTTCTAGAGTTTTTAGTTGATTTTAGGCTCAAAACAAAATGTCTATTGAATTTCTTTTTGAAAAAATTACCAGTTACCATTTACAACGTGTAGACAAAAAATAGACTGGGTTCGGAATCATTATTTGTTCTTGAAATATTTGAGACGAAAATAATTTCTTAATTGTTTTTCTTAGTTTAAAAAAAAAGTGTTGGTTGATTTTTTTTTATTTTTACCGTTCTTTATTACGTAATTATGTGTAGTAAAAACGGATACACGAAGTCGATATTCGTTCATATGGTGGATGAAAAATGGATACCACGAACGTGCGTACATATGTACACATATACATACATCACTTTAAAAACGACGTATTCTGACTCTAGAGACCTCAAAACGTGGAGATATGTCAACATTTTCAATGCGACAAATAGCACCAATTACAATAACTTCCAATGGGAAGTTAAAAAAATCGAAGGCTACCTTAAAGTAAGTATAGTTAAAATATTTTCAAAAATCTGCCTTTTATCAAGCGTTTGTGGGGAATAAAGAATCCGAAAAGATGCAACAAGTAAAACACTATCTCACAAAACATATGTACATAAATACAAAATAATAACGTTTTATTTTTTATATCTTTATGGGTTACCAAACAAGCTTATTCAGATAATTAATTATAGTTAATCAGATAATTATATTTTTAAAATCAAAAATAAAACACTTGTTAATTTTTTTTTGAACCACAATATAATATTTAATTTTTTCGACGCGTTTCGTCCTATTAAGACATCTTCAGGCAAAAAAGTGAAGCTATTATAGGTATAAGCTTCACTTTGTTTCCTGAAGATGTCTTAATAGGACGAAACGCGTCGAAAAAATTAAATATTATATTGTGGTTCAAAAAAAAATTAACAAGTGTTTTATTTTTGTTTTTAAAAATGACATCAAAGTTCCAACAAGTGCCTTCCAAAAACTCCATAGAGTCAATCGAAGATAATTATAATATGCGCAAAAATTGACTTTTAAAGCGTGGCAACATTGCAGGCCCATTTTTTTCTAGACAACCCATGCGCAAACTGTTTGTTTCGACACTATCTAAAAAAATGTATACTTGTCATCTGTTAAAGAACTGGAGGGTAGGTATAAGCATAAGGCATACCTACTCAAATAAAATAAAGGAGAGGCTGAAATCTTATGCATACATGACATTTGTATGTATAATTGACAACTCAGCCATTTTTGTTTGACTTTTTTCCCGCAAGCTTGTTTTTTTACTTTGATCAGGTAATGAATTACTTGGTACTATCTGATTGTAAAATTATTCGAATTCAAGATCAGATATGACATTTTAATGACACAAAAAGCTTAAATAGTGTGTCTCATAATTTAGTTTGTCCGTCCGCCTATTTGTACCTATACCTACTGTTTTACACACTGAATGGCGTGGTCGATTTTAATATATCTTGATACCTAGCGTTGTTCAGGGTGGTTATGATAATGATTGTGTTAGGTCCAAAAATAACGGTACGTGAACAGCTTTACCAATTTTAACGAAATTTCGTACATTATTTTTTTATATTTGGATTTAAAAAAAAATTAATTTCATTATTTTGTTTTCATATTTTAAGAAAGGGCAGTTGATATTTTATGATTTATTTTATTTTCGTATTCCACGAGCGCCGTTAATTATTTTGATTTTATAGAATTGAACGGCAATAGATTTGTATTTTTAAAATCTTGATAACAAAAATGTAATGGACAAAAAAGTAAAAAAGGCTGAACAAAAAAAACCTTTAAAAAGAGTCCAGCTTAGGTTTCATTGAAAACCATAATTGAAAATATTAATTGTAAATTTTGAGAGATTTTGAAGAAAAAATAAATGATTATTTTGATGCCAAGGTAAAGCTAATTGACTTAATATTTATTTCTAGGTAAAACTAAATTCAATTTGACACAACTTTTCTCATAAAATGACTTTTAATTTTTCACCTATCTTTCCAATGATCATTGAAAAAATTTAAAGTTAAGTCATGGGGATGATATTAATTTTTTTTTTTTTTTTTTTTTTTGTTGAGGAGGAATAATTTTGAAGTCGTAAGCTGTCTTTCTGCATTAAAATATTCAATGACTAAACTTTCGAAGGGTCTCAAAATCAACAATTAACTCTTTCAATGATGGTTTCCAATGATAGCACCTGGCACCTTATTAAAGATTATTTGGTTTTAAAAAAGTAGTAGAAGTCGATTTTTTTTTTTTCTTAAGATCTTGAAAGTTTTTTCTTAGGCATTTTTTACTTTTGTCATCATAGATTTTCTGTTGCGGTAAACGCAAGTAGGCTAAGAAAAATAATGGATCGAGATTTTGACAAGACAAATCGATTGCGTCTTTAGTTTTCAGAATTAAAATATAATATGCAAAACGAGATGGTTGAAAAAGTCTGCTTTTCAGTTTTTTTTAACCAAAAGAAAACTAAGGAATATAAAATCATATGCTGTCACCCTGCACAATTTGTGGATAACGAAAAAGATTATATTTAAAAATAAAATTTATTTTTGAAAACCTATCAATAAATTATGTTTATCCATTCCCTTAGTAAAAAAAAAAATAGTAAGAAAAATGTAAAATAATTAGTTTCGATGTTATCTAAGTTATTTTCAATTATGCTAACCTACCTTAGTTTAAAAGAAAAAATCAAATTTAACACAACTAATTTCTTCTACCCGTTGTTAAAAAATATTTATTTATTGAAGGTTTAAGATTTTAAAATTTTTAAATTAAAACAAAAATTTAGTGAAATTTTAATCCTTTAAATTTTTAATTTTTTATTATAGCAATAGTAGGACTTTTTTTTTGATTCTTATTAATTTTACCCACTGAAAATTCTATGGGGTTTCATTTGAAATAATAAAATTTATAATTTCTTTTCTAACAAATTTGTAGCCCTCATGCAATTATAAAAAAAACTTTTGATATTATTTAGATATGTATTAAAGTCATAATTTTTTAAGATATTTAAAAAAAAAAAACATTAACAAAAGAAAAGAATATTAATTAAAAAAACAAGAAAAAAAAAAGCATTACGGAAGGAATTATTAAATTACCAACATTTTCTACAAAGTACAAAAAAATGAAGATGAATGATAGAGTTATAATTATTATATTACACACAAACAAAGTCAAGAAGTACAAACAAAAAAAAAAAAAACAGAAAAAAAAAATATAAAGGAATAAAAAACAAAAGGATTTTCACAATCCTTTAGCCAACCATAAAATACACGATTAAGAGATAAACAGTATTAATATTATTAGTTGAATAAAATAGACTTAAAGGAATGAAACCAACAGTAAAAATAAAAAAAGAATGGAAACATTTTTTTTTTTTTAAGAACGAAGAAAACGAGAAGGAGGAAAAGAAAAGTATAAAATAACAGACTATGCCCTACCATAGTCATAATCCTGATAATCCTGATCGTTAACAGCTCCCGGTCCATGTGGTCGTCCAGCTATCAACGTTGGACTTGGCGTTGAAAACATCGGTGGTGGTGGGATGGGTCCAATTTCCGACAATGGTATTGGAGGCTCTGGAAGGTCAGACAATAAAATATGCCCTGGAAGTTTATGATGACCATCACCTGTGTACGGAGGTGGTGTACTTCCTGGTGGGCCACCGCCTTCAGGATCTGTAAAATTATTTATGGTAAAAAAGGATGTTTTTTTGCTTTGATTTTGTTGTTGTGGGGGTTTTTTTTTTGTGTGTGTTGATTTAAACGAAAAGAGTGTTAAAAAAATGCGATTAAATATTTATAGCCCTTGGATGGAAATGCAAAATAAAAAAAAACAATAATAACCAAACATAAACAAAGTGCAGGAAAAATACATATTTTCCAAACAGGACAACGCAAAAACAAATTAACAAAAGGATACAAAGTCATTAGCAGAATTTAAGGTTGTCCTTTTGGCCACAAAAAAGGAAAGTTTGTAAGAGAAATTTCCGGTTGATTTATATAAAAAAAAGGAATGCATTACAGGAGGAGCAATCGCAAGTTTCTAGTTAAAAGTTTTTTTTTTTATTTTTTTTTTTTTTATTTAAATTTTGGAAATAAAAAACAAGAAACTTACAGTGATCATTGTGGTAGCAAATGTTGACTCGTCGATTGGATTTATTTGTCCCCAATGTATTTGGACGTTCCATTCTGGAATTCTGGTGCGAATCCATTTGACCGCCACAACCGCTACCCATATTTGAATTCATGCCACCACCGCCGCCACTGCCGCCGCCACCACCGCCTCCTGGCGGTGGTAGCATTGAGCCTTGACATGATGGCTGTTCAGTGCTGGGTGATAGTGTGCCATTACCACCGATCGGTGCATCAGTCTTGTCTTTTCTGGGTTCTGTAAAGAAAAAAATAAAATTAGGTCAACAAAATTAAGTTAAGCAAAATTAGATTAACTATAATATACTCTTAATCGTACAAAAAGAAAGGACTCATTATTTCTAAAGAACCCTAATTATTATTAGATGGCATAAAAGGACTTAATATGTCCTTGACGATAACAAACGCGCCAACACTTTTGTCGTAGAAAAAAAAGCAAGCTTTAGCGCCTCCACAAAGCCATGGTGATGATGGTGGGCGACGGTGTTAATGTGATTTCTTAAGTGGTGTTGTGTGCGCGGTTCTTAATGCTTGAGTAAAAATAATGCTTATAAGTTATGTGAACCAGGAAAGCTTACGAAAACCTTATGCCTTGTATTTAATTCTTGGGAGATTAAATATACCACCACACAAATTTTCTTTTTTTTACTCTACTCCATTTCATTTCTGCACGGAAATGCGAGTAAGTGGAACTTTTCATCACAAAAACTCAATTGTTGTAAAATTATGAGGGCAATTATTTCTCGAGAGTTTGTGGTTTTTTTTTTTTTAAGATTTTGTTTTGTTCGGTTGTTCTGGAATTTAAAGATGTATTTGTTATTTAAAATCGCTGTTCATTATTTTTTATAGGCAAAATAGTGAACAAAAAATCGGAACGATTCCAAGAAATTTCGAAAAGCGAGAAGAATAAAGACAAATATACGAATTGTTGAAAATTGATTAAAATAACTTCTAGAGAATATATTAAATTCTTGTTTATTAGCTATTCGAAGTTTTTAAATCAACCAACTACGTTAAATATTGAATCGGAAAATGCAACCTACCTATATAGTTGGACTAATCATTTTTAGTACGAAGGTTTTAACGTTTAAGTGCGAAGTTTATCTTTAGTAGAAAATCATCACGAAATTTATTAAATCTCGAACACTTATACAAAAATCATAAGTAGTGCAAACAAGTTTTAGTTCAATAGTAGATATTTCAAAATCATTTTTACAATTTACACAATATTTATTGCTACAAAATCATTTTTAGAACAAACTTATTGCTAAGTACTAAATCGATTTGATTACATTTTAATGTTTAATACTAAATCATCTAAGTAGTAAATCATTTTGGGAAGTAAATAATTTTTAGTATTAAATCATATTAAGCACACAATTATTTTTAGAACAAAGTAACTTTCAAGTGATGCTGTTTAAAAATATGACATAAGAATCAAATGAATTCTTTCAAATATTATGATAGTGCGTCAAAACGTAAAACTAATAAAATAATATTTTGGTTTTTCAGCTTACTGTAGTTGGAACAATCATTTTTAGTGCGAGAGCGCAAAAACATTTTTAATACAAAATATTCTATATTGAAAAATCATTTTTTTTTTTTTATAAAATCATATCTAGTACAAAATCATTTTAAAGCACAGTATTTGTTGCTACAAAATCAAATTTAGTACAAACTATATTGTTAGTACTAAATCGTTTTTATCTCTTATTAAAATTAAGTACTAAATCAGATAGGTATTAAATAAGTACTAAATCATTTTTAGAACAAAATCATTATTAGTATTGAATTATTTTTAGCACACAATTTAGTTATATAATAATACACAGTTACTTTAAGGTGATGCAGATCTAAAAATCATGATTTTGGAATCAAATTAAGTCTTATATGTAAAAATGATAAAATAGAATTTTGTTTTTCATCCTTAAATAGTTGGGATAATCATTTTTAGTAAATTATTATTAGAAGTGCGAAAGTTGTATTTAGTAGAAAATCATCACAGAATTTATAAGATCTCGACCAGTCATAAAAATGGTGAAAAATAGTTTTAGTACACAATATTATTAAAAAGAATATCAAAATCAGAAAATACAAAATCATTTTAAAGCACAATAGTTTTTGTAAAAAAAAATTAATACAAAATAATTTGTATTTTATAACAATTGGTTAAAGTACTAAATCGTTATTATTCCTTATTAATGTTTAATACTAAATATTGTTTAGTACTAAATCAAATTTGGAGCTAAATCATCATTATCATTAGTATTAAAACATGTTAAGCACAGTATTATGTTTTATACAAAGATATTTTTAAGTGATGCTTTAAGGTGATGATTTAGAAATAGAACCTAATAAATTCCTCTCAATATGAATATGCATACATAGTATTTCAAAACGTATGTCAGTCTACTATTGTTTGGATAATCCTTTTTAGTACAAATTAATTTGAAGTGCGAAAAATATTTTTAGTAGACAATCATCACAAAATTCATAAAATATTTGTAAAAAATTATAACTATTAGTGCGAAATTATTTTTAGTATAAAAATTCTATATTGCAAATTAATTTTTTGATATAAAACCATATCTGGTACACAATCATTTTTAAAGCACAATCTTTTTTCCACTTAATCGTTTATAGTATAAAATAATTTGTAATGCAATTTTTTTTTAGTTTTTAATAGTTTTAATTACTTCTCCGTTTTTAGAACAAAATAATTTAAGTACTGAATAATTGTAGTATTTAATCATTTAAGTATTAGATGAGTTCAGTACTAAATCATTTAAGTACTGAATCGCCTTAGTAATTAATAATTTTAGTACTAAATAGTTTTTGGAACTTACTCAATTTAAGTATTACGTATAACATGTTTAGTAAACAATTATAATATTACTTTTAAGTGATGCAGATGTAAAAATTCATGATCTTAGAATCAAATTAAATGTTTTAAGTATGAAGATAGCGCGTGTTTCAAGATGTAAAAATAATAAAATAAAATTTTGTTTCTCAAACTCGAACAATGCATTTGACATCCTGTTACAACATTTCTCAAAACAGTCCACATTTATGAATGTATGTGTATTTTTCCTATAGTATTTGACCTTTAGAAACAGTCTAACATGCACCATTAAAGATCCATATCAAACAAACTATACCTAGTGTCAATATTTTGCGATCCTTTATTTAAAAATAAATAAAATCAAATTCAATGCTAGAATAACAACCCTAAGCCTCATCAACCGAGTCAATCAAAATCAATTTAGAAAGAAAAAAAATTCAATGCAATTAAAAATCTACCATTCACCAATATATAATTTGTGTTTATTTACATTCCACAGATCAATTGGCGGATCACAAATAAGGCAATTGGTTAGCTGCTTGTTATTCTATTCAAACGGAACGAAATTAATTTCTCCCACGACTGCAAAAATCATGAATGAGATTTGTACATGTGTGGGGTGGCAACTTCCTTTCGCAAAAGAAAAAAAAAAAATAAAAAAAAAAAAAATAGAAATTCCATTCATTACTTTGGTGCTCGCAGCTGCTCCATTGGGTGTTGTTTTTCGCAATTCAGATTTTGGCAAATAACGTCTGACGTCAGATAACGGAATTTTATCGCAAATACTCAACCTTTCCACTCACTTAACAATCTAGCAGTCCAGATGCATATTTAATGAACTTAAAATCAAACAGCAAACGAACTTGCTATATCTCCTCTCTCTCTGTTTCATTTTTCAACCCACGTGTTTTAATGGAAGGTAGCCAACCAGCAATTCGTCCATTTTTGCCTTGAGCGAGCGTTATACATATATAAAACGAGGAACACTCCAGCGAATAACACAGAACAAAGCTATAAAACCAAATTGTTTATCCCGGCATGTTTGGGGTAACCTTCGGCATTTTCCAGATGTTCTCCGGGACAACGATATACTGCCAGAGCCAGTTATAGTGACGTCAAAAGAAAAACTCCATTACCTGGGTATATCTTTCCAACATAAGTCCCACTACCCACCACCATCATCAGCCAACACCATCACATCACATCCGCTTATCTTGCTTATAAACCTTTTCGTTCTCGTTCTCGTCCTCTATTGCTGTGCTGTACCCTCATCGCTCATTAACGAGCTACGTATACGAAGAGGAGTACGTGCAAATTGATGTTTTGGTATATTTTTTTTATTTTTAGAGGGGACATACGCATATCCTCATCATCATCAATACGTCACATTTGTACGACGACTAAAATCGCGTGGGTTTTTATAGATCCAACAATTTCTGTTTTATACTGCTATGTTTACTTGTACAAATATTGCTCATACGCCACAGTGGATTTAGGCGGTTTGGTCACAAATTGTAGAATGGATATGGAAGAACAGTGTTTCTCAGTTTGAATAAGACTTCAGGTAATCTTTTAGTCCTTGTTTGTTTGGAGCATCACAGCGAGGGATGAACTTTTCAATGACAATTTGACAATTTAATAAAACGCATTTCGATGAAAGCGGTTGAACAGTGGAACAATCAATACGAGTTTATTGGAATAAATATCAATATATTTTTTTTTTGTTGTTTTTAATATTTCAATGTGGCTTTTGTTATTTGGTAACTCGAAAACCACGTATTTTTTCTCCGAAAAATATGATGAAATATAAATAAAGTGAAAGAGATGGTTTTGTCAGTAATATTGTGGGTGTCTTGATATTTGGTCTTAAATATTATTATTAAGGATTGATTTCAAAATCCTTTGAATTAGGTTTAGTTTGGATATGCTTCATACTTTAAGATTAAGCTCATAATAGCGTTAATTTTCTACAGGCTTATTATGGATGTAAGGTAAACTCTCAGCCCTCAGCGTTATGGCTAGTGCGTTGGACTGTCACGCTGGAGATCTGGGTTCGATTCTCAGCCTCGTCCACCTATGAACTAAAAAGTAATTATTTCAGGGCTACTGCGTCTTGCGAGGAATTGATAAATCCTGCAAGAGTATCATTTCTTGTCAAGCCGTTCGGATTCGGCATAAAAGGTCCCCTTCATTCCTGTCGACACGCGCACACAGAAATGGTTAGTCACTAGGTCCTGGTTCTTGATGAGCTATCACGCAACCTAGTCTCAGCCTCACTCTTAACACATTTTAAGCTCTGGATGATGAGATGATTTGCAGGCTAGGCTTATTCTAGAAAAGCTCTTTTGGTTGATAACTTTAAAAAAAAAACTCAAAGCACCAATTTATTAACCATCTGTTAAAACTTAAATCGTCATTAAAAACCGGTAATTTATTAAATTCGTATGGCATTTAAAAATCTCTTTTTTAATGGCGATTTTAAATTAAATACAAAGTGAATAAATTGAGATTAAGCAATTCTGTTCCACTGTTTTGGCAAATGAATAGCTTTTAAAGAATTTTTTGTTTTTAGAATTTGGTTCACGAAGTTTTTTTTTTGGCGCTTTTATTAACATCTTTGATAAAAAAAAAATTAAGCTAATAAAATTGAAAAGTAGGCGAACAAAAAAATAAATAAATGAAATTGTTTAAGCATACCAACACCAATAATTAAGTAACAGCAGCGATTTTTATTAGTTTTTTTTTTTATGTTGGAAAATAGCCAAGGAATTCCCACACATTTTTTTTTTTGTTGATCCGCACAATTAGCTATAGACACACTTTACATTTTCTAATTGAAAGCAAACAAGGAACACAAAATTAAAATAAATCCCGGAAATAATTTTTGATTGGAAATTTATAATCTTACTTTGGGAATAAAAAAAAATTGAATTTTTGTTAAGAAATAGGTCATGGTTGATAGGCATATTTTTTAATGGGCGTGAAAACTTTAATAACGTTAAATTGTTATGAAACAGCTGCCTGTCATGAAATTCAGTTGTATGTGAATGTGTGTTTGCGAAAAGAAGGTTAATGTTGTACAATGAACTTTACGATGAAATTTTGTTTTGTTGACGGTCAATGGCATTAAATTCATATTTAATGGATTTTTGCTAACAACTGAAAGTGTGAGGAAAATGGATCGATTTTTTTTTTGTTTGTAATAAATTTGAGGGTATTTAATGAAAATAGTTTATTTTATTGAAAAGAATTCTGAAAAATTAAATAGCTAATTGATCCAAAGAAAATAATGTTTGGCTCTTAAGTTAATCTCAAATTGTAAGACTTAGAATATTTACCCACTAAAATTTTTCTAATTTATTATCTGTTGAGAAAATAATATTTGATTGTCCCTGTGAATGGACTGACTTTTGTAAAAAAAAAAAAAATATGTGAAGGCCGGGACTCAAGGGGAGGATGTGTAAACAAGGCATACCAAACTTCCAGTTGGTTGCTTGGTTATCGAAAAAACTGGTTATACCACATTACCGACCAGTACCACATTACCTCAATTTACTCTATTCAATGCACGAACCATTGGCTTATATGAATCAGAACTGCCTGTACCACATTGCCAACCTGTACCACATAACCTCAAATAACTCTATTCAATGCACGAACCATTGGCTTCCATGAGACAAAAATGTTCAGTAAACAAAACGATGCGGTCCGGATATGTAATGCTGTATCCGTGGCTAAGATGTTTACACATCAAAAAAAGAATTGGAGTTCCTCTTAGTTTCAAGGCAGGTTTGGAAAAAATGTAAGAAATACGGTAGATAGATGAAAAATTCTCTGGACAGTGGATAGTGGAAAGATACAAAAATTGTAAATTAACTTCTGATTTTTGTAGAACATATTTTTTTTTATTTAAAAACTTAAAATAAAATTTAATTGGTCAAGAAATTAATTTCTGCAAACATTTTCTTTTAAACCGAATGCAAAAAATAGATGGTGCTCAGGGTTCTTCAAGCCCATATTCTTATTTGCGGGTCTTACAAATTTCTCTTCGTGAAGCCTTTTTATTAAAGTTATTTACCTGATTTGATTTTGAGTTTCTTTTTCATCGTATGATGACGATTTTTACCTTAAACGAATGTCGTTCAAATACCTTCATTTCCAGCGTATCAAAAATTAACAACAATATTGAGTGGTTGGTCATAATTTAAACAAGTTTCACTGATACAAGACGGTAGTACAGATACACAGAGAAAAGAAACAGTAATCTTCAGTGAAGTAGATTGAAAGTTAGAAGCGTGGTTAATTCCAAAATCCAAGGCGTAGTCATTAGGAAATTTGTCAAAATTCTTTCATGTTTGGACTGGAGCCTCCGGCAAGTACTAAAAATAATTAAATTATTTTGTATTTCGGATTGGAGCCTCGGGGAAAAACTAAAAGTTGTCTTCATTTGAAATCCTAAAAGGACTAAGCTTGAGAAATGCTATCAAAAAACTACAGGTTCAGAGAGCGTCAACAAAAGATCTGTTTTACTTACGATGTTTGTATAGGTAATAATGTCAAGTTATGGATTCGTAAACAAAATTGAACAAGAGATTTTGATAAAACTTGCTATTACGATGATAGGGAAGAAAAGCCACTATATGGTAAAATTAATTGGCTGGGATTTTTGGGACACACATATTTTTGATTATTTTTAGTACCAAAACAACGCTATCATAAAAATCGTTTATCAACTTAGGAATATCATTTTTCTTAAAAATGATTTTTATAAAAAAAAACTTGCTAATTACCAACAATAGAGAACCAACTTTTTGGTAAAATCGTTTCGAAAAATGGTTATTGATTTAGTCGTTCCTCTAGTAGGCCTTTTTTCATTCAAAATATATTTTTTTTAACATATATTTATATATATACATGTATATATATATATATATTTATATTTACATATATTTTTATATTTACATATATTTTTTGGTACATATATTTAAAAGGATTGAGTCAATTTTATTGAAATTTGGTATAAAGTGATTTATTTCTCTCGAAAACGGCTCCCAGAATTTTGATAGAAAAATTTGTGCGTTCTTTAATAATTATTGCAATCTATTTTTTTTTAAATTAATTAATATTGTTATCTAAAAAGTAGACATAAAATAATATTGCATATCAAAATTTTCAAAAAAAATAATTGTTTTGATTAAAAAAAAAAATTGTATACTGTAAACTGTTTCACATATTTTTTTTTTTTGTAAATTAATTACATATAAATAAATTGTAGTTCCAAATTTGTTTCTTAAAAATGTTTCAAAAATTTTAATAAAAAAAATTATTATTTTAAAGACTGCTTCAATGATTTTTTATTTGGTTTGCATAAATTAACATTTTTTCATGAGACCAAATAAAAAGGATTCTACTTTTTATTTAGCTCAAAATAATACAGATTATAGTCCAAGAAAATTAAATATGAAAATGTCCTTCGAAAAAATTCCGACAGAGCTGAATTTTGTTGGAGAGGTTTATTTGTTTGTCCTTAGCAAATCCTGAAAAGTACCTACTCTAAAATTAGGATGGAGCTTAAAATTTAAGGAGATAAAAGGGGATAAAATGCACTTCTTTCCTAAAACACTCGAAAACTATAGGTTCTCTTGAAAAAAGTTGTAGGTTCACATTGTAGTTCATAAAATTCTACACAAAAAAGATTATAACACTTTTATTTTTGAACAATTGATAGATTTGGAGAAAAATGTTCGAAAACATTTGGGTGCAGTACATTTAGTCAGAACATTTAAATATTGGATGATATTAATTATATTATTGGATGGGAAATTTTTGTTTGGGTTTATGTTTGGAAACATATTTTCTAATAAAGAAACGAGTTTGAGAGTGGTACCCGGAAGGGAAATGCCGCCATCTTAAATAATATATTTTTTTTTATTTTGCTTAATAACTCCCTAGAAGTTTATTTTTTCACAAAATGATAAACAAATAACTTGTAGACAGTACAATTATCTACAAAATGACATATTAACAATCATTGTACGGCAATCCGTTCTTAAGCTATGGCGCTGGCGGTCTAAAGTTCAGTTTATAAAAGCAGGAAAATATTTGTATCTTTAACTGAAATCTATGATTTCTTAAAAATAACTGTGAAATTTGGTGGTTTTCAATTTCTCCAAATCTGTCATTTAAAAAAAAAGTGTTACAATCTTTTTTTGTGTAGAATTGTATGAGCTATAATGTGAAGGTACTTAAATATTTGTCCCAAACGAACCTATAGTTTTCAAGTAATTTAGAAAAAAAAGGTGCATTTTACCCCCCCCCCCCCTAAATTTTTTTAGCTCCTACCTATATTTAGGGTACATCTCAGGATACAAAATTAAGCTCTCCACCAACATTTAGCTTTTTCGGATTTTTTTTTTGGAACTGAATATCTTATTTTCCTAGACTATGTTTGGAAATTAGCAATAAAAAAAAATGTATACATAATAATAAAAATGGAAAATTAAATTATCTTAATTTTCTTCATACAAAGTTTTTTTAGTAGAATTTATAATTTTTTATAGTTTTTTTTGTATCAACAAGCTTTGAAGAATCGTAAAGCAAAAACTGAAAAAAGCTTAACTTTTCGGCGCTTTAATTCAGAAAGTATAAATCTTACAAACAAAATTTGTACGAAGAAAATGAAGATAATTTTGTAAAGATGTAAAAAAAATAATTTTACGATGAATTGTTCTGGCAATATTAGTTAAAACGCGTTTTTTTTGAAATGGAAATTTAAATTTTGAAAACTCAATAATGTATTTTGACAAAATTGTTCGCCCTATTAATTTATTAAGGCCAAAAATAACGTTATCTAATTCATTTTTTTTTTCTTCAAAAATTGAAATGGAAATTCAGCCGGAAGAGACTATTAAATTAATTTAGGTTTAACAAAAATACCACTCTATTTTCAATTTGGGTTATAAGATGACGGATCGCCCAAAAATATATTTGGATTTTCGAACCATCCAAACATTTTTAATGCTGTCCTGCACTAAAGTCAAAAATACTTTTCTGATCCTTCGTACCATATAAATGAACCAATAAAATCGAGCAATACATACAACCCTTACAACAACAACAACAACAAAAAGACTCCTCACGCGAACTAAATTCAATTTAATTGCTTCGATAAACTAATGATAGTAGCTATTTATTTATTTAATCTTATTTTTTTTGCATCAAATGGAGTACCTGAAATTGGATTATCCTCCACAGTTATCAAGGCCTGCTTTCTAAAGTACTTTCTTTCTCGATTCATCTCGCCATTGTAGAGGTAGAAAAAAATTAATTTAATCGCCAACACTTTGCGAAACTCCTTGGTATAATAAAAATTCATTTCTTGAACAAATTAGCTACCTACCCTGTCAGTAATGACCTAATCACTTATTCCTAATGCCTTCCGATTAACTAAATTCCACCAATTACGTTCAATTTTCAAAGATAAATTGCCTTTTCTGTATATAAAAAAAAGAAAAGAAAACAAAATTCCACATCTTTTTTTATTAAAAAAATAGCCTTATTAAAAGAAAACAAATATTGACTTTAGTTAAAGAAATTTCAAACATTCCTTATAAAAAAAAAAAAAAAAAAAACATTTTAAGAACAAAAATTGAAACGTAGTTGTGCATCCTTTGGATCAAAAGGAAATCCCCCACCTGTAAGGTAATTTTCGATCTAAAAAAAAAAAAAAAATATTTTGTATCTCTGGCGCCGCGTAGTTGAAAGATAAACAACAAAAACAAAAATTAAATGAAAAATCATAAATTCAAAATATTATTATTTCATCTCGATGGAAAATAAAGAACCACCTACACACCTTGTGATGATGATTTTTTTTTAGAAGATATGATGACAAACGCAAACAATTCTGTCTCGGACTAAAATAATAAATTTAACTTTTATATCGTCACAAGTCCTAAGAAAACAACCCAAAATGATGATGATAAACACCTGAGATGCCCATCACCTCTAAGCCATCAAGATGCTGATGAATTTTCAAAGCTCTTGATGAAAGAAGTCAAGACAATCTGCTTTTAATTTGTCTTATTCTTTTTAAATAAAAAAAAACATTCTTCGGTTTTGAAGGTTTAAATACCCAACAGGTAAAAAAAATAATTTGACCTTTTAAGAAAAAATCAAACAAGCCTTGGTTTGTTTTGTTTTATTTTGTTGTTTGAATTGAATTTTTTCTTTAAAAATAACCTTTGTCCTTGATACAAAAAAAGGATGTCTTTTTGCATCAAATCCAGGCAAAATTGCTTTTTGGCTTGCCAAAAGTTTATGGCTTATTTTGAGAAAATGATCCTTCTTATATTTGAGTGCCATCACAACCTGTTGTGCAATTATGGGAATAAGATAAAGTCAATTTAGAGTAGTATCACGGAAAAAGACACTACCTTACCTATACCTATGCCCAGAGTAATGAGGGATAAAATATGCAAAGCATTTTTCTTCAGACTTTTATGGGTAATTGCTTTGAAGAGACAAACACACCACATCACACCACCTTCCACCGTCGTTGTTAGTTCGTTGACAAAATATGCACGCTAAAGACGCAGTTAGATTGAAGCTGGGGGTCTAAAAATAACCTTTATCTTTTTTTGTGAGGATCATGGTGGTTTTGTCTCACGAAATTATACAGAAGAAGAAAGTATTTAAACATCAAGCTAATGGGGAAAAATCTCATTTTACGCCAGCAGGATCAACTTGGAAAGTGTGAGTGCGCCCGTATTCCTGTCACAACTCACAATCAAGCTCGTTATATGTTATTGAGTGAAAGTTTACTTTTTCAATTTCTTAAAGAGAAAACAATAAAGGACACAAAGAATTTCCAAACGAAAAAAGTCCCTTGAAGGAGATTATGATGATGATGGTGATGAATAATTTATTGCATACCTACAAGAGATTAGGATTGTCACAGCAGAAAAGTTTTGGGAATTTGAGAATTTTTTTGGATGACATTTGTGAAGGTTTATTAATTTCCCTTTACTTATGGTATATGAAATAAGATATTATGCAAATACTCTTACATACGAAAAAGTCCAATTAGAACTTTACATATTTATTTAGGGAGCTTTTGCATACACATACATTTGGATATACAGTGGTGTCAAAAACATCCCGGATTTTTTTGGTCAACTACATTGAGTGTTGGTTTGTGAGATAAAAATGAACAAATCAAATATTTGTAATTTTTCGCCATTTTTATTAAACAATTGTATCATTTTAAACAAAAAACATGGTAAATTATCCATTAAAACAAAAAATAATAGTCAAAAATTAAAGTTGATTCAGAATTTTAATGTGACAAACTAACCGGATTTTATCTTGTACAATTAATTAATATTTTGTATTTAATATTTTGTCCAGTAACCCCTATTTTTTATCACAGCTCGACATCGACGAGGCATTGACTGAATTAAATTTTCGAAAATAGAAGCAGGAATATTCTCCCATTCATTTTTCAAGGCTACAAAAAGAAAAGTTGTTGACGTGTGCTTTTTTTCCCAACCCGCCTTTTTAAAATGGCCCACAAGTTTTCAATTGGGTTTAGATCAGGTGATTGAGACAGCCATTCTAAAACACGAATATTTTGAGTCGCAAACCACTCTTTTAGCAGCTTTGAAGAATGTTTTAGCAGCTTTGAAGAATGTTTGGGGTCATTATCCTGCTGAAAAACCCAATGCAAAGGCATTTCTTCCTCTGCACATGGAAGCATTACTGACTCCAAAATGTCCTTATATTGAAATCGGTCCATAACTTCTGTGATTTGGTGTATTGGACCGCAGCCTGCGCCTGAAAAACAGCCACAAACCATCACCGAGGCCCCACCGTGCTTAACTGTAGGGAGTACATTTGCAGGCTTTAATCGCGTACCTTTTGAGCGCCTTACTGTCCTTGCACCATCCGAGTAAAACAAGTTGAATTTGCTTTCATCACTGAAAAGCACGCTCCTCCATTTGCTTAAAGACCAGTTAAGATGATTTTTTGCAAATTCAACCCTGAGTTAAATATTTTGATTAGGAATTTAAAGTCTTTTCCAAACACCTTTCATGGCTAAGCTTTTTCTACGATATTTAGCAGTAAGAAGAGGTTTCTCCGCTTGTCGAAATGCAAAAAGACCTAAATCTCTTAAACGCTTCCTTACCGTACTTGGCCCTATAGGTAGATTTAGTTCATCACAAATTATCTTTGAAGTTGCAAAAGGGTCTTTAAGCACAAAATTCTTTATGCGCCTATCAGTTTGAACAGTTATTTTGCGAGGGCGTCCACCAAAATGATCTGCTTCTACTGATTTCCCGCTTCTAAATTTTTTAATGATGTCAAAAACCGTTGACGTTGGAATTTGCAATATTTCAGATATTAAATTTTGTTTTGTACCGTCTTGGAACTTTTCTATTACCTTGTATCGAATCGCGTTGCTATAACGTGTTTTAGCCATTTTCTGCACTATATAATTTCAACTAACACAGCTCTCAACTTGTAAAGTCTGTTTAATCTACGGCGTAAGTCAAAAGACTCGAAAAAACCGCTACTTTAACATCGAGACACGCAATCTCCCTGCAATCCGGTTAGTTTTGCAGAGGCATGTTATTGAATAACTTTACAAAATATTTTTTTTTTTATTGTTCTTGTCATCGTAGCATTATATTTTTAAGGTTATTATTAAATTGTCTCATACCCTTTACAAATTATTGAAAACCTATGGAAAGTTATTAGTTTTCTACTTGATATTAAGAAAAACATTATACTGAGGAAAAATCCGGAATGTTTTTGGAAACACTGTATGTACATGTACATAGGTACATACATGATGTATGTTTCTTATTTCAATAGATTTAGCTGAAAGTTAGAAAACAGAAATTCGACAAAAAAAACGGGGGGTATGGGAGGATATCTACTGTTACGATCCATAGGACTTATTTTCTTTTTACCGAGTAGTAGTCCCTACAAATTATAATAAGCTGAATTATCTTGTTACAAATTGTCGAAGCCGTATTCAAGAAAAATAAACAAAATGATAATCGCTCAAATTGTTTTTATGGTAGGTAGGTGCTATTACATTTGGTCTTAAAAAAAAAACAGGAAGTTTCCCAAAAACGCAAGATACCCAAGGACCAATTGTACAAAAATCGATTCAAAAGTTTAAGCTGAATTATAAGCGACTCGACAGAAGAACAGAAATACGAGACCCACTTTACACTTGGTTCTAGATATGTAATTTGTAATCCTCCATTATGGCAAGTATTGGTTTTATGACACAGAAAAAAATTACGATCTTTTTATCAAAGCTAACTTTACGGTGATGAAGTCCAAAAAAAGTGATTTTCTTCAAGTCGTCCTTTGCTGACTCCCGCGTCCGTCTGTTTATCATTTGTCTGAGCGTCCTGATGTATATCCAGCTAGAGCCTAAACGGTTGTACAGGTTTGCTGTAAAGCATTTTTATGTGATTCCCTAGAGGGGCAATAATTCGAATTTTCGTTTTGGCTCATCTAGAACGGGTTTTATCAAGTTTTCTCAAAAACGGCTTTAACGATTTTGATTAAACTGTGTAAATGTCATTTTTAGAACCAGTTGTAATAATACTGCATATTAAGTTATTACCAAAATAATTCGAAGAATGGAAAGTTATGGGTTTTTATGATAAAATTGTTTTTTTTTTTTACTTGTTCAGTAGGTGTCTAGTAGAACCATTGTCTTAATTTGATTTTCTCGAAAACACTGCAATTGATTTATTTCGTTTTTTGAAAACCAAAGATTTGAGAATCACGCAGGATTACCGCCTCTTGCGAGCAATTGATAAATCCTCCAAGAGTATTACTTGTGCTTCTCGTCTAGCCGTTCGGATTCAGCATAAAATTTTAGGTACCTTCCATTCCTGTCGACACGCGCATACAGGAATGGTTGCGGGTTGTTAGTCACTAGGCACTGGTTCTTCACGAGCCGTTGCGCCACCCAATTTATTTTATTTATTTTTTAAAGATTTGAGAACGACTTAGACAATTTCATTGAAATTTGGTACAAATTGATTTCTCAACAGTTTCTAGAATTGTTCAAAAAAAAATATGTTCCAAGAACAAATCGGGACATTCATTATTCACATTACAGTGGGCCAAAAAACACTTTTTTTTTTTGAATTACAAATCGTAATACCGCGGGAAGCTTGCGAATTGGCAAGACTAAGAGAGCTTTGAAAAATAATCAAAATCGGTTCATATCTTCCGATTGCGCATTGTTTTTATGAAGTTTAGAACATTTTTGAGAAATGGTATTTAAAAAAAAAAATATTTGAACTACCCCAACGTCATAATTTCTGAATATAATAGTTCCAGGTGGATTGTTTATGAACCAAATATTAAGTAGAAAAAAGAATGGTTCAAATATTTTGAGGACTTCCGATCGCGCATGCGATTCGAACTTTGTCGAATATACTGCAAAATTCCTATTTTTACGATATATTTTTTCTACAGGGTAATTCACGAATGGTGTGCCAAAAAGCTAGAGCATGTAGGTTGCGTCCGGACAAGAAAAAAAATCGTTTAAAAGGGGGAGTCTATTTCCCTCCGTTAAGCCGGGAGGGGCAATTTCCTAAAAAAAAATCACTCAATTTGGAAAAAAAATATTAAAAATTAACGGTAATTCCTACAATGTCATGCAATACCTTCTTGTCAAGCCATACCGCTCTTCTTTCATTGTATTTTTAAAGAAAGTTATTTAAGTGAACAGTTTTTGAGAAATTAGTTTTAAAACTCAAAATTTTGAAAATAATAATTAAAAAAAAAAAAATTTTTTGAACTAATTTTTTTTCAAAATTTTACTGAATTAAGTGCTATTTTTGTTATCAAAATGCAATTATCTTATTAATTTTCAATCAAACACTAGAAAAGGGATGATTTTAGGACTTCTCCTTTTCAAGATATTAAAAAATAAAGAAACCAATATCTTAAACAAGAAAAAATCAAAAATTTGAGTTTTAAAATTAATTTTTCAAAAACTGTTTACTAAAATAATTTTATTTAAAATTACAATGAAAGAAGAGATTTCTGGCTTTACAAGGTGGTATTGCATGACATTGTAGGAATTACCGCTATTTTTTAATATTTTTTTTCCAATTTAAGTTATTTTTTTTTAGGAAATTGCCCCTCCCGGCTTAACGGAGGGGAAGAGACCCCCCTTCTAAACGATTTTTTTTTCTATGTACATGCTCTAGCTCTAACGGTTTCCAAAATAGAGAATTTCAAAATTTAGCATTAAAAAAAAATACATAAGTATAATGGAAAACAAAGAATAGTTGACATAAATGCATCAAAGCACTGGAGGGTGTATTTTGAGCCAAAATAATAGGAGAATCATATCGGAAGGGGGGTCAATTATACCCCCGTTAAGATGGGAGGAACAATTATCTAAAAAAAAAATGACAGTAGAAACAATACTATTAAAAAACAATGGCAAGACCCACAATATTTTCCTATAGCTAATCTTGAACCCAGAAGCCCAGTCTTAAATTTTCTTTTTAAATAAAGTTATTTTAATAGATAGTTTTTGAGAAAAACTAAAAAAGAAAAATATAATCAAAAAAACAAGCGTTTTTTTTTTTTTTTTTAATTTTTGTCCATGAAGAGGCTAGGTTATTTGCTAGGCCAATATCCTCAACAGCTCAGCAAAAAATCAGAAATACCAGATTTGACGCAAACGGTGGCTTCCCTGTGTTAAAAATTATTTTTAAAATAAGACGACGTTTCGAACGAAGTAACGTTCTTCTTCAGGTCTCTAAAATATTAACAAACAAATTTTTAGAGACCTGAAGAAGAACGTAACCACGTTCGAAACGTCGTCTTATTCTAAAAAAAAAATTTCAACATCCAATTTCAAATCCAAAAATAAACTTTCTGCTAATAACCAGTTGTTTATCTACTTTTCTGGCATTTTTGTAAATAATACTTCTTTGTGCTTAAACAACAAAAAAAAATAGTATAAACATAATAAAAATTCTCAAAATGCCATTCATTCAATAAAAATCGTGTTGTTTGTTTTTAATAAAAATTCTCGAAAATCAACACAGCCTACTTGTATACCTACGAGTACAGTAATTAAACATAATTCTTCTTTATCGAGAACCTGCGGAGATTTTGGGATAAACAAAATTCTGAACAAAGAAATGGCATTCAAGTATTATTTACCTCTCTTAATTTATATAAAAATATAGGTACAAAATAAATGGTAGCTATGCTTTATTCAACTCTACGAAAAATTCCAATCTTAACGTATAGAAAAAAATAAATAAATACCTGCCTACCTATAAATAAGAAAAACAAAAAAAAAATACAAATCACTTACACATCACACAACACCACACATCTCATTATACACTTCTTGCTTTGTATTAACCCAATTTAAGAGATCAATGAATTAATTGCATTCATTTTCCAATCTATTTATAGTTATATATATTAAAACCAACAACTTAAGGTATTCAGAACACCGGACTAGGACTTTGCAACAAATATACAACAAACAAAATTCTTTTCTATAAGTTCTCATCTCTCGAGGAGAGCCTGCAAAGGATAACACTACTTGATTTTCGGCCTTCTATCCTATCTGTCTGTATATTGTTTTCTTCAACCCTTCAAAACGCCCCCCCCCGCCCCCAAATCATCCATTCCCTTTTGGCAATAATTATATATTTAACCACTCATAACAGGTGGAAGAACAAATTAACACTACAACACATTACTTTGTGTATACATATTTAATTCAATTCGTTCCACAATTAGTTTGTATTTTCTCGTTGCCTTAATTAGCACTACGTTATTTTTTTTTGTAATAAAATATACGCTTAATTTATCTTAGTAAATTTTCAAGTACGAGTAGGAAGGTTAAACCCAAAACTTCCAAAAATATACAACACTGGTATAACGAAGTGTTAAGGTATATTTACATTATAAATAATTCTAATTTGAATTATGAAGTAACCTACTATGGAATCAACGTTTTTTTCCTACCCGAGATATGGTTTGGTTGAAAATAAGTAAGTGTGTATCCTTCGTTTCTCGCACTGCAGGATATAATAATCTCAACCAAACACTCAAAGCTCCTTCTGTATCTACTACATATACAATACCTACAGCGATTACTCTGTGAATGTAAATCCTTCTTGAAAAAACAAGCCAAGGGGAAATTTTCGGCAGAAACGTTCTTTCACAAAATTTAACCAACTAAAAATAAAGTGTATGCATGAGTTGTATATACTTGCTCATGTTTTAGTCAGTAGTTTAAAAAAAAGCTTTGCTTCACGTATGGGTGATTTTGAAATGTTGTTAAGATTCGCATGTTGATAAAATCTTTGATGTTTTTCTCACATGCTTATTTAAATTTACTAATAAAAGGAAATATGTTGAGAAAAATCATCAAGTATCCGGCTGTAAATATGTCCAGTTTCTGTCTAGTTTCAACATGGCACTAGTAAGTTTTCTTTAGGGAAAATCTAGACGAGGAAAACTTGTAAAATATACGTCAAGCTCTTGCAAGTTTTCAGTAAGTTAAATTTAGACGAGGAAAATGTTTCAAACTCTCGTGAGGTTCTCGCTAGTAAGAACTTGTTGGACGTTTTTGGCATCCTATCAGACTAAGCACTATCTTTATTGATACATATGCAAAATTTTAACTAAATAAATTGAATCGATCAATCGAAAAATACAAATTTTAACTTTTATAATCAGTTTTGGTTTCAAAAAAAAAAAGATAAAAATTTCATGCTCTTGCAAATCCTGCCAAGATAATCATATACGTATTTACTTTCGAGGATCTCTATTTTCACACCCCCGCCAAAGGCTTTTTCATTTTTTCATTAAAATTAATCAAAAATTATAATTTACTGTCTTAAACTATATTTACTTAATTTCAGATGGTTCATCTCAAGTGGTTCATATCGGTTGTTTTTGTGGTGGGATGTAGTTTAGATTAAGCGCATTTTTGTACACGATACTAAATCTAATAATATGATAATAAGAGTATTTTACAAAAATGCCCGGTATCATACTAAAATTGCTTTAATATCGTATTAAATTCATACAAATCTACGCTATTATTTTTATTATTCAGGTTTTTATTTTTGATCTAAGTTATTTTACTATCGGATCACAACAGATACTAAAATACCTTTTTTTAATGTTTCTAGCAAAAATATGAAAAAATCTAGTTTTTGCTGGTCCTGGGCCTAGAGTGGTTTTTCTGACGAGGTAAAAGGGTTCATAATTGACAAGGCCCTAGTTTTGGTCATTACTCAGCCATGCTAGGGCCTTGCCAGAATCTATTTAAATCTCTCTAGTGCCATGTCGAAAACTTGAATGTTTTTCTGCGCGGGTATTAAATGAAAAATTGTCTCTTTATCCTAGACAAACATTATTTGAAATTTCAATCTAAATCAAGCTTCCTTAAAGTTTCTATAAAGTTCCCCTAAAGTTTCTATAGATTTGCTTTACCTTCCATAAGCTTTCTATTAAACTTCTAGAGTCTTATAATCACTTATAAAAAACCTCTGAGATTTTTAATCAAGATAAAGAAAAAGGAAGCTCGTGTGTGTTCACATCAAACACCTCGTAGTTCATGCTCACATTTGACTTTAGGGAGTAAGCATGCTGGCGATTTTGGAGGATTATATTTAATTTAAAACTAAAAAACGAGAAATTAAAAATAAAAGAACTCCAAATTGTTTACTTTTTTCGATTGCAATTCAAGTCTCACCATTGCTAAAAAGCCTATATTTTGTTCTAAACCTCCAAATTCCTGGTGACGTGAAATAAGGCCCAACGAAATAAGACCAAATCTCAAATTTGGCCAAATTTCGCTTTGAAAATGGAAATCAGGCCAAATGGGCTTTATTTCTATTTCAAAAACGAAAGAAGGCCAAATTCAATTTTGAAATAAGACCAAATTTGTTTTTTTACAATAACATGCAGTGATACCACCTAAAAACAAAAAAAAAAGTTTTTTTCAGGGCTACTGCCTCTTGCGAGGAATTGACAAATACTCCAAGAGTATCACTTGTCACGAATAAGTGCTTCTCGTCTAGCCGTTCGGATTTGGCATAAAATTGTAGGTCCCTTCCATTCCTGTCGATAGGCGCACACAGGAATGGTTGCGAGTTGTTAGTCACTAGGCCCTGGTTCTTCATGAGCCGTTGTGCCACCCGATTTATTTTTTCTTTTGTATGCAGTGATAACAGAGGCTTTGCGGGCCACCCAAAGTTCTGTTAAGTTCAAAAACTTTGAAGCATAGGCGCCTGCCAGTTGGGGGATTAGTTCCTCAAAAAAAAAAAAAATGGAATCAAACCCTATCTGGCAAGCACCTATGTTATCAGTCGGTCTGCTTTCAAAGTTTTTGGGCTAAATAGTACCTACTTTGAGTGGCCCGCTTCGCGTGATCAAGGATTTTAACTCCCTTTTCGGGTCATCTGTATCTACTAAAAATATAATCATCTCTCAATGGAAAGGAAAATAAATTTGTTAAGCGTAGTCGTATCGTCTTGGTTACTGTATCATTCGAATCAGCATTCAAAAATACCATGAAATTAGGGTTCCTAAGCTAAGGTTGTACCAAAGTTATTTTTGAGTTTTTGATACAACACAAAAACTCGCCCCTTTCCTCTTCATAAAACATCCTTTCTAACAAGATATTAGTATGACATGTTTGTTATTCTTCAGTCACATGATAAACCATTTCTAGTATGGTACTTTTTTTTAAGGTATCGACTACTATTTTAACTGTAAGGTCGACTCAGCTTAATTGAAACAATCGCAGAAAAATTGTTTCAGTTAAGTGGAGTTTTCAGCTAACCAAACTAAATATAACTGAAACTAGTTTCGTCGTAATAAATGTCTTGTTCCATATAATCATTTTTTTTTTTCAATTAAGCGGAGTCGACTGTATGTTTTTCCTTTTTAAACGGAAGTTTGTAACTGACTTAATTTTATATAAAAAAGTTTTTCTTAAAAATTTCATAATTTTTAGATATTTTTTTTTCATTTTTTCATACAAAAAATTCTACTTTGATTTTTGTTTCACAAATCTTTACCTTACCTTTAATAAACGACTAAACATACATAAGTTTAACGAACAAAGAAGACTGCGATAATAGGAAAACGCTCTTTTGTGTTAAGCGTGCGAAAGGATCTCTTATATATGCTTTTCCACACTTATAAATAATTCAATTTGAATATTTCATGAGGAAGAGAAATTAATTTTTGAATACGGAATCTACATCTCAGTAGGCGCTGTCTTCATGTCGGTCGTTGAAAAGATTTAAATAGTTAGTTGGGTATTGTTATGGCTAAACCTGATGGGATTATTGGGCGGCACGGGCATAATTAATGCTGGATTCTCGTGGTAAATGTTAATTCATTAAGTGATGATAAAATAACAAATCAGCATGAAATCTATATCTATATCAAGACTGTTTCGCATTTCTTATTGTATCATTCATTTAAAAGAAATTAAGCGAATGATCTTTACAATACTTATAACCCTATCACTACTCATACCTCATTACAGAATCAGAAGACCTCAAGTCGATAATGATACATTAAATATAGTCCGGGTTTAACCGTGTTTTCTTCTTTAAGTAACAGAACATAATATTTAAGGCTTTGCTTTTATCATACAAGAAATAACAACAACATTTAAGTTTCCTATTAAAAAATATTGCATGCTTTGCAGATTATTCAGTTAAGCTTGACAAATTGAAAAGAACATGCTGAATATGTAGCAAAAATGAGCACCTCACTCGTTCACAACATCCATTTCATTTCAAAAATGCTGCAGCAAAAAAAAAATATAAAGTAGGCAGGCACCTCCTACACATTTTTTTTTTTCAAGTTTAGCTTCAAAATCATTTAATAATACTTTATATTTTCAGACACTGTGAAAATATGTAAACGACTATATATGAGCACAACGACAATATAGAGAACTGGAAGGTATACAACATGGGCAAACAAAAAAAAAACTATGAACAAAAACTGAAAAAGGACATTTTCATCATCGTTAATGTTACTCAGTTTGAATATAAATGGCTGGCATTATAATTCTATGCATGTTTGTATGCATATTAAGATGGTTCAGATAAAATAAACTTTTTACAATGAAAAAGTAATTTCCTTGGAATATTAGCCTTAACATTTACATTATAAGTTCCCTAATCAAAAATTCTTATTACATTTATAGGCTATTGATTATGTCCTAAAAAACAGGGCAATATAAGGAACTAAGACGTTACCTGGTTTTTATTGTAAAAATCATTGTAGGGCGCATTCCATGAAAACTAGTAACTTTGTATGTTTATATATATATTTTATTTGGGAAACAAATGAAAATATTTTTTATATAAAGTACCTACTATCCCTGACCTTAGGTTAGGTTAGGTTAGGTTAGTGGGCTGACAGTTGATCTTGTTACCGTCACACTTAGATCAGTTTAGATCCATTGTGATACCCTGGGGATTAATCCCCATAAGAGAAACCTATGATAAATCCAATGACATAGCCCTTAGAGGGCGTCAATACCGTTCTTACAAGCTGAAGCTTGGAAAAAGTCGTCTACAAATTGATTGAAGGAGTGTCAGTCGCTGTGTAAATACCGGGTTGAGGATAGGTTGACGCACCATTGTCTTTTAAGGGCGTGTCCCTTTCCTTTACCCTCACTGGATTGATCAACCCCACACCAGACCCGTAGGAGCAGTGGCTCCATGCAACGTCTGGCGCCGGGTACGATAAATCAGTGGTTGGTGCCAGCGACTGCCCAGTTAGGTCAGATAAGGAGAGTCCGTCGACACAATCACCGGGCAAAGGAGAGGCCAGCTCACCATAGTGTTTTTAGAGCGTGAGCCTCTCCCTTACCCCCAACAGGTAAATCATTCCTCCGCCAGACCCGTAGGAGCAGTGGCTCCATGCAACGTCTGGCGGTAAGTTTGATAAATCAGTGGTTGGTGTATGTGGTAGCTTTGTTAAGTTGGTCCCATTAAGGTGTTGGAGAAGTTTTTGTTTGCGCATAATCACCGGGTTGTGGAGAAGTTAACGCACCGTTGTCTTTTAAGGGCGTGATCTCTACCTCTACCCCCTCTGAATAGATCATCCACCCACCAGGCCCGTAGGAGCATTGGCTCCATTCAACGTCTGGTGAGTGAGTTTGATAGATTAGTGGTTGGTGTACGCGTCTACCCCGTTCTGTAATGTAAACCTACGTCGTCGGCACAATCACCGGGCTTAGGAGAGACCAACGTATCACTGTCCTTTAAGGGCGTGATCTCCCCTACCCCCACTGGTTAAATCATCCCCCCCATCAGGCCCGTAGGAGCAGTGGCTCCGTGCAACGTCTGGTGGATGAGTTTGAAAGATCAGTGGTTGGTGTATGTGTCTGCCTAGTTAACTCGGTGAAGCTATCCAGGTATAGAAGAATTGTCTGACGGCATATTAACACCGGGTTGAGGAGAGTTAAACGCACCATTGTCTTCTTAGGGCGTGATTCCCTCATTTACCCCCACCGGAAATATCATCTCTCCACCGGGCCCGTAGGAGCAGTGGCTCCATGCAACGTCCGCTGGGTGAGCTTGATAGATCAGTGGTTGGTGCATGCGTCTGCCCCGTTCAGTAAGATTAGTCTTCAGGTTACTGAAGAAGTGTCCGTAAGCACAATCACCAGGTTGAGGAGAGGTCAACGCACAATCGTCTTTTCAAGGGCGTGGTCCCTTCTCTTTACCTCCACTGTTTAAATCATCCCCACCACCAGGCCCGTAGGAGCAATGGCTCCATGCAACGTCTGGCGGTTGAGTTTGATAGATCAGTGGGTTGGTGTATGTGACTCATTTGTTTAGCTGTATTTAAGAATTGTCAAGCCATTTTGTAGTGTTAATAAATTTTAACATGTTATTGCTTGTAATGTCAGAACGTTCCTCTAAGTCATTGAAGAAATGTCTCCCGAGGAGCCTATTTCTTAGATGACATAGTGCAGGGCAGTGACAAAGGTAGTGTGGAGTATCCTCATGTATCTCTTCGTCACCACATCCTCTACATAAGTCGTCCATACTGAGACTCATCTTTTTCTTATGGTAACCCAGTTGGTTGTGCCCAGTGGTAACGCTCACGAGAATAGATAGAGACTTTTTTCCCAGGTGGATGATTTTGTCGGTCTTTTGTTTATCGAAACTAGGCCATAATTTTCTAGTTATAACACAGGTATCGAGTGAGTTCCATCTCTTGTTGGTTATAGCTAGAACTTTACTCTCGATTACCCTCTTAAGATTGCAGGGCGGGATTTGAACAGTTGAATCTGCTTGATTAAGATCAAGTGCTGATCCCATTCTTGCCAGTTCGTCAGCACTTTCATTACCTGGGACACCACTGTGGCCAGGAACCCAGCAGAGTCGTATGTTGTGCTGTGTACCAAGAACCCTTAGCTCTTCGCGACAGCATGTCACAAGCTTCGATTTTAATTCAATGGCAGAAATTGCTTTTATTGCCGCTTGGCTGTCAATGAAAAAGGTGAAATCCGCTTGTGGTATAGCCATCATTGAGACCTGTCTAGCAGCTTTCGTCACTGAAAGGACTTCAGCTTGGAAGACACTGCTGTAATTAGGAAGTCTGAATGAGCTGGCTAGTCCAAGAGTTTCCGAAAAGAAGCCTGCACCAACACCAGTATCCGTCTTGGAACCGTCGGTATATATTGCTATTATCGATTCGCAGGTTGATGGTTCTTTGGTTTGCCAATCCTCTCTACTAGGAAAGGCGATCGTGAACGGCTTGTGAAAGTCTAAACGGGGTGTAATGTAGTCAGTGCATACCATACTTCCCGTGTATTTCTGCAGAATCTGCGCGTGTCCTATGGCGCTGCGCTTCCAGCTACTAGTTTGGCTAAGCCGAAGTGCGCTCTTAGCTGCCGATTCTTGTACAAATAAATCAAGGGGTGTTAAGTTGAGTATAGCTTCCAAGCCCGCTGTGGGGGTGGACGTCATAGCCCCAGTGATTCCAATACATGCCATTCTTTGTACCTTGGTCATGAGTTTAAGGTTAGTAACTTTGTCGAGCGCATTCCACCAGACTACGTTACCGTATGTCAGTACAGGTCTAACTATCGCCGTATACATCCACCTGATAATTTTTGGGCTAGGTCCCCATGTTTTACCAAATATCCTGTTGCAGGAGTAGAATGCAAAAATGGCTTTGTTAGTTCTTTCTTTAACGTTGCGACTCCAATTCAATTTCTTATCCAAGATAACACCAAGGTATTTTGCGTGATTGGAGATTTCAATAAAAGGAATCTTAAAAGTCGGTATTTTCCGTTTGTTCGTAAAAAGGACTAGTTCGGTTTTTTGCGGATTAACCGCAAGTCCACAATTCCTAGTCCATGTATTCACTATTGATAGGGCATTTTCTATTCCCTGACCTTACTTCTATGAGTAGTAATATCTCAAAAAACACTGAAATAGTAACATGTCAAATTAAACAAAAATTTAACTTGCAAAGAGTCCAGCGTCCTTACAAATTAGCATGATCTTAATTTGAAAGTAATTTGGTTTGTTTCGTCTTATTATTAATACTTTTGTATTATTTTCTTCTTCTATCTTCCCTAAGCCAAGTAAGCCAAGTAGAGGCATAAATTTACCGTTTCTTAGATCATATTGTCAAAATGTCGGACACGTGATAACTCAACAGTTTAATTGTATGTATTACCAAATTGAGGTTAGTAGCTTTTTATAATTTACGACTTAAACACTTAAACAGCGCAGGAAACAAGCAATTTAATACATAATTTTATTTAAGTTTATCGTGCTAATAACATGTTAAAAAAGGTGATTAACATAACATATTGTCGGGCACGTGACGCGTTTTGTTATAAGTCTTTGAAAACCAAGAAAAAGTGTTAATTTTGTCTAGTAATATAATATTTGTAGAGGAACAATAGACGTTTTATAATCGTGTATACTGTTTTTTGAAATTTTAAAATTTTTCATCAAGTTTTGAATTTAAAAGAGCCAATATAAGGTTGACGGGACATTCACACACCCTTTTAGTATGAAATGTTTCGCCTTTTCCCAATAATTTGTATACAGAAATTTAGCCACATTTGTAGGCCTTTTTTAGAGGCCTTCTTGTTAAAGATCTGATCAGTAAAAATGAAGTTATGATTTCTTAAAAGCAAAAAAAGCCGATTAGAAATAATTATTTTTATTCAAATAACAAATGTTGACAATGAATAAAGCAGAAAATTTCGACCGATTTTTGATAAATTTAATTATTTCGATTGTGACACTAATAAAGGACGTAGATCAACAAATGAGGTATCAAATTAATCGTTGTTTCATTAAGATGTAAAATAACAACTAACTAAATCAATCGATACACACATATTAAGTAATATGTGTTAAAAATATTGTACTATCAATATCTCCACTCAACGGTTATTTAGGAAAACAATTTTTTTTTATACACACTAAGAAACACGATTTGGACCAACAAGACTATGATTTGGACCAAGAAGACCACGTTTTCAACAAATATCTATGCATTGTCAGTTCTAATTTCGTACATGTCGGGCACGTTAGAAAATTGTCAGGCAAGTTTCGGCAATTATAATACAAAAATTCAGATTAAGTACATTGTTTTTAACCAATTTTTTTTTTATTAAAAAATCCTTATTTGTGCATTGTTATGTATAATTTGCTATTTGGTTATAAATATTCAAAGTTTTGCTAAAATAAACCAATGATTAATGAAGTTCTGAACTTTGGTAGTTTTAATGTCGGGCACGTGACACAAACTCCTCTTAGTATAATTACCAGGTTTTTGAATTTTTAATTACAAATCCTTTGCCACATCAAAGCAAGGATTTCAAACGATCTAAAAATGTATGAAAATAATCTTAATTCAAGTTTTATGTTGGTTTAAATTTATTTTAAATAGTAAAATAACGTACGAAAGTCGGGTACGTGACAATGGAATGCCCCTGTATGGGTTATTGAATATGAGAAACCCGCCTGCTAAATTTCGAAGAAATCCCGTTAACCTTTATTGTAGAGAATAAAATTTACTATCGAATAAGCCTATTCAAAAAATTTTAAGTAAATTTTTAATGTGCTAAAATAAAAAAACAAAATTGCAAAAAAAAATGCAAAAAAAAAAAATATTTTTTTTTGTTTTTTACTTATTTACCTTTAACTTTGTTTGCGGTAGACATAGGTATAGGAATTTGTGGTATATAAAAGAAAGATTATAAAATTTCCTTATTTCCTTTAAAATGGCGTATTTAAAAAAAAAAATTTAGACAAAATTAACAAAGATATAGTCTTTCAAAGTAAGCCATTTCTTCTATTTTGATTGCGTTTACTTTAACATTATTTTAATTCAACAAAACTTTATTTTATTTAATAAAATAAGAATAATAAATGTATCAATTATAAAATGTGGAAATGAAAATGATACAAAAATAAAATAAAAATGTTAACTTCTAGATTTGATTGAATCTCTTGAATATCGCCATCCCATGTCTTCAAAAATATCATCTTCTTCTATGTGCGTTTCTTGCGAATTGTCGCAGCTTACACCCATGCAATTCTTACAAAACATAGAACACTTTAGCTCCAATTTGTTATACCCACAGCTTCCGTGACAACCCGTTTTACATCCGCATGCCATTTTTTCAGCAAAACATCTGGTGCAGGAGGTTGATTAATGGTTTTAGGTACCAATCCATACGCCATTTTAAAGGAACTTTTATAGTCTTTCTTTTATAAACAGCAATTCGCATACCTACTAATCTCTACCGGAAAAAAAGCTAAAAGGCAAATAAGTAAAAAAAAAAATCAATTTTTTGCATTTTTTTGCTATTTTGTTTTTTTATTTTAGCTCATTAAAAATTTATTTAAACTTTTTTGAATAGGCTTATGGGATTGCACCCTCTCATTTAATAGCACTCCGCGGTTTTCTCATCTTCAATAACACATACAATTATTTTTACAATAAAAACCCGGTAACGTCTTAGTTCGTTTCTATATATGACATAATCAATAGCCTATTACCTGAACTAGAGCCTTTGGCTTCGACCGGGAAGTACCTATCATACCTTGCTACTCGGGTACCCGTTTTCTTGGGTATTGCCCAGCTAGTTGGCTACCCGTACTAGCCTCACATGGATATCCGTGTACTTGGGTTCTCAAAAAGTATCGAACACACGAGTACCCAGTACCTATATGTTATTGGATACCTTACACGGAAATACCGAAAACATACACAGGTATACCCGGTAACCAAAAACACTCATTTGTGTATGCACAGAAATGGTTTAAATTTTGAAATTTTATAAAAAGCTATAACACAATCTATTTTGTGACGAATTATTGAAATTTTAAATTTTTAGCTTAAAATTTAAAACTGCTTTAAAAATGTTACCTTTATCACTTTAAGGCCCAACTAATTGTACATTTTCTACCCAAAAAGACCACTTTGTTGTACATTTTCTGCCCAAAAAAAATCCAAGTGAAGATTTTTAAACGCAATTATATTTAATTTGGTATAAGCAATACTGTCGTATTGGTGTCAATAGTTACTTAAGGTTGATAATATCAGTTTTCCTAATTTAATTCCGAAACAGTAATCGAAAAGTATGTCATTCAAATCTTGTAGATCTTGCTATCCATAAGAAAAAAAGTTATAACAATTTTTTGCCTACGACTCACCGTTAAAAAGATTTGAACATTTCCAAAAAAAAACCTAAAACGACGAAAATGCCTGTTTTGCATATGTATAACTTTCAAACAGTTCATATTTTGAAAAACATTGAATGCAAGTTTTGTACATTATGTCACCCCAACAGAAAAAAATGACTAGTTTTTTCTAAAAACAACTTTTTTAAAGATATAATTATATTAAAAAGTTGGACAAAAAATCGAAATTTCTGATCTTCTTAAATGACGAAGTTGTCGAAAAATAACTACGAAATGGTAAATCCTATCGCGAAGTACTTCTTACAAAACTTGTAGATCTTGCCATTTGCAAGAAAAAAAGCTTTAAAATTTGTTTCCTTAAGACTCACCGTTGAGAAAATATCGACGTATCAAAAAATGTAAAATGTCGAAAATGCTCGGTTTTTACGCACCTGTAACTCCGAAACGGTTTATATTTTCGAAAACATTTGAATGCAAAATTTGTACATTATGCGGCCCCTTATAGGAAAAAATATTCGTTTTTTTTTTTTTTTCTTAAAAACAACCGTTTTAAAGATATAATTATTTAAAAAGTTTGATGAAAATTATTAATTTCTGTTTTATTTTTTTTTTATTTTTTTATTTTTTATTTTTTTATTTTTTATTTTTTTATTTTTAGATTTATTTTCTAGAAAAAACATTACGACATTTTTTTACGTATAAGCTATCAGTTGCAAACTATTTTGCGACTTCGAAAATGGTTAAAATTTGAAAATATAGTTTTATTACAAAATCTTTTCAGTATACTCGTAGCACATAATTTCCAATAAAAACATTACAAAGAATTTAATTTAAATTAATCAGTTAGCGATTTGTAAATCTTCCGACTTTTAACTATTAGTTGTGTCCAATCCATATACAAAAATAGTTTCTAGAATAAATCGATACAAATAAGAATTTTACAGTGACCTCGGTAAAAGTCCAAAAAAGTTTTATTTTCATAATTCATTGTGAAATAGTTTTTGTTGGAAATAGCAACTTGGGTAGCACTATAGCGGGTTCGAAGGTGTTTAGCCCCTTTTTTGGGTCCTTTGCGACCAGTTTTCGGACCCCATGATTCAAATTTCGAAGTAGATTTAAAAAAGTGAAGTAAAACCAAAATTTCCGAAGCAGATTTGAAAATCAGAAAAAACACAAACTGTGAAATTTTTTTTTTTTTTTTTTTGACAAAAAATTTTTTTAACAAAAAAATATAAAAGTTATTATTATTAACAAAAAAAAAAATAAAAATAACAATTTTAATTGCCTTCGATTTCGATTATTTTATAGGTATGTACTAAAATTGTACATAGTTATTTTTTAATAATATTATTATTTAAAAATAAATTGGCCATGGAGAAATTTGTATTGTTATCCTTACGATTATTTATTAGAGTTCGTGAAAACATTAAATTTATAAATGTTTTTACACAATCGGTTTCTGAATTTGGTTAAGAAATATTCATAAAACAAACTAGATATTATTGCAGCACCTGGAACTCAAAACAAAAAAAAAATGGTACAGTTATTTCATGGAATCAAAACGAAACGAGGGAGGAACGACACAAGACAAAAAATAATTCCGTTCAGGCAAGAAAATCATGCTCAGATTAAAAGTTGGTTGGAAATTTTTAAATGAAATAACACAGTGCAGTCGTTTACTGTCATGATATTTGGTAAGACACTTTTTGTGTGAAAAATCGAACTAGATCTTGAAAAAGCGGAGTGCAGAAGTAGATATTTTATATTTATTTTATTTTTTATTTAGTAAATCTACTTCAATCGAAGTAAGGTTCGAACCCTGTCTGCGACCCTCTCATCAAATTCCTTTGTTCCACTAAGGGTCTATTTAGTTTCCAGGCAGGTGCCAATACTTACTTGAATGGCTCAGATTATGAAAACAAAACATTTCGAACTTTTACCAATGTTACTGAAATATTCTAAGTTTGCCAATAACTTCTTGAGTTTTCCAATTTTAAGATTTTATAGTGACATACTTATGCAAGGGAAATACAAAATGACGATGAGTATAACCTTTAAATATAAATATTAAGGACTCATATTTATAGATTATTTTCAAAAATACCCAACGTCCAGTTTCAAAAAAAAAAAAATATTTTTTTATGGTTCACCTTAATATTATATGCATAGCTAGCCGGTATAAAAAAAAGTATTTTTTTTGCATGTTATTTTAATATTTTATTTTTTAAATATTCAACCAACTATAAAAAAGAGTAACCATGGTTTTCTGTTGATATTTGATTTATTCAGTGGAAACAATTTTTTCATTCTAAAGTCCTGTTGATACAAAAAATGAAATTGACGGACAGAATTAGTATATGTATGTGTATGTAGGTATGTAGGTAAGTATAAGAGTATAGTTGGCGTAATTTTTTTTTTTGTGTAGCTAGCTGTGGAACTTTATTTGTTTTTTATATTTTAATTTATTTTGTACGTTTCACTTTAATTATTCGAGTGTGTGGGGGCATGTGGCCGATTTAATTTATATCCAGGTACCAACGAACAAATAAAGTTTGAGGTTAAACAATTAAATTGTTAAAGAATTTTATTACCTAGCGTCGCATAAACTTTAGATGATGGTGAATATTTTAAATCAAAGTTAAATAAACCATACAAATAAAATGCATAATGCTTGACTGGGTTGCACGAACTTGCAATTTTATGTAGTTGAGGGATATAATGAGTTGATATAGGTCGTTTTATTTAATAAATACAATAAATATTATTGCGGTATTATGGCAATGTGCAAAAAAAAGTCTAGTCTAATTTGAGAAAGGTTTAAGTTTCCAGTAGGGAAATCTAGACGAGGAAAACTCGCCAGATACTTGGAAAGCCCTTGCTCAAACTTAACAAACACTCATGAGGCCCTCCCTAGTTAAAATTTGGTGAACATTTTTCGCTATCCCATCAGGAATGTCTTTTGTACACCTTCTTTTTCACATCACACACACATATCAGAACAGAACAGCACAGATTTGTGAGAAACGTCAGACAAGTTAGAACAGAAAACCTGTTCTAAGTTGATCAACCTAAAAAGTAAGTACATAAAATCCTGTTTTATTGTGTATTTGTTATGCAGTATAGTATGAATACTTAGAGTATGAAACTTATTCACTTTGGACATTGAACTTTTGTTTAGCGAGTTAGCCCAGTGGGTAGCGCATTGGACTGACAATTAGAAGATCGCCCGATCAAGGCCCACATAAGCCAACATTTTTTGACTGACGAGGCAAACGTGTTCATAATTGCCAAGGCCCTTGTTCTAGCCTTTACTTAGCCTGGCTAACCCCTTGCCAGAATCTATAAAACTCTCTAGTGCCTTGTCGAAAACTAGATTGTTTTTCTGCGCGGGACTAAACTAAATTTGATTTATTTGTAAGAAAATAATTTTCGTAAAATTTTGGAATGTACTAGATTTTTGAAAAAAAAAAAAAATATAACGAAATCGGTGAAGCCATTCACGAGATATGCGGGAATAATCCAAAAGTAAGGCAATTTTCTCTTAAAAAACTCAAACCTCTATTTCAGCTAAGTAATTTTTTTTTTTGGTTAAAACTTGAAATGCAGTTTTCATGCAACGATTTTAAACAGACACTTACAAGCAATACATTTTATCAAAATCATTGAAGCTCTATGTAAAGTGGAAGTACAAAAATTAGAAACAACCGCACAAAATTCAACAGTTATTTTTTGTTTAATAAAAACCAAACCCATATAGTGTAAAAATTAAAATTGCTGGTCTTAGATTTTTTAACAATAATATTGTTCTCTCTGTTTTTCCATAGAGGCATGATAGAAATAGCTAACAGATTTGGAATTAAAATTTCACAATTTTCAACTTTTCATCTTATTATAAAATGCAGTAAGCTTTTCAAATTCAATTACATAATTTTATTTAACTTTAATCAAATCAAAAATAATCTCCTCTCCTCGTTCAAAATTTTAACTTAACAACTCTGTAACAATCTATACTTTAAATTATTTATGACACTTCAGGAGCATCAAAAACTTTATTTAATTTTAATTCACACAAAATTCACTTTTACTGGTTGATGATGATGATGCTGATGCCCGTAATAGTTTGCGTGTGCAAAATTTATATTCAAAGCTTTATTTTCATAGCTCTTCAAGTGAAAAATCTCTTCCATATTTGATTATATACAAACTACGACGGTTAAGTTGGAAACTTTTATAAATGTAATATACTCAATGTGGTCGACGACGATGCACGCCAGGCAGACAGGCATTGATGTTTTGTAGCAAAAATGGGTACCTTAACTTCTATGGGTGTCTGTCGGCCGATACTGTTGACATTACACTCAAATGTGTAATCCTTGACGCCCGCCATTACAAAAATATACAACATAGACGTAGATATATCTAAAATTACATTCGTATATATGTAAGTGTGGGTGTGTAGTGTACATATGTATACTGTATGTTTGGCCTGAAGGAAAGAGGAGCAAAAACAAAACAATCAACGTACATTACATAGTTAATAAATTTAAAGGGATACCGGTAGTGCAGAAGATATGGAATATAAGAATATGCATTGTTGCCATAGTGCCATAATTTCAATGTTTCACTCTCAATAAAATTTTAATAATACTCAGGGAGAGGTTGGATAAGCTCGGTGCTTAATTGATTTTAGTTCACTGCTCCGTAACACTGTTCACTGCTCCGTAACACTGTTTTCTGCTTATCAGAGTCTGGAGAGCATACATTTGTGTGTACGTTACGTAGGTATGTATATAGGTTAGGTAGATATGTAAAATCTTCAAGGGGGAGCAATGGGTTAGTGTAATGATTTGCTAAATTTAGGGCCTGTAGTTGGAAAACATAGATTAACCTTTAAAACAAACTGATTAACAAAAAATTGTTTAGAAATGTTCCGAAAAATTCCGAATTGTTTAGAATTGCTATGAATAAAAAAGATTTTCTAGATAATATTCGCATAAAATAAGTACTCATTTCAATATGTTTAAGACCTTTAGCTGAAAAATATATAGAGATTCACCTTTAAAACTGAATAAAAAAATTGTTTAGAAATGTTCCGAAAAATTCCGAATTGTTTAAAATTGCTTTTAATTAAAAAGATTTTCTTCTAATTTATCTATTCTATAGACTCGTATAAAATACAAATTGACATTCAAACAAAATAAATACCTCAATATGTGAACAATATCAATTTAAAGATATCTGGCAACACTTAACTAAAGCTTCAACCATGATGCTAACAATGATAACGATGATGATGATGAGTAAAAAAGTTTATTACCTTTATAGCCTGTGGCACTATTATCATAATAATCTAAAAACAACAAAGTTCATATAGGATCTATGGAAGGAATTCTATCCATGATAGGACCTATTACATACTTTTTGCATACATTTCTGGGCTCGTAAAATTCTTAAATAAAAAAATACCTCTGTGTTCCATTTTTACAAGTTTGTGTGCTTTGAAGCTGCGTGTATGCGTTTGTTTTTTTTTTTTTTGTCATTTATGGTCACATATAAGAGACTTTTATTTTTGTAAGACCTTGAAATTTAAATCATCATCATCTGTTGATAGGAGTTGTAACTAAGTTAATGTTAAAATAGGGAGGTAAGTCTAAATTTGGGGGTCTAAATACGATTTTTTCTGTATATGTACATAAGGAAGTGTCAAATTGAATGAAATTGCGTTGATTTTGATGATACCATGAAAAATAAGTTGCTTGGGACTTAATAAAAATCCCGAAGAAATCGGCCCAGAATTTTAACGTTTTGAGCTTTTCTTTGTTTTTTGTATTCGGGAAAAACAACACGACTTGATCTCACAGACTTACTCTCGTAGCTGTAATGATGTCGTAAAACATAAAGTAAGAAGATGAAGAAATTTAAATATTAAAATATTGAAATTACTTATGTTTTAAGTGGAGTGAAATAATATAATTCAATTAAAAAGTACAAGTGTCTTAGTAGGGTATAACAGATTGACTCAAGAGCCCACTGTTATACCTGGGCGAAACACAATTATTTTTGAAGTTAAGGTCATTTGTACTTTTTAATTAAATTGTAAAACATAAAGTGTTAAAAAAAAAACTTTATATATAAATTATTATGTAATTTTGTATAAATTTATCATTTAAATAGCTAAAAATATGATTTTAAATAAAAAGAGTTAAAAAAGTATGCTATCTGATTTCTTTGGCAAATCTGAATATATTAAAAAAAAGGTTGGTTTTCTTAAAAATATAATAATAATATAATAATAATAATAATAATAATAATAATAATAATAATAATAATAATAATAATAATAATAATAATAATAATAATAATAATAATTATAATAATAATAATAATAATAATAATAATAATAATAATAATAATAATAATAATAATAATAATAATAATAATAATAATAATAATAATAATAATAATAATAATAATAATAATAATAATAATAATAATAATAATAATAATAATAATAATAATAATAATAATAATAATAATAATAATAATAATAATAATAATAAATAATAATAATAATAATAATAATAATAATAATAATAATAATAATAATAATAATAATAATAATAATAATAATAATAATAATAATAATAATAATATAATAATTTATTTTAAATTTTTTTTAAAATAAAATTTGGTTTCTATGCAAATTTTAAGTATTTATTAAAACACAGTTTTAACCCATTTTCAAGATATTGAATTTTCAAAAAAAAAAAAATCAATATTTTTTAAAAAATCCAAAAATTATTTTTTCAAAAATTTCTATATTACAAATATAAAAATTGTGAAGGAGAAGGACTTCTTGTGTAAAAAATTTGATAAAAATAGGTGTAGCCGTTAACGAGAAATTTGAAAAGCAAAAAATCGGTTCTATGACAGTTATCGTTTATAACAGTTGTTGGCAATTTTTTTTTAAATTTAAATCACGAATGAAGCGTGCTCATTAATAAGCACGTTTAAAAATAGTTTTAGTTGCATTTTGTCAACATGTTTGTTTCTTTTTGTGATATTTAATAAAAAACGTACGAGTCTCAAACAAGTTATAGACGTCTGTGAAGTTGGCAGGACAACTTTCACCTAGAGTAACGGGACCAACGCAGTACATGGTGTCTAATATTTTTCAAAATAAATTTCCCTGACTTTCCCCGACTTTCCTTGGCCAATTTCAAAATTTTCCCTGACCAAAAAATCAAAAAAAATTATTTCATAAGTAGGTACGTATTAATATTGCACAAAGTGGTAGAAAATGTACGTATTTGAATGGAGTTAATTAAACCTTAGGCAAAAAGAACTCACCTTGTATTTTTCAAAGATCTATCTTATGTATACCATAACGGATTGCATTTAAAGTGAAAAATAATAACTGCATGAAGGGACGACTATACCTATGCAATGTAGTTCATAGTAATGAATGACCATTTAAATAAAATGCTTTTAAATCATATGTTTATAGCTTTGCGATGTTAAAATTTAATAGTTTATTTTTTTTAAATAAATCAAAATGTATTAATTCAGGTATGCAGAAACAGTATGACGAAATAAGTAAAAAGAAATAATCGTACTTGAAATACATACTTGAACGCATTGGTTGAATCTCACAACTCACAGTCAAAGGACAATGGACAAATTGGGCCCAGCACCAATAAGAACGGTCTTCGTATCATATATATGTAGGTATTTGTTTATGCATTCCTTATCCGTTAACCGTTTGTCCAAATTCGCTGTGTGACAAGTGATTTTTTTTTTTTGGTTAAAATGAGTTTTAGGGTAACAAATCCTTTTTTCCTTAGTTCTTCTTTAATATTTTGTGTATTTTTCGCTCGATTTAAGCCATTTTTGGAATTAAGTTCTTTGAACCCATGATAGAATACCTGAGTTTTTAAAGTTATGTACCACTTATATCAGTTGAGAAAAGTACCTGAGCTCAACTGTGATATAAGTGTCATTGTTAATTTTGTATTTGATTATTTTTTGCTAGATTGTTCTTAATTTATTATTTATTTGTTTTTATGTTCAATTTTGTGTCAGTGCTGTCTCCGGGAATGATGCAATAGTTGGATATATGAAGCAGTGTATGTAATTTTGTAACAATTAAATTGAATAAATATAACCCCTGAATAAGTGAGGAATACTCACGAAACGTTGGGAAAATAATGGAATAAGATTGTTTTTATTCGCATTTTTTACAAATAGACCAAAAGAGCCTATATAATCACAGTGGAAAAATATTTAATTTTTTGTTAATATTTTTTTTTTTTTAATCTATTTAGGAATCATTTTGTAAAAAAATTACAACCATTTTCTTCGTTACTAAATAAGGAATAAGTTAAAAAAAATTGAACCCCTAATAGTATATGTAAGGGTGGTTTGTGGGTGGTTTTGTGGGTTGTTTTGTCCAATTTTTACGAATTGCAATTTAAAACCTTGAAAATAATAACAATTTTTATTACGTTAAATGAGATAGAAATGGATGTTTGTTTGTTGTTTTCCAGAGATGATTTTGACATAAAAACTATTATTTAAAAGCCAATATTTGTATGTAAATTAACTACTATAAAAATCCTTTTTGCATAAAATTAATGCTTGCCACATAATTTTGAAATCTGAAAAATTTCAGGTAGTGTGTCATGGGTTCAAAGAACTTTATTCCAAAAAAATGGCTGAAATCGAGCGAAAAATACACAAAATATTAAGAAAAAACTATGGAAAAAAATAATTGTGACACTAAAAATCATTTTATTCAAAATTTAATAACACACAGCGAATTTGGACAAACGGTTAACGGATAATGAATGCATAAACAGGTACCTATGTACGATATGAAGGCCGTTCTTATTGGTGCTGGGCCCACGCTCCATACATCTTTGCCCATCGTCCTTTAACAGTTAGTTTTTTAGTTTTTGTTTCTTATTGGTCTCCAACAGCACGAACCTACCTGGATAGCTCTACCTAGGTTTCCGATCGCGGCCATTACTGTACGAAATAACACAAAGTGCTGTTAGTTGCGCTTCACTTATTTTTTTTTTGACATGTTCACAGGTATGGCAAGAGATACGAAATGAATTATTTTAAACAGAGATATAATCAAAACGAAATGTTCGACCAGAAAAGAGTTTCTTATGAGAGAAAGCTCAGTGACCGCTTCCCGAATTCCCTGACTTTCACTGACCAAATTTTGTTCCCTGACTTTCCACTTTAGCGGACACCATGCAGTAATTTGCAGTTGTTTTTGCATTTATTTTGCATTTCTATTTCCGATTTTGCAGTTCACCAAATAGTTGGTGTAATCGAGTGACCTGCTAACTTCACAGTGAGTGTAAGCATACATAGTGTAGGGTAGTGTAGAGAACCAAACAAGCTAGAGACTTGAAGTAAGGTTCCGAATTTGCAGTTTATTTTGCATTTCAAGAAATTATAGTTAACAATTTTTAAGTCCTCAATTTGAAAAAAAAATTCATACTGCCCTGCTAACCTCACTGTGAAGTTAGCAGGTCATTTCGTGTATCTTGAGAACTAAGCATGGTAGGAATTTGCAGTAAGGGTCCTAATTTTGTTTAAGTTTATTTTGCATTTCAAAAAATTTTAGGTCCAAATTTTGAACTCCTTTATCTGATTATCTTTTAAGCGATAGCTTTTATGAATTAAAAGCAGAAGACCTCTTTTTTAGCAAATTAAATTTTCTATTTGAATATGTCACACAATTTGTCTAGGTTTCGTGGTGAGAAAATTATGCACTTCCGAAGTTTTTACCACTTTTTCATACAATTGATATTGAACAAACAAAAAAAAAAAAAATTGAGATGAAGGACCTCTAAACCTGATCTGAATATTTTTTTTTATTCTTTGAGCACCAAGCAACTAATTTTTCATGGTATCAAATGGTCAAAACCAAAGAAACTTCGTTCAATTTGACCCACCTCAATGTACATAGCAGATCCTTCATGACTTTGAAGTGCTTAGAGTTCATTGATTCAATGGATCGAGTCGAAAATAAAAAAATAATGAGTCTCTCGGACTAACCTACTTCAAAGTAAAGCTTTAAATGTCAAATGCTTAATTAACAACAATTTTTCTACATCAACGTGTTTAAAAATTTTTGGCAGTAGAATCGTTTCTTCTTCGAATATCATTAACACATTATAAAAATTACCCCATATTTTATCTCAAGGATATCTCAATTAGGCCACTCAATTAATTCTTCTTGTATCTTAAATTAAATTGAAATAACCTACCAAAATGTGACACCATAATAATTTAGAAGGAAATTAATAAGCACATTAAAAAGTTATTATTATAGAAAAAAATTGTGTTTTCAATTTTTCAAAAAACTTATGCCAAATAAAATTTGAACAAAAATGGACTTGTTGATTAGTGCAGTCAACACAAACAAAAATTTAAATTTACATAAGTTATATATTGCAGTGAACAAATATACCTTACCTACCGAGACAGATATTTCGGTTGCAATACCATCAACAATTCATCACAATGTGAAACATCTTAATTATAGTCATAGAGAGAGTACTCATCTTTCAGGCTCCACACAGACAAAACATAAACAAATAAAATAATAAAAAAAAAGAAAATCATATCCTCTGTGAAACATCAGCACTTAACTTGTACTCGCTTAACGTTTAGAAAAAACGTTCAGTGCGCCACAAACAAAGAGGAAGGAATCTGTGTGTGATGATTGCTCCCATGGCACTCGTAGATGATGAAACATTTTGCGTCATTTTTTTGTATGTTTTTTTTTTTACTTTACTTAACTTTTTTTTTTTTTTTTGAAATTTTGCGAAAATGTCAGTTGTTGTAAAATGTATAATGAAGCAGGTATGTGAGGAATTTCGCTTCAATGGCGCCGTAAAAATGAACACGAAATAATAAATAAGTAAAAAGTTTAATAAACGACGACGACTACGACAACGACGTCAGGCAGGATTTGTGTTGAAAAACAGAAATTCAGCAATGGTAATTGTGTGCTCGGTGCAATATGATGAGAAGGGGTTTGCATGAAATAATATGAAAAGGTGGTGATTAAAATTGTTTCTTGTACGAGATAGGGATGGCGGTTTTTTCAAAATAACCGGTTTTCGGTTTTTTGACCCTTCAGTTTAACCTGCCAGTTTTAACCGGACAGAAAAACCGGTTTTTTATATAACCGGTTTTCGGTTTTGTATAGAAAAAAATGTGTTGTATGGACGCGTGCGAGCTGTGAATGTGAATGAAAGTGTCTAAGAAAAACAACTCAACGATGTCACCTTCCTATATTCCTACCCCTACACTACGCTATCGCTTGGAAATGGAGAAAAACATACCCAGTACACAAACACAGGCAGGTTATGAGAGACGAGACAACAAAGAATTGCTCATGCGAGCTCTGAATGTGAATAGAAGTGTCTAAGGCTCCATTTATACGATTGGCAAATTGGCAGAATTTCTGTCATTAAACTGACAAAAGAATGAATTTGCTTATTCTTTTGTTGATATACTGAGATAACATTGCCAATCTGGCAGTCGTGTTAATGAAGTATAAAAATAACCGTTCACCCGGTTGTTGGGTTTTAGAAAAAACACCGCTTTAAACCGAGATAAAAAAATCACCGAAAAAACCGGTTAACCGAAACTAAAAAACCGGTTTCGGTTTTAACCGGCCGGTTTTTTCCATCCCTAGTACGAGAGTAAACTCAGCCTCAGAATGGAGGATGATTGCTATTGTTTTCACGATGGCTTAGTATATTTTTGTTTGCAGATTTGCAAAATAAAAACACAATTGTTTAGATTTGTTTTTTTTTTTTTTTGTTTTACTAAAAAAAAAATAAACAGTTAAGACAACTTGAAGGTTACTGGGACGCACAAAGTGTATATTCATGGGAAATGAGTAATAGTTCACTTTCATGAAAATGAATGTTTTTCGCTAAATTATTTTTAGTTGTTTTATTTTTCATTGTGTTTTTTTTTTTTTTTTAATTTATTCAAGAACTTGACAGTGAAATAATGTAAACAAATTTGACCACATCTGCTGAAAATTTACGAAAGCTATTAATTTTGGAAATGAAATGACTATTTTATTTTAGAAAAAAAAAAAAAAACTATTCATAAACTTAAAGAGAAGAAAATATCTGATATAATTGTTTTTTAAGTAATTTGACATTGAAAATAAATATTATGAAATAAGATGATAATTTGTGAGGAAAAATTTAAATTCCTCGGCTAAGTTTTGTTTTGTTATTGTTATTCTAAATTGGAATAATAGAATTGAAAGGGAATCCTTTGGTTAATTTGTAATTTTACTTGCTCTCTGGGATACTTCGGCTTCAAGCGCCCTTTATTCGCCATTTGGCTATGGTCCTGGATAATACCTTGCTAGATCAATTTGGAAAGGAAAATAATATACACATATATAATATTTCATTCTAACTGTTAGATCCGCTTCCGAGACAAATTGCATAATAATAATAATTATACAAAACCTATGTACTAGCTCATTTGAATTTTTTGAAACTTTATGAGATAACCACGGACAAACAAAAAAATTGATTTGTTTTTATATAATTTTATATGATTTTTTGGGGGTGGCAATGGCCCAGTGGATATAGTTTTTGACTGCTTACCTGGAGGTGCGGGTTCGAGGGTTCGAGATATACGTATATCCAATAAATATGTATTCCTGTTAAATGGCTCCGTTAATAAACATCAATTTTCTAAAAAAATCAAATGAGCTAGTACATAGGTTTTGTATAATTATTATTATTATGCAATTTGTCTCGGAAGCGGATCAAACAGTTAGAATGAAATATTAAGTATTTGTATATTATTTTCTTTTCCAAATTGATCTAGCAAGGTATTATCCATGGCCATAGCCAAATGGCGAATAAAGGGCGCTTGAAGCCAAAGTATTTGTACATATATTATTTTACTTCCAAAGTTCATCTAGTCATGGATCTAGAATTAACTTCGGTTTCCTTTTGCACCATTTTCTTCCCCAAACTCCTATGACTGTGAGCTAGCAGACTACTGGTTTTTGAAGGTGGCTCATGGTGCACGAGGACCGGAGTATCACACGGTTGTGCCAACCTTCGCTTCAATACCAGTCAACAAGTTGCCTAGTTGGCACAGTGTAGATGGTTTTTAGTTGCGAACTTTGGTCCTATCGGGTGTTTTTCCTATGTCCAAATCCTTAATAAGTTTCATCGCATGTCTAAATCCAATAAAAGCGTCTGGTCATACAGGCGGGTGGTACTTTCTCTGGTAACCACAAGTCATGTTGTGCAAACAGACGGAGGTGTACAGAGATTACCATATCCGAGTGTGCGACTAGACGATCACCCTAAGGGATCAGATCGTATGCGTCCCCGGCAAATCAGCAAATTGCTTGGCATACTGCAGCTGAACTTGGGCGTAGGCGATGATCCGTTGGGAGATCTATCACCAAATACCCTCTTTTTCTTTAAAAATGTTCTTTTAACCCACAGGTCAAACAAGTTATGGTATCAAAACGGCGCATTACAGCGTTAATTGGGTCATCGAGCATGGATGCTTGTGACCGCCATCTCTACCTACCTACCTCATCTAGTCATTTATCATTCAGGGCTGTAGCCAGGGGGCCCAAAAGGGGCCGATGACTCCTACATTGGCTTTAATTAAATGGATTAAATTTTTATTTGCATAACATTTTACTTGCCAATTTAATCCACCAACGTTTCATCCAGGACAATAGCTAAGGAGTACTAAAAGGGTGTTTCAAAAATTCATGTAGGAAAAAAAAATGAAACTGAGCTTTTTAACATCGTCTAAAAATCTTAATCTAAAGATGGATGAATAAATTATATTATAATAGTATAAAAGCAGTTTTATTTGACAGCAACAAACGTACAAAACAAAAAACAGTAACAAAAATATTTTACATAAATAAAAAAAATAAAAAATTAATTGGGTAGCGCAACGGCCCGTAAAAAACCAGGTCCTAGTGACTTTCAACTCGCAACCATTCTCGTGATAACAGTTGCAGTTATATTAACATTGTCATATTAACATTAAAGGTTTTAAATGAACAACAACCACTTGTGTTGTGTGCGTGTCGACAGGAATGGAAGGAACCTACAATTTTATGCCGAATCCAAACAGCTAGACTAGAAGCACTTATTCATGACAATTGATACTCTTGGAGGATTTGTCAATTCCTGGCAAGAGGCAGTAGCCCTGAAAAAACATTTTAGATTTAGGTGGACGAGGCTGGGAAGCGAACCCAGACAACTTAGAAAAAAAAGTACGTATACGCCACCGTGTCGATTTGAATATTAAATGTCATGTCAATCAAAAACCTAAAGAACCCAGCAAAAAAATATATTTTTTGAAATATGTATAGTGAGAATTTTTTAGTGTTAGGCAACTTTTTCTTTGGTACCGGAACGAAAATGCCGCCATCTTAATAAAATTTAATTTCTTTTATTTAGCTTAATAACTCCCGAGAAGTTTATTTTTTTACAAATGATGGTTTTCAATAATAATAGAAGTTTTTAATAGAAGTTTTCAATAATAGCTATAAAAATGATGGACCTTAACAGCATTTGATTCAATAATTGAGAGAAAACATGATTAACACGACTTTATATTAGGTACCTACCTCCAGTTTCACGGTTGGAGTTTAAACTTAAGATCAGGTGAACACTAAGGGGCCAGTTATAGCTATCATTGAAATTCATCATTGAAAAAATTAGCTGTTGATTTTGAGACTTTTCGAAAGTTTAATCATTGAATATTTTAATGCAGAAATATAGCTTACGACTTCAAAATTATTTCTCTTCCAAAAAAAAAAAATCATTTTGACCCATATCTTCCCCAGAACTTAACTTTTAATTTTTTCAATGATCATTGGTAAGGTAGTTCATCATTGAAAAATTAAAAGTAATTTTATGAGAAAAGTTGTGCAAAATTGAATTTTGTTTTGCCTGGAAATAATTGTTTAGTCAATAAGCTTTACTTTAGCATCAAAATAATCATTCATTTTTGCTTCAAAATCTCTCCAAATTGACAATTAATATTTTCAATGATGGTTTTCAATGATAGCTATAACTGGCCCCTAAGCTAAGTTTAAATTTTTAGTTTAACTCGTCCGGTTTCACAGTAAAATCTGATCTTTAGATCAGTTGAACTTCGTTTAACTAGATTTTATGAAAAAGAGTTGGCAGCAGACATAGACTTTTCAACAGCGGACATAGATTTTCTGATTCTGATTGGTTATGAAAAATAAGTAAATAAATTTCATAACACGTACGTATAGTGGTCCGAAATGTTGAACTTAGGTTTAACTTAAACTACAAATTGAACTCAGTTCAAGGTTTAAACGAAACTCTGAAACTGAATAAATCGTTGAACTGACGTTTAAACCAAAAGTGCAGTTTAAACTGTGAAACTGGGGGTTACACAATTCAATCTAGAACAAAATTTTGCACATTTTTGTTTTACGAGTTTTGGATAGAATTTCGAAAAACTAAATTTTGTTGTTGTCTTTTTTTCACAAAAACTGACAAATCACTATATTTACTGAATTTCAGATTTGACCCAATGATATCGGTATAGGCCTTCCGCTTCGTGCATCAGGAACTTACCTGCAAAGAAAAATAAAAAAGAAAAGGTTAGCAGATCATTAAAACAAAATTTATTATGTACATGTAAAATGTACATACATATATTAATTCTTTCATATATAAAAATACCAAAATACATTGTTTCATCATTGTATTAAACAATATTTCAATCGAATTTCAGAACTATCAATGGAGTCAAGGACACAATAAAAATTACAAAACAAAGAACTTAAAAGGATCTAAAATATAAAAGTTTTCAAGTTAATAAGCTATTTTTGAAGATATAAAATTTTCAAAAGAATTGGACCAAAATTCTTAATTATATTTAAAATACTTAAAAAGACTTCGATAGAATTTAAAAAATTTACAGAGGATGGCAAAAATTCAAAAAGATACTCGAACATATTAAAGGACTCTAAAGACGAACTAACGTTACAATCCACTAAGTTATTATATTGAAAGCTTTATTATTATTTTTTTTTTCAATTTGAAGGTGGCGATAAACTCGACACACTTATTTAACGACATATTATTTTTTATTTATTTTGTTTGAAAAATATGCTAACTCTCAATCCAAGGCCAACAACTGTCAGAGCTTTTTATAAATTATATTTTCGCTTCGCATTTAATAAAATTCGCCACGACTGGATCGCACAAACTTGCTTTCGTTGCTAAAAACTTTAACGTAGCTAGAAATTGATGATGTACTAGTACATAGCTATTGGTTCCAAAATATTATGATAGCAGTAAAAAAATAAATTATTACTATAAATTACTATAGATTTTGTATTTTAACGGCTTTGAGAGTAAGATCTCAAAATCAATTATGCCATCTGATTTGTTTGATAAATATTAATTTATGAACAAAAAACATCGTTGGATCGGTTTTCTTAAAAATTTATTTTTTATATAAAAAAATTTTTCGCTCATTTACAAAAATAAAATCTAGTATGCCAAAATTTAGTACAGTAGAATCTTGAAAACATGAACGGTTCTGTAATATGAACAGTTCGGACAGATGAACGCTTTTCTTCTCACCATTGAAGTGTTCCAAAAGGTGAACGGGTTGAATTGTGGGTACTCGAAAAGATGAACGCTTTATTTCTAATAATTTTTTTTCTTCTATTTTTTCCGCTTTATTGCGTCGTGTAATTTCTTAGTTACTGTATTAAATTTTGGTAACGATGCTATTTCGCGCGATTTAACTTACATTTCAAGTAAATTCTACAATTGAATGTGAATTTTGAAAAGGAAATATGGCTCCCGTGAAAGGTAGAGTTTAGTTTTTAAACCTTAAACAAAAGTGTGCTGTGTTAGAAGACAAAAAGAATGAAACATCTTATCGAAACATTGCAATCAAATATTGAATCGCATTATCCACAATTGGTGGAATAAAAAAACGGTAAGGTAATTCGAGTGCGTAAATCATCGATTTATGGAGCGGAAAAACATTGCATAAATCAGAAATGCCGAAAATGCTGCCTGAAATTAGCACATCAATGTGAGGCCGATGTATCGAATCCTTTAAGCTTAAGAAATTTACGAGAGAAAGCAATAACGAGACTTCTTTTTTCCGGGCGACAACTCTACTATAGAGCATTTTTTTTTTAAGAGAAATGTCTAAACAAGAATGTTTTTTTTTTATTTTTTAACACTTATGAACAATTTTTTTATTGTTGTTATGTTTAATTTTTTTTTTTTTTTTTTTTTTTAAATAAAATTAATTATTATTTATGTTTAGCTAAATGTTTTTCTTGAACTAATTCTCGATGCTTGGAAATATGAACAATTCGGAAAGATGAACGAGGCCTCTTTTTTATCTGTTCATTCTTTTCGAGACACTACTGTATTTAATACAATACAATTTTACACAAAATAAAAAAAAATTCAGTAGCCCGTATTCAAAATACTGAATTTTCCAAAAAAAAAATTCAATATTTGTTAAAAAATTCAAAAATTATCTTTTTTGAAAATTTGTATATGCAAAATTATTATTTGAATTGTGAAGGAGCTCTTGTATAAAAATGTCGGTTGAAATCGGAGCAGCCGTCAACAAGACACTTGAAAATAAAAAAAAATGGTTTTATGACAGGTATAGTTATAAACCGTTATTGGTAAAATTAGTTTTGATCAAAATATTGACCATACCTTAAATAGTAAACGCACATCTTTTTATCAAAATTCTTGGGGCCTTTTTCGAGAAAAATAATTTTTTTCTGAACGGTTTTAAGAAGTTTTACCGAAAAAAAAAAATGAAAATTTTCAACTTAACTTTTTTCGAGAAAATCAAAAACCAAAAAAACGGTTGTACTAGAGGTACCCAAAGTATTCAAATCGTGATAATTTATTTAAATTTTTTTAACAAAATCCTCGGATCCATTTTTGAGAAAAATGTTATTTTCTTTCTTGGCGAAAAAAATTGAGTGGCATGTACCGTTATTTTTGGTGCTAAAAAAATTTAAAAAAAAACGTCCAGCCGTTTAGGGTGTACGCACGAGGCCAGACAGATAGAGACAGAGACAGAATTGCGGGACCCACTATTTTCGCGTTCTCTATCATCGTAATGTTAGGGAAAATTATTATCTCGAGTTCGATTTTGTATACGAATCCATAACTTGCCATAAATAGTACCTATGTATATATCGCAAGTAAAAAAAATTGGAATCACATTTTTAATGACAAAATTCTTCCTTATAGATAGGTTATAGCTATGAAAGGAAACTTGTTTCGGTTACTCACTCACTGAATAGTAAAATAAGCCTATAAAATTGAAAATTCTACTGAATTGACAAAAAAATAAAGAACGTTGCTTCAGTATCTTTGATATTTACGCAATATAATTAAATTGTTTTGAAAACACGAATTTCCACTTCAGATCATAAAATAGTACATATGATTATGATAAAGGGTATATTTACTGTATGTTTCTTTTTTAAGCTGAAACTGAATTGGATGAAGACTTATACGTTATATAGAATACAGCGTAAGATTTATTTTATCAAAGCTTATGATTCTTTGAATTTGTTCTCGCAGCTAAAAATATTAATACATTCTATTTTTTAGCGTTTGACTTTCATAGAAAAGCTGATTCTTTTTTATTTTTATTTTTTTAAATAAAAAACATATTCTCCTTCTTTTTAAGTTCTCCCATTTTAAAGCAACAACAAAATTTTGCTCCCAAGGCATCAAATGTGCATCTAATGAACATAAAAAGCTATGGATAAAATTCAACGCTAGTTTTTTAGTTCAAGTAGGTATACTACTCTTACATGGCATTTTTGTTTTACATGTTTTGTTTAGTACAAGCTCCTGCAGCATCCATGTTACCCTCTTTGCAATTTGAATCTTATATGAAAACTTTTTAAGCACCTTGTATTCTCTTAACAAAAAAGACTAGTTATACACACCTACTTGAACGAACTTTAAATTTTAAACCTCATACAAAAGACGACTTCAATGTTATCAATTTGATTTTAATTTTTCGCTACCATAACTTTCTTAATCACATCACGTAATTTTTCGTAGGTAAATATTTTCAGATTAGTTACATAAGCAACCCCAGCTTCTTGTTGACTCCTTACCTACTGGTATAAATGCATATAACCAGCGAAATTTATAAGTGCAAACTAATTAAAAACTTCCTTCCTTTATTTTTAATTGAGGACACCGGAAGTAGGTACACAAACTACATACCTCTTTTGCATTCTTAAAATAAAACAATAACAATTTACACAAAATTTGTGTGCAAATTAGTTGCAATATTTGTTGTGTGTGTTCTCATTTTTTGTTTTAGCACATGCTAAAAAAAAGTGTCACCACTTTAAATGTTTTAAAAGTGTGCTAAATATTGTTGTTACGTCGTTTTTTTTTTTTTAATTCATCACTGTTTTCCTACAAACAACAAATTCGAATACAAAATGAATGCAAATTTGTTATTGTTAAAAAAGATATATTTTTTGCGAAACTTAATCACAATAGTTTTGTTTCCGCGATAGAAGCCAAATGTATTTGACTGGTACAAACATTTTGACCGAATATTCGGAAAATTGCAAGGAGTGGAGGCTGGAGGCATCTATGTAAGACGTTTTTCAACACTGAAAAAGCTGATATACACTCCTCGTCAACTGAATACGCACAAACATTTTTGAATATATTTTATCCATTTTTTCCAAACAGTGATGGTTATTATGCCATCTGTTGATGGTAAAAATTTTCGTAACATATAAATAACAGAATTTCAAAGTCTTATCCAAAAACAACCGTGAGTTTTTCCTTCAACCACTTCCAAAGTGTAACTTATGCAAAGTAGAAGTTTTTTTTTGAGTCAACTGAATAGGTACAAAAATTAAAATTGGTATTGGAATGGAATGAAACAAGTTTTTGTTTAAGTTTAGTAGTGGGTACTTCCACCTTTATTTTTAATTACTTCGTAAATTCGTTCCGAATCAGAAGAATTTGATGCACATCTTAAAATTCTTCGTCTCTCAGCTGCTGTTGTTGCTGTTTTCTTACCTCCCTTCATGTTTTTGCCGTATGCATCTTTATTTTTCAAGTAAGAATAAACTACATTAAAACTTCGGCCAACTTTATCAGCTATTGCACGTCCAGTTAGGCCTTGGTCTCTAAGTAAATCGATTTTAGCTTTTTCAACACTGTTAAGACACGTAGATCTACCCATTTTTCTTAAAATTTGAAATCAAGAATTAAATTTTACTGAAAACACTAAAATCGTTAATTTAAACTGTCAAGCACTCCAAAAAACTTATAAACAACGAAGAAAATGGCGTTGTACCTATTCAGTTGACTAAAAAAAAAACTCCTACTTTGCATATAAAACACTTTGCAAGTGGTTGAAGAAAAACTCACGGTTGTTTTTGGATAATTCTTTCGGAATAATCTGCTTAACATCTTAAGGGATTAGGTAGCATCAACAGATGGCATAATAACCATCACTGTTTGGAAAAAATGGATAAAGTATATTAAAAAATGTTTGTGCGTATTCAGTTGACGAGGAGTGTATGTACTTACAGAAAACATGTTGAATTGAAAAGGCGCTCCCTGTTGTTATGTATTTCTTCGTAACTTGTATAAACATGTGAAAATGTAAATCCCAAAACTACCATAATATATTACAATGTTTTCTTAGCTATATAACGAGAAATAAAACAACACTACAAAACAATAATAAACAACAATACAACTATCTGATTTATTGGTATAAATAAAAAACAGCTCGTCTAAAGCACATAAAGTTTCGAAAGTAAATATTTGTTTTTATTGGTCTGTATGTCAGATTGATAATTTGTTTTGTTTATATTTTATAAAAATTTAAATAATACAAATCCCATATTATACCATTTAATTTTTTATATTATTTGAAATTTTCAAATTTTTGTAATGCATTTTATCTATAAGTGGCAACATTGTTGCTTCCCACCTGGCACGTGCTTGCCAAGCACATAATGTTGTTCCACAAATACTCAAAACAATATTCAAGTTATTTGAACCTTGTTTCATAAAGTGTATAGTGAAATATTTATACAGGGTGGCCCTTAATTCGTGAATAGTATTTTAGGGCATGATTCTTTGGTGTATTTTAAGAAAAAAAAATTGTTCTATAGTAAGGGCCTATCTCCAATTATGATATCATTTATCGGGGATTTAAGAAAAGACCCATGTTTACGATAATTGAGTTGTTATTAATAATGATAGAAACTTCGTGTAGGCCTTTAATCTTAGAAGAAATACCAGCCTTTGTAACTGCGTTTAAATAAATTTTATATCTTTTCTCAGTCTTAAGATATTCAGTTTTTAGCCTGTTTCATCATGTTAATTTTTTGATTTTGGGGTCAATTTTTTTAAATTTTACCTGCCGCTGTTTTTTCAAATTATCATAAAATCTATGGGTTTTTCGGCAAACTTGTTACCAACTGTTATTTTTAGTATTGTTACATACATTCAAAAAAGTTATTAAAACATCATGTTGATCACACATTTTTTGGAGAAAATTGACCCCAAAGTCAAAAAATTAACATGGGCAGGAACAATGAAACAGGCTAAAAACTAAATATCTTAAGACTGAGAAAAGATATCAAATTTATTTAAACGCAGTTATAAAGGATGGTCTTCTAAAAATAAAGGCCTAAACGAAGTTTCTATGATTATTAATAACACAAAAATAATACTTTTCTTAAATCCCCGATAAATGATATCATAATTGGAGATAGGCCCTTACTGTAGAACAATTTTTTTTTCTTAGAATACACAAAAAAATCATTCCCTAAAATACTATTGACGAATTAAGGGACACCCTGTATACAAAAATTCATGTTCCACAACGCTCTTGTGCATATTACCATTTTGTATGTAATAAATACTCGCTCGCATATTTATGAAATTATTCCCTTGAAAATTAAGAACCAAATCTGTTTTTGACATGAAGCTATTAATTATGTGGCAAACACCATCATCAGTATAGTTCGGAGGAGAGCCTTCATTATTATTTTTTTTTCTCTATACAAATATTTGTTGACCATTGTGAGTGTGTGGAAAATAGTTTTTCCCATGACCATGAACTAAGTCAAATGGAAATAAATGATTTTCGGAAAAAGAGAGAAAGAGAGGAAATAACGAGCAAAAAAAAAAAAAAAAACAAACTTAATATATCGACAATAAAATGTGTGAACTTAATGTTTTGGATGATTTCCAATTTGTTGGTTTGTGGGTTATTTTTTTTTTTTTAGCTTGGTAAGTCACTGTGCATAAATGGGAAATCGTGATTTTATTAAAAATCCACAAAGTTTGTCAGAGAAAAGTATGGATGCAAGGAAGACTATAAGGTCCTGATGGAAGCTGGAAAGTCCGACTATAAAAGAACCGCACACAATAACAAAATGCACGACTGGATGACACGAAATTGATTTTTACTTGCTCTAAAGAGTTATTGGTTTCGTGTCAAACAAAAACAATGTTTTAATCAAAACTTACATTACGATGATATGGAGAATTCCAAAAAAGTGATTTTCGCCATGACCATCGTGGGCCTGTTCGTCTGCGTCTATGTTGCCTGGTGTTCATCAAGCTAGAGGCTTCAAATTTGGTATCAAGTATTTTCATGTGATTTCCTAGAGGAGAATTTCAAATTTTTGGTTTAGCTCATCTGGAACGGGTAGCTGCAATACAACGATTTCGGTTTTGTCAAGTTTTCTCAAAAACCACTCTAACGATTTTGATTACATGTTGTATATGCAGTTTCTAGACCAGTTTAAATTTAACTGCATAGCAGGTTTTTGACAAAAAAAAATCAAAAAACGGATATAAAGTTTTGAGGATTTCTTTAAGCATATTGACGGTTTTTTTTTATGGATATCTCGTTATTTGATTTTGCCAGCATTTTGCAATTTGGTGATTTTAAGTTAGTCAAAAATATTGCATTAAAAATCGGTATAAATATTTTGTTTAACAAACAAACAAAACAAAAATAATATTTTTTTTATTTTATTTTTGACTTTTGGTTTCCACATTTTTTTGTATTTTGTAATCCATACTTTTTAAAATTTCAATGTATTATTGTTATTATTGTACTATTCGTACTAGAATGTCAGCTTCTTAGGCTTGACCATTCTTTATTCCGTCAATTTCATTGAATTAAGTTGTTGTTGTTGTTCAAAAATTCAATAAAATTTCAATGGTTAGCAACGCATTTTAGTTGTTAGCTACAACAGCAAGTTCGTGGGATCCAGCCATAGTGAATAAAATTTTGCCTAGTACGCTGCTGCAACGAAATTTTCCTGTGGTCTCCAAAAAGACAACGAAATGCTTACGAAAACACATTGGAAAAATATTCATGGAGAGTTTCACAAATTGCAAATAAATAAATCAAAATTAAACGAAAAAATCAAACAAAAGACATGCTGTAATGGAAGTAACAACAAATAAAAACACGAACAAACCTAAATGTCATTTTTCCGCACACAATTAATGGTCCGGTAAATTAATTCTGTGCGAAAAGAGAGTGGAGAGTTGCCAAAACAATCTGGTATAATCATCAATTTCGCTGGTCGAACAGCGTACTGCAAAACGAAAAGCACAACGAAATTTTTCGTTTATGATTTCGTCATGTCATTTTTGTATGGGATTTTTCGTTTCACATCAGCAGCGTACTAGGCTTTATCCACATTTTCGACCATCAGCATTTTGCAGGGTTGCCGTTTTTTTAAAAGAAATTTAATTTTTCAAGAAAAAATAGCCTTCAACAATTTTGACAAGACAATGAATTATCTCTAAAAAAAATTGCTTATATGAAATTTTTAATTATTTTGCGTATTTAACGAGTTACAGCTCAATAATTATATTACATTGCTTTCAATAGTGCTAAGAGAAAAAATATATATTTGATACAAAAAAAAAACTGTCAATCCAATTTTTGATAATTGGCTTTAATCGTTAAATATTTCAAATATGAAAAAATAGCATATTTTCAAAAATATAAAGCCAATTCTTTTGTGTCAAAAATCAAAATTAAGGTTTATATCCACGACAAAAAAAAGTTTTCAGTAATTGTTTTAGAATAGCAACAACACTACAACGGATTGATGGTCGAAAAATTTAAATATAAATTGTTTTCAATGGCAAACAAATTGCTAGCACCAAACAAATTTTTTTTTTATTTGAAAAAATTGCCCTTTTTTGTTGACCGTCCTTTAAAATCGAAAAAAAAAAATATTTTTTGATGAGTTAGAATAATTCTTAAGGGTGGTAATTGTAGATAACTTTTTTGTTTAAGATATTTCAAAATTAAAAAAAAAAAAATTTGTGTTATTTTGTTAAGGGATCATCATCAAGGAAGTCATTTTCGATAATTGTGATTTTTGTAATGGACATCTTTTAAAATAAAAAAAAATTGTTTTGTGAGAAGTTAGAATAATTTTAAAGTGAGGTAAGTAATAAAAAAAATCAGACAATTTTTGGCGCCATGGTTACACATTTGTATTTTATCTTTCAAACAAAAATTAAAAGTTTAAAAAAAAATCATTCCAATCGTGTACTTTTCGGTTTTGGACATTTAATAAGTCATATTTCGGGTTTAAGATTTTTCCAAATTGTTTTTTGTCAACAACTTGGTTATATTTATACAGGGTGATTTACCTAAGGTGTGACAAAAAGATAGAGCGTGTAGGTTGAGCCGAGACAAGAAAAAAACCGTATGGGATGTGGGTCTATTCCCCCCACTTACAATACCATATTATACCTTTATGTAAAGCCAGAAATACCTCCTTTTATTGTCTTTTTAAATAATGATCTTTTTTGACAGTTTTTGAAAAAATATTTTCCAAACTCAAAATTAAGAAAAAAAAATCAAACTGATTTCCTTCAAAATTGTTCGTTATTAAGTACTGTTTTTGTTGTCAAAATTTAATGCTCTCATCAATTTTTTGTCAAAGACTGAAAACCGAATGGTTCTAGGACTTTTACTTTTCAAGATATTATTAAATAATGAAACCAACATCTTAGTAAAAACAGGAAAAAGTGAGGTTGATCACAATCAACTGGTTGCCGAAATGTTCTTTTAGCCGGAATCTTCTTAGTCTTATGAGAAAGTTAGTTCATTTACTTTTTAATATCTTGAAAAGTAAAAGTCCTAGAACCATCCGATTTTCAGTGATGATAAGAGCATTGAAATTTGAAAACGAATTAGTACTTGATTACGTGAAGTTTTGAAAAAATTAGTTTTGAAGCATTTTTTTTTTCAATTTTAAAAAATTTTGAGTTTGAAAATTAATTTTTCAAAAATTGTTGACAAAAATAATTTTATTTAAAAGGACAATAAAAGAAGGTATTACTAGCTTTAACAAGTGTTACCGTTGTTATTTAATTATTTTGTTTTCTGTTTTAAGTCAATTTTTTTTTAGAAAATTGCCCCTCCCACCGGGGGGAAAAAGACTCCCCTTCCAATACGATTTTTTTCGTGTCTCGGCCCCACCTACACGCTCTATCTTTTTTTCACGCCTTAGAAGAAGAATCTCCATGTAAAATCAATCGATCACGAACAAAATTATTTTTCTATCTTCACATTTAAAACGTATCGAGAATATCAAGATGGCGGAATCGATGCAAGGAGTTGATGGTCAGACATAAGTTTAGATCAGATTCTTCTTTATCTTTTGAATACAATAATTTACTTTTTATAGACAAATTATTACTTTACTGTAGTTTATGCTGATTTTTTTTAAAAGAGCATTTGGAGTATTGACAAATTTAGCCGTCTCTAGGTATAATAGACATTTCCACAGGATACTTTTCTAAGACACATGGACTATACATAGAACCTATATGGTAACGGTAGAACTTTGTCTGAGTGGCTCTTAAGTGAAGACAGGGACGATCGTGATACCAACTATTGATAATTTAACTATAATCCTGTAAGATCTAGGTCTTTAAAATGCTACTCACGACACGGTGGACCTTTCCTAATTTATATTGAAAAAAAAGTTGGTATACGTAATATTGACCCCAATCCATTTTATTTTATCTGCTCAATTTAGTCGACACACTCTATCTATTTTATAAAAATGATCCTGTATATGAGATGTGACAACCGTTCTCGTAGGATGTAAATATAATAATAAAGACTCAACCCTTTTGATCAAAATATCTGGATTAACAACCATTATATGAGTATTTTCTCGTCATAAATAAATTAATAGATTGTTCTATTTTAAGCTGTCAAGATTCAAGAATGTCTAAGTCCAAAAATACTCCAAAAATACTCCTACAAATAAAATGCTGGGTTTCTACAAGCACAAACTAAGCCGACCCTTTATATTATGCATAAATTTTATGTCATTATGTGTGGTGTTTTGAAATTTTATTCTAATGTAACATCCTTTGAAATTTAAATATTTTATTATGATCCTTATGCCTTGAAGGATTATGATGGCATAAAAAACATTCAACCAACACACACATTATATTCAGAGACATTTTAATGTGATGTGAAAGTAACTTTTTCCTTACACGATTATGCATACATATAATAATTTCATATTCAATCAATAAAACATCAACACTGGCATTTAAAAAAGGCAAAAGGTTACTTTACTTCCTAACAGAGGAGAGATGGGAAATTATCCTTGGATCACTATAAGTAAGAGATAAATGAAGCGTAGGTATATAAAAGGCGTCATTAAATGCCTTAATAAAGCGTAGGCATTTCTGTTGGTGTATAGATATATTCCGAGAAACAAAAATGATGATGGATTTCATTTCAAATGAATGTACAGGTTATGTAATAAGATTTTGTTTCTATATCTCCTTTTCGAAAATAAAAATAAAAAATCAATTCCAAACAAAAAAATACAGCTTACCAATCTAAATGAACCATAAATTGATTTGTTTTCGTTTAATGGCCGTAAAGCATTTCAATTTTTTGTTTGTATTAAATAAATAAAAGTATAAATTCAAGTTGAAGAGAAAGAATGTTCATATGCCTACTATATATCTACATATACTAAATGTCCCTCCAAGGAATCGATGGTTTTATTTTTGAGAATGAAATTGAGCTCTGATATAAGTATAAGTACCTACCCAGTATTCCCTTAACTCTCAATTATTGGAAGGCTCTTTCTTATTTTGTAACAAAGATTCATTTATATTCAATTTTTCTGTTAAGAAGTTTAGCTATTTAAAAAGACATTAGGCGCTGTTCTGCTGGTTGGGTTTAATTTCAATGGTTTTTTTTTTTTTTTTTCAAGTTTAAATAAGTTTCGAAATATTTTGACAAAATTGTTCAAGGTTATTTTTTTTTGGGGGGGGGGGGGGGGGGGGGAATGGAACAGCAGAAAGGCCTAGTAGGTCATGGTCGGCCAGTTTGAATACCAATCTGGGAACAATTATTTCTCTACCCCCAGCATCTGCTGTGAGATAAAGCAAGTTCCCTGAATTATACCCTAAATCTTCAAAATAGAAAATCCAAAATCACTGAAACTTTCTAAGGTTTTTGGATTGTGGTCATTCGTTATTTAAGGTTTTCGCGATAATATGTTTTCAGGATTTTGGGAATTTTCTAAGTTTTGGGTAGTCCTGATGGTATTCTACGTTTTGAGTAGTCCTGATTTTAAGTTTTCTGGATTGATTTCCTTCGGGATATTGGGTTTTAGGGCTTCTCTAGATTTTGGGGTTTCTGGTTTGTGTTCATTCGTGAGTTTGGGTTTTCGTAATAATGGGTTTTTGTGGTTTTGGGTTTCCTGGGCTCTGGGTAGTCGTATATGCTTTTATATTCTCTGATGGAGTATGCTATTTTGGAACTATATATGTATTTCCGAAATTACATATGGCGTTTTCGAGTTTGTCTGGATTTTGGGATTTCTAGATTATGTTAATTTGTAATTTTGGGTTTCGTCGACAACGCGGTCTCTGGATTTTGGGTTTTGGGTAGTCGTGACTTAAGACTGCATTATAGTCTTTAGGGATTTTTATTTCGGGACTTTAGAATTTGGCGATAATGGGTATTTGCGCTTTTGCATTTTTTGGATTTTGTTTGTTAGTGATTTGGGGATTTCTGGGATTTGCGTTGTCGTGATTTTAAATTATCTGGAATATGGTCTTTTGGAATTTGGGGTTTTCCGGATTACCTATAGAATTTGTTGGGATTTACTTGATTTTCGGTGATTTTGTGTGTTGGCGATAAAGTGTATGTGGGTTTTATAGGTTTTGGGTATAGTTGTGTTTTAAATTTTCTGGATTGTGAACTTCATAGGGTTATAAAAAATAAATAAATCGGGTGGCACAACGGCTCATGAAGAACCAGGGCCTAGTGACTAACAACTCGCAACCATTCCTGTGTGCGCCTTTCAACAGGAATGGAAGGGACCTACAATTTTATGCCGAATCCGAACGGCTAGACGAGAAGCACTTATTCGTGACAAGTGATACTCTTGGAGGATTTGTCAATTCCTCGCAAGAGGCAGTAGCCCTGAAAAAAAACTTTTTAGTTTTTAGGTGGACGAGGCTGGGAAGCGATCCCAGACCTCCAGCGTGACAGTCGAACGCACTAACCATTACGCTACGGGCTACTACAAATAGGGTTATAGGTAGTAATTTTCTGGTTTGTGAACTTTATAGGGTTATAGTCTTTTTTTGGATTTCGTTTTTTTTTTTTTAATTAATTTAGTAAGTGACTTATGATTTTCGCGATTACGTGTTTTCTGGATTTTGCGTTTTCTATGTAGTGGTGCTTATAAGTTTGCTGAATTATAGTTTTTCGGGATATTGAGTTATCGGGTTTTAAGGATTGTGTTTATTCGTGATTTTGGGTTTTCGTATGGGTTTTCGGGATTTTGCTGTTATCTATGTTTTGAGTAGTATAACTTAAAGTTTTCAATGCTTTTTCTTGGATTTTGGAGTTGCTGGTTTGTGTTCATTTGCGATTTTGTGGTTGCGTTATAATAGGTTTTCGGGATTTGGAGTAGGTAATCGTTTGAGTTTTTGCTTATTTTTCTGGGTTTTTGGGTTGATATTTCAAGTTTTCTAAATAGTGGTGTTTTAGGATTTCGGGTTTTCGATACTTCGGGATTTTCTGGACTTTGTTTTTGGAAAGTTGGGATTTTTGATACAAATATATTTTTAATTTATAGATTCTGCCCGATTCTTTAATTTTTTTTCTTCACAATTTTGAACTTAATATTTTTTCTCTATACTAACACAGAATATCTAACTTAGAAATAAGTTTGACATTGGAAACAAATCGAAAATGTTCAGTCTCGTCTCAGTTTCGTGTCGGTCTCGTATAATGAAGACTGGTCTCGGTCTCAGTCTCGTCTTTTTCGGGAGAAAATTTAAATTTGCAGTCTCGTCCCGGTCACGTGTCGGTCGCATCTCGGTTTTTAAATAAATCGGGTGGCACAACGGCTCATGAAGAACCAGGGCCTAGTGACTAACAACTAGCAATCATTCCTGTGTGCGCCCTTCGACAGGAATGGAATGGACCTACAATTTTATGCCGAATCCGAACGGCTAGACGAGAAGCACTTATTCGTGACAAGTGATACTCTTGGAGGATTTGTTAATTCCTCGCAAGAGGCAGTAGCCCTGAAAAAAAACTTTTTTAGTTTTTAGGTGGACGAGGCTGGGAAGCATCTCGGTCTAGTCTTCGAAAAATACGATTTCAGGGCAATCTGTTGGAACAAAATATTCTCAAAACGTAAAAATATATTTTCCCTCCATATAATTTGAATATATGCAGAAGAAAATAAATATTTAACTGAAATTGTTTTTTTTAATTTATAAGTTTTTTTTTCTGCCGAGACCGACTCTCGGTAAATTTCGATCCAAATATACAGTATCGTCTCGGATGCTTAAAAGGTAGCCTCGTCTCGTATCGGTCAAAAACTTTTATCGTCTCGTGGCCAGCCCTAATGACAATTCACTTTAAAAAAAAAAAACAACTACGTGCGATCCAGAAAAAGTTCATTTTATGTTGGTATCTACGTTTAGACAGAAAAATAAATGAAAAAAATATAACATTGACAGCAACTTAGTAAATAACAATAATAACATCCAAATAATGGTTCATTGATTCAAAACATTTCAAATTTTAATTTGAAAAAAAAAAAACTACAACGAAAATACATTTCCAATTCACTAAAATTTCTGCTTCTTGAAAATTCTTGTCAGCGTTAAATTTCAATTAAGCAAACCTAACAAGTCTACAAATTATTTTTATAAATAAACTAAACTATTATATTCGATGCACATTGCACGTATAGATAATGATGATGCTATGTTAAAAATATTTTTACAATTTTGAAACTGAAATTTGTTTGTTTTAAAAAAATCTCTCTAGCGAGGGAAGATGACAAATTTTTGGTTTGTATTTAAATTACATTGATTCATCAACTTACTCAAAGTTGAAAAATTTAGTTTTTCTTGCCAAAAATCTATCTTCGATTGGATGGAAGAAAAATTTTGTAAATTAGTAATGACAAATTATGTCTGTTCTGTTCTGAGCATGTAAGGAGGGGGAGGAATTTTTGTCATTTTTAAAAGATTACAAGTTTTTCATTAATGAAATTTAAATTTAAAAAAAAAAATGTAGGAGAATTGAGCTACTAAGTTGTGTTTTCTCAACAAAAAGAATTAATAATGACATCTGGTTTGTTGAAACTATAATCTTTTATTTGTTTCATGTGATGAGTGATGAGAGTGTTTAAAAATCAACTTTATATTTTTTTTTTAATACACAATGTCTTAATAATAAGAAAGGTTTTTTCGTTTACATTTCTACAACATTTTATTTAAAAATATTTTAAGCTGTTTTCGAGAAAAACAAAGTTTCCTGTCGTATAGGTACGCCAACTTAGCGAAAATCTTATTGAAAAATTTTAAGTCATCTTTGGGAACTTAGCAAACATTTTATTATAATATTTCAAGCCGTCTTTTGGAAAAACAAACTTTTTTTTTTTAAATGCAATGATTACTTAGCGAAAATGTTTTGAGAATTCATATTTAAAAAAAAAATATAACGGTATTTTTGTAGAGATAAAATATATATTTCCGATTGATTTGTAATAATAATTTATAAATGAAAACAGTTAATCGTAGTTTGGCTAAATTGACAGAATCTAAAGCAATTTTTTTTTTTGTTGCGTAAATATCTTCTTACCAATAAGCAACACATTTCTAACACTTGCAAATAAATTACTTTCACTTTTATATTTTCTTTTGTTTCGCTAAGTTAACCTCAACCAGATACATTGGCCCATTTTTATTTTTTTAAATAGCAAAATGAAACAGATAAACAAATAAGAGCTTAACTTATTAGTAGTCTGTGTTTAAAAAAATATTTTTTATTCTCAGATTGTTTGTTTATAATGTTAAGGATCTTATTTCGCTAAAACAACGTCAACTCAGCGAAACAGCGTATTTAAAAAAAAAAAAATACATAGATACATTATTTGTAGAGCATAACTTATAATCATTTAAAGGGATACTAATTTCTGATCACTTATCAATACTTTTTTCTGAAAAATGATTCGCTAAGTTTTAGTATTTAATCAAAAAATTTCGTTTTCTGTTTTAAAAAAAAAAATGGCGGATTTGATTAAATTTAATCGTTACTAAAAGGCAATTAAAAGGATAGAAACTTCTATCCGTTTTTAATTCGGTCTAATAAATTTTCGAATGACTTATTTTCGCTCAAATGTTCCCAACTTAGTGAAACGCCTTATTTTTCAAAAACAAAAAGTGACATTTATTTTATTTATGCGCAACTTTCTACCATTCAGGTATACAAACTCATTCTGTTTTTTTTTTAATAATTCGCTCAGTCTTAGGTAAATTATCAAAAATCTGAATTTTGAGCTAAAAAATAAACATTGATACTCAAGAACAAGTCATCAAAATTCTTCACACAATAAAAACAAAGGAAAACAAATCAAAATCGACTAATTTTGTTTTGCAAAATATTAAATCCCAAAGAATAAATAGAGCGAATATCATAAATTTCTAATCATTGAGATCGCAAACATTTTCGACAATATCAACAAAAATAGAGTGATGAGAAATGTTAGCGTCACTGCAAAGAAACTTATCAGTTCTAAATGTCTACACATTTTTGATCCATTTATCCATATTTTTGAGTTTCGCTTTAATCACGTCAACTTAGCGAAAGTTCATTTTTTCGCAAACAAATATAGTATAGTTAGTTTTCTAAATAGCAATCAGTTAAAACAAAAAGTATATTTAATATTACTAATTTTGTAATCTAAACTCTCGAAAGTCAAATCAGATGGTGGAAAAACGTTATCTCCCTTAAAAAAAAAAAAAAAAAATTAAATTCAATCAAAACAAAATCCTAAAGCTTAAAAAGAACACCTTGGAATATTTATTTTTGTTTTTTTCACTGCCATATTTATGAAATACACATTATTTTATGATACGCATTATTAAATTTATTGATACTTTGCGTAAGACCTAAATATTAAAAGAGGCAATCATGATAAATGGCGTTGTGCCTTTGAGAGTTACATACATACCTTTATTTAGGGCCTGTTTATTTGTCTGAAAATGTACATTTAATAGAAAAAGTAACTTAAAAAAGGCTACCATGGCTTGGTCAACTCAATATTTTTCATAGATAAAATATTTTGTCAAAGACTTTTGTTTAAAATTTTAGAAAATCGATATGCATTTGTTTATTGTTTCTCCATCAAAACGATAATGGTTATTTTTAATAAATCAATTATCACAATTCCCAAATTCTTTGATTAATAACAGCAACACCATGCGACCGTGTGAACTTCGAAAAGCCATTATTTTTGCACCATAAAATTTCAATTCTGGAAAAATGTTTGGTAAATAAATAACTTTGAAACTTTTTTTTTTAAACCTTTAACGACTTGTGCTTGAGGAAAGTCCCTTTGTTCCTGGCTTCTTCAATTATTCTATCGATTGAATAAAATGGTAACAACAAAAGTGCGTTAAGTCCATACCAAACTCAATAAAGAACCAAAACCATCTGAGCAAAATTCTTATAAACCTTCAACAAGTGAAAATAAGAGCAAACAACAGATGAAAGTATTTTCATTTTTTTTTTTTTAATTTTTATTATAAATTCTGAAACTTTGTCGTTTAAAGGATTCTTTTTTTTCCTTCTTGTATACCTACCTATTTTTCATTTAAGTGCTTCTGGTTTATACGTTTTTCTCGCGGATACATTTATTTTGCGTATTCCCCCTCAAGGCGTCAAAATTGTTTGTCTTTATGAGCCATTTTTATTATTTGATTAATGGCTGTTGATGAAGAAACACGTGCGGATACGGAATATTACATCAATTTTAAGGATCGAATAAAACGATATTTTTTTATTACAATACCGGTAAAATACTCGTACCTCTAAATAAAATTAGATATTTTATTTCTAGACAATTTGCTTCCTTTCGAATTGATGTTTTTAATGTGTCACTGTTAATTGAAAACAGCCAAACAGTTTTTGGCGCTGTTAATTGCTTACACAAATGACCAACACGACATCCTGTCTAATAAATTGAATTAAATAATCGTGCACAAGAACCATCATCATCATCGTATACCTAGCGAATGTGCAATAAATTACCCCTGAAGGTGAACCAAGTGGTTAATAAATCAATAATATATTTTATTCTCTTCTGTTGAAAGTAATACGTATAAAAAGAAAATGAATTTATGACTCAGAATTTGATTTTAATTCTATATACAAAAGAATTCAAATTTATTAACAAACACAAACAAAACACAGCAACAATATAAAAATTATCCTTTGATGAATGGCGATATTTCACAATTTTAAAGTCCTTCGTCTTTTGTATGGAATATTTATCCGGGAAAATTTATTCAAAACAATGATAGCTCGAACCAAAAAAATGAAAATTCCTTTCTTCTTTGAAACTTTCTAAACATTTTCAATCCGTTTTGTTTGTTGTTGTTGGATTTTTTGTATAAATCGAAACAATTTAAAACGAAAATGTCCTTATTTTTCTCCTTCAGGACTCTCAACTGTTAAAAACAATACTAATATTGTATAGACTCGTTCAATATGGAAGCCATTATTTAGCTGCAGGATATAAATATACATACATAAATCACATAACATACATACATGATATTGGTCTCAAATTCACTTTGTAACTTTGCAAATATGAGAGCAATAAAATGCATTCCATTGAAATTGAATCGAAACTTTCAGTCAATATATACAGGTGAACGGTCAAAGGATTTTCCGACTAACCGATTTAAAGGGTTCTTAGTTTTTATTGATCAATGAGTTCGACCTTTCACGTTCAATGACTGTACGTTTTGTAAAACAGAGTTTTTGTCAAATTTAAATGTACATCATAGAATTTGTATAGTAAAACAGATTTAATTAAATGAAACAACCCTTTGAGGGGTTTGAATGTCGAAATTCGAAGTGGCGAACTTTTTTTTTTTTTTTTTTGAGATTCAAGATTTTGGCATTCGAGTTTTTAAGAATTTGAGATTCTTAGTTGTTGCCATTCAAGCCATCATATGAAAATTCGAAAAGGTAAATTAGTGTCAAATAAAAATATATAAAAAAGGTACAATTTAAAATATGTCTACCTGTTGTTAGAACATTTGTTTAATTCAACTCTGCCTACCATACAAATGTTGGAAACCCCTTAAGGCAAATATTATTTTTCTCAAAAATCACTATCATGATGTTGTTAAAAAAAATGTGTGCTTATTTATATTTTAATTTTTTTTAGTAGGTATATCTACCCAATTCCCATAGAACCATTTTTCATATTTTTGACTTTCTCATTATGTATGAGCCGATTTAAATTATTTTTTTTTTTTTTTCGAAGAATGTTTCAAAAATGTATATACAGGGTGATTCGCTTATAAGGTCAAAAATCTAAAGCGTGTAGGTAGGTTAGAAACAAATAAAAAATCTCCACAGCTTAGGCGGCAGGGGTAATTTTCAACACGGGCATGTTATACCTTAAGCGTAAAAAGATTTTGGAAAAGTAATTTGAAAACACAAAATAAAAAAAATGCACGATTGGACCGCACTAACTTGCTATTGTAGCTAAAACCCGCGCAGAAAGCTTTTAACAAGGCAATAGAGAGTTTTTCATACATTCTAACAAGGGGCTAGCAAGGGTTGGCAAAGGCAAGATCAAGGGCTTGGCGATTATGAACCCTTTTCCCTCGTCAGGACTTGATTCCACGATCTTCTGTTTGTCAGTCCAATGCGCTACCCGTGCAATCTCGCTAGACAAAAATTCAATGTCGAAAGTGAATAAGTTTCATACTCTTATGTTCCATTGCATAACGCATACATTCAGGATAAAACAGAATTTTATGTACTCTTGCTTTTTAGATAGAACAAACTAGAATGGTTTTCTCTTCTAACTTGTCTGGCGTTTCTCACAAATCTGTGATGTTACGTTCTGTCCATGTGATATGAAAACGACGAAAAAGCAAAGCATGGTGCTTTTAAAATGTTTGTATTTTGTGAACAAGAGACATTCCTGATAGGGTACCGAAACATGTCAAACAAGTTTCTACAATAAGGAGGGCCTCTCGAATGTTTCATAAGATTTCCTCGCCTAGATTTTTGGTACTGAAATCCAGGACGGACAAGTATCTGAAAAGTTTTCCTCATCTAGATTCTCCCTATTGGAAACTCACTAGGGCCTTGCTTAAACTAGAAATACATAGCTAGAGCTCAAAATAGAGTATGCCATCTGCTTTGATTGATAAATAGGAATGAAAATTTGGTGCGCAAATATTTAGTTTTTTTATGAAATTAGATTCTCGGCACGAGCCGACAAATCATCAAGACACAAACATACATATAAACTGATTTGCGGGAGTCCAGAACCCGCTAATCCCTACTATTCGCACTTATACATACATTTCATCAAAGGTTCTATCAGCGAAAAAAAAATAGAACTGAAAGTATTATAGATGTAAAATGTATTTAAGTGAAAAAGTTGAGAATAGAAAGGGACTTTTTCGATTTTCAAATATAAGGAATTATCGCTCATATTAATTTATAATAATTCCTTAAAGATTTTAATGATAACAGCCGACAAATAATAACCTAGGTAATGATATATTTAAGGAATGTTTCATTTGGGGGAAGATAAGTGATGACAATGTGAATTCAACAAATGAAGACAATATCAAACGTTCAACGTTTACATAATTTCAGAATAAAACTTATGACTACCTACCTTTATGTACACATTGGTAGCTACATTTATAACTAAACCAAAATTTAGAACACTATTAAAAACAATTTTCATGGGCATTTTCATCTTTTCTACCAGGAAACAAATTCGACTAACAGGCACCTACTCGTATCTAGATCAAAATAAAACTCTTAAAATAAATAACAAATTTTGCTGAAGTAATCTTTTTTGAATTTAATTAAAAATAATTTATTCTTCCACAATAATTGTCCCTGTCCGCGCTACAACTACCACACATTTTTATTTCCAACCATAAAAACAACACATTAAAACCAATTTTGCAGCAGTGATACTAGTCTAGGTAGTATAGGTAGGTATCTCGTTTAAATATTCAAAAACTAAACCATCAAATGGACTTCTAAGCAATTAAACTTGGTGGTAAAATATATAAAACGTCGCGACAATAAAATTAAAGCTTTTTTGCCACCACTCTGTTCTGTAAGGACATCCCTTAGAATGGAAATGCAGAGTTTTCCTCTGTCTGTGAATTTTAAAACTATAAACCTAACCCAAATGGCGTTGATACTTTTGTTGGGATGAAAAAAAAAAAAAAAAAACACTTTTCACTCAATGTGTGTGCTTGTAATTTTTGTTTTTATTGAGTTTGATGTCCTTGTCCTTGGAAACAGAAGCAAACGAAAGATATTTAATAAAAATGAAAATAAATACTTACATTTTAGTTCTTGTAAATATTCAAGTTCATAGAGATGACCTCAGGGGGCTCGCATCATAGAGAAAAAATTAACATCACAGTAAGGATTAATTTTTTTGTTCAAACGACGAATGCAAAAAGATCAACAAAGGCTTTTTCTCAAGGATCTTTCTTTTTTTTCTGTCGTTTTGTTTCTTCTACTTTAACCGCATACTCAAAGTTGTGCTGAAAATTAATTATCACCCCCATAGAACACATTTTGCTGTATGCACACACGACGACTACGGATGTACTTGTCCTTTTGGAAAAAGTTGATTCAGGATGACAGGTTTTCAGTTTTTTGAACGCCTCTGGGCTAAACCAGGCACAATATGAAAAAAGGGAATTCTCTCTGTGTGGTGTGTCCTCGTGCATATTACATTGATAACAGGAGCCACATAGTGGTTTTTATCTAAAAGTCACATTTCCACATTGAAGGTCAATGAATACCACTAACGGTTCTATATGAAGTACTACGAGAGTATGATAGCATCCCATTACAACATATCGACCCAGGACAATGCGAGAAGAGCAAAATCAAGGGCGCATAGAGTTGCTATATCATGATGATGATGATGATTGCGATGACGATGAGACAAGGACTTCTAACTGCCGTACAGTGCCTATAGTGTGCTTGCCTGCCTGCTTGACTGCCTATACAACCAGGACAAAACCAATACAGATGGAAAGTGATACTTCACAAAATGACTGTGAGAGTGCGCTGTAACTTTTTGCCCTGAAGAACTATTATATCAACCTTCCCTCCCCCTAACACTCACCATTCTCACACTCTCTACTGAAAGAAAGAAGGATATTATGAAACAGTCTGCAGAAAGGGGAGAATGGAAAAGGATTTTCATTTATGCGAAATATTTACTGACTGACAGTGGAGGCTGTGGTTGGAGGGAGTGGCACAGTATGAGTTCTTCACCGACAATGAAATTGAAAACCATATATATACGAGGACGAGGATGAGGGACTTTGAAAATATTTTGCATTCAACAGCTTGGCGATCAAGGATATTTCTTAGTTTGGTATTTTGTTGTTTGTTGAGTTTATAGATATACACAGGGGGGCAGGGGGTAGAGGCAACTTATCATAATCAGTTTTTTCGAGAGAGTACAAATACCATTCCTTACACAAAAGGATATCACTATTTTTCATATGATGAGAAATGAGCATGTAGGGACGAACATAAATAAACACACACACACCCAAAAATAATACATTTTGGAATGCTCTTGATTCTGCCCCATCTCACATTAAACTCCCAATTCCTTCCGTTGCTGTTGGGATGTTGAGATGTTGAGAACCTCTTTATGTTCGTCCTTTGGCAAAAATCCATAAAATCTGGTGAAACGTGCGTCTTACATATAGATACATTCATTCTTCGCGTGCCATCGGAACATGACTTCCTAAGAAACACCAGGAAACAGGACTTTTGGAGCGAAAAGAAAAATAATAATAATATTGACTGTGTGATGGAGGGCAGGGGTCAAACGGTCAGAAAGAGGGCAGGCGAAAGAACAACGAGTGGGAAATTGGATTTTATGGATATGGATGGCTACTTTATTAATTTTTTTATACTAGATGAATACTATAGTTACCACGTACACTGCATACATAGTTCTCTTTTCTCGAAATATGTCCGTCCGTCGTCGTCGTCGTAATCCATGTATCCGTGTGTCCGATTAGTGTTTCTATTCTGTGACTTTTGTCGACATTTCTACCTAAATACTTGCCATTTTTGTGCTTATAACAACGACGACGACGCACGTCGATACGAGAGGGTCAAAGGATCATAGATTTTGTGGAAATGATTACATAATATAGTGTTATTTGTCTCTTTGAAAGCGAAACGCAAAGACATGAAACTTGTTATTTATATAATTTTTGTAGCTAGTGCGTGATTATTTGGCAGTTGTAGGAAAATACCTTAATTTATTTCAGAGGAAAAATACATAAGTAAGGGAATGAGATGGTTATTTTTATGTCGGAGATATAATTTGATATGCACACATGTGCCGGAATGTCACGAAAACCAAACAGAAGAAAAAACTTCTGTTTTCTTAAAGAAGTTACACAAGATTGGCAGGTAGAAGCTGTAGTATGTTTTTTCAAGACCTAATAAGAAATAATTATATTGTAATGTTCAAAATTGGAATCGTAAACAATTATAATGATTGGAAACGATTTCGTGCTCGAAATAAATAATGAAAGACGGCAATTAGCTAATTTATCTTTATTTAAACTGGCTGTCAAATAATATTGGTAGGTACCTTAGGGGTGTCTCTTAAATTTTTGTGGTCAGATATTCAAAATGGGTATCTTGGATCTTGTAGAGGATACCCACACAAGTGTTTCTAAGTCCCGGAAATTTGAAAAAATGGTACTTCCAGACCCCGCAACAGTTTTTTTATGTAAAAAAACACGATTTTTTCAAATTCACAAAATGATCAAGGGATTTGCGTATCAAACGTGGTTTCACCGACTTAAAAAGATTTAAGTTGGCTCTCTTTAGAAGCCAATAATAAAATAGCACAAGTCACTGCACCTTGAAATTTAAAAATATGTCTTTGTTAAAGCCATTTTAAAGGCCTGCACGGGCTAGGGAACGAGCAAGTAGTTAGAGGTAATTTCGCGTGCTGAACTCAAATCCGTCATCGATTTTCCGCCATCGGCTTTAGTTTTTGAGATATTCCAGTCTGAAAATTGAATATAACCATTTTTCCCCATTTTTGAGATTTTGTAAAAATTCGAAATGCTTTTTTTTTTTTTTTTTTAAATGCACCGATTCATCCATGAACATGAGTCATAGTGCAATACTTTGATGAATCGAATGCAATACAAAGAATATAAAATATCATAACGAATAAATTCGTTGACTTAACGAATACATTTATTAATCAACAAATGCATTTTAAGTTATTTGAGAAAATAAATTCATTGACTCAACGAAAAAATTAATAAATGAATTTTTACGTAAACCTATGAAAATATTTCCTTGATTCAACGAAAATTCGTTGTTTGTGATGAACAGCTTCATCAAGGAATGAATGACTAATCATTGAGTCAACGAAGTCCAACATCGGCTGAATTGTATATATAACACTATAAAATCGTTGAATAAATAAACACGTCGTATTTACGTTAGGATTTGGATTGTCAATAACCATAGGTTTTCATTTTTATGAATTTTGAAAAAGAAAAATGAAGGTCATATAAGATTTTTAGCACCTCATTATCGGGATATTCGAACAAAAATCAGAAAGTAAACCAATCGAATATGTTATACGATAAGGATTTTATTTAAATTCTGACCAAATACTGAAAATAGCTAACATTTTATGACGATTTGATGGTTTTTCGAATGCTATATATGACACTTCCTGATAACATAAGTTGAGAGTGTTTAAAAGTAGCCGTTTAAAGGAATTACTATAAAATGATTAAGGGAACCTTTATACAACCTTTAAGCTCTTTAAAGTTTATTTACAGAAGTTATTTTCATTTCTGAACAACTGACTTAAGCTGGTTATCAGTAATATTACAAACTAATTAGTTTTACCAATAACTTTAATTTAGCAGCTATCGACGTTATATTTTCTTTAAAATTTTGTATAGCTAATTCTTAAAAGTGAAAAATGAGCCGAATAATAACTTAAATTGAAGTTTTATGTTGCACAACTCAAGAGCTGTGTGAAGTGGGAACCCCGAAGTAAACATTTGTGGGTGGGGTTTATCAGAATCGTTTGTCCACGTTTGTCCAACCAAACAAATCATTTGTCCACCCTCAGAATAAAAGCTTTTCTTTTTTATAGCAACTCCCCAAAATCAAAACACTCATCTACTGCCCCCAATAGATGACTTAGGAAGATGAGACTAAGTGCGTTCGTTTGTCCACCGTCTGTTTAAGATTATTCTTTAAAAATAATCGATTTTTCACTCTCAGTTCAAAAATTTTTCAACATTTCTTTTTTATAGCAACCCCAAACAAAATGAAAATATTTTTTATCAAAATCGTTTTAATCCCAATCGTTTGTCCACCGTTTTTCCAGGTTAGTCCAGCAAAAAACAAAAAATCTTTAACCCTTCATTCAAAAGTTATTCAACATTGAGTTTTTATAGCAAAACCCCCAAAGTCAAAAAGCTTGACCAACACCCCAAATTATAACTTACGCGAATGAAACTAAGTGCATTCGTTTGTCCACTGGCTGTTTAAGATTATCCATAAAAAAAAATAATCCTTTTTTCACCCTTAGTTCAAAAGTTATTCATCATTTCTTTTTTATAGCAACAACAAAAATTAAAATTTTTTTACCAAATAGTTAAAATCCCAATCGATTGTCCACCGTTTGTCAAGGTTAGTTCAGACCTTCGTTCAAAAGTTATTCAACATTTCGGTTTTGACTTTGGGGGTTTTGCTATAAAAACGAAATGTTGAATTACTTTTGAACGAAGGTCTGAACTAACCTTGACAAACGGTGGACAAACGAATAGGATTAAAACTATTTGGTAAAAAAAATTTTGGGTTTTTTTGGTTTTGCTATAAAAAAGAAATGTTGAATGAATTTTGAACTAAGGGTGGAAAAACGATTATTTTTGGTGAATTATCTTTAACAGCTGGTGGACAAACGAACGCAATTAGTCTCAACCATCTATTGGGGACAGTAGATGAGTTATTGATTTTGGGGTGTTGCTATAAAAAAGAAAAGCTTAATACCTTCTTTCCTGAGGGTGAACAAACGATTTTTTTGGTTGGACAAACGATAAACCCCACCCAAAAATTTTGACTTCAGGGTTCTCACTTCACACAGGTTAATTCAAGGTGAAGACTCGTACTTTTTCTAAATAATTACAAAAGCCAAAAACCAAGCACAAAACATTTTTGAAAAAAAAAAAACCTTTTAAAATTGAAAATTAAGTAGGGCGTTGTTATAACCTGGTAAAGAGGTAACTATTATATATCCGGTCTGCCAGTGTTGCCACCATGGAAACACTTCTTAAAATAAAATTTAGGATGTGGACTATTAGTGTACCAAAGGTCATCCCGTCAGAGGAAAGTGCAAGGTTTGACCTAAAATATGGCATTAACGACCTAACTAGTAAGTATATACGAAATTCTAATTCTTTGACAGTGAAATAATTTGTTTACGTTTCGAGGTTGATTAACAAGAATTTGTGAACTTATTTTAAGTGTATTTTTATTTACTTTTTCTTCGAAGAACAAATTTAAACATCTGTTCGAAACCTTCAAGAAAATAAGACCTTATGTACATTTAATAAAAATTCAAATACCAAAATCCTAAATCCCAAATACCAATTACCCTCTGCAAACTCAGTCCTGCACTTTATTTAAAACTTTTTTGTTTTCTTTAAGTTCGAAAGCACACTTTAAACATAACTAGTGTTAGAAAATTTTTGAACTTAAGTAAATTGTTAGGTAGGTACTTCTTAAATAAATCGTTGTAAAATATTTTTAAAGTGTGGCTATTTCTCCCTGAATTTTTTTTATTTTTCCTCTCCTATCCTCCACATAGTTTGAAAAGTTTTCCCTTTTCAATGTCAAAACAAACGACTTAGCAGTTCCATTACCACCCAAGCCCACACAGCCACCCGCCCAACCAAGTAAAAAAACACTTATTTTCCGCTTCTCTACCGATTTACTCTCCTGCAAAAAAAAAAAATGCGACACAAACAAAAAAAAAAAAATCTGGAAGCCTTATTTTTGTTTTAAAATTTATAACCACTCCTCCGGGATAACATAAGTTGAAGCCGTTTAAAGTACCCCACACTATAATACCTATGAGGATTTTCCACTGAAGCTTATATTTACACGAAGCAAACGTAATTCATTATGCACAGCACAACTGAGCTGTCGGTGTCAGTTGGCTTGCAAAAAAAATGTATATTAAATAATGAGTTTTTTTATGTTCGTCTAATTTAAGAGGCGAGATATACCAACTGTGCATTAATAATGACAAAATGTGTGCTAGAGAAATTTGTATTTTCCAGCATTGTTTGTTTTGCCTATGAGAAGAGTATTGGTAGGTATTGTTACAAAGGACAATTTAATTAAAAGCCTTGAAAGGAAATAAGTGAGGGGAAAGAACAACAAAACAAAGCACATTAAATGCATTCAATTTTCCACCGAAGACGACGAAGAAAAAGAAGAAAACTCCATCATAATATCCGAATGAAGAATGCCATTCTCTGTCATTTCTGTGGTATTTTAGCAATGAACTTGTTCGAATATCATCGATTTTGCTGCGATGGCGATGATGCCTTCTTTCGTTGCATCGCCAAAGTCAAAGATGGTTTTTTCTGTGCGTTTTTTTAATTTTCTATGTGTAGGAGGAATATCAAAGATTTTAATTATTTTAGAGATAGGTACGGTATATCTAGTTATAGAGAAGAATGGGAGGTTTATGACTTGAGGGTTTCAAAAGCAAGGATAAAAAAAAGGATACCAGTTTTATTGTATACGATTGTCTGCTGCGGATTATTTGCATTTGAGTGTTTATATATTTTGAATTTTTATTTCATTTTCTTTTTATTAAACTGAAAGAACTGACTCTGGAGGCATCGTCGTCGCTGTCGTAGTCGTCGTCCTCATCATCCCCATCGCCGTCATAGTCGTTGACGACTTCTTTGTTTGACTTGTGTGGGGAGCTATTTAGTAGGTCAGTTCAAGAGAATACAAAACTTTTTTTTTCTGTTGTTAAATATTTGCTATAGAGGAAGAAATTGCAATGAATATAAAAAAAGTGGCCTACGTGAATTTCACAGTTTTATTTATTTTTTTCTTAATTTGCATCTCTCCGTCAGCATCTAGACAACTTTGTTGGTTTGTCGGTGATGGGGTTAATTTAATTGTGTGAGAATCAACATAGCAGATCCCCAGATAGACAAGATTATACTTTCCGAGACGAAAAAAAAGAAAGAAGTCTTGCAGTTGATATAGGGGTAAGTTCTCTTAAAAAAAACTTTCAAGCGCACGTGTCAGTACTCAACTCACAAATAATTATCATAGAAAGGAAGAAGAGTTTGTTGAATTTGGGTTGCAAAAAAAATGAAGGGATTCATTTTTAAATTATTATTCATTCATAAAACTTGGGGTAGAATTTCTTGGACTCGAAATAGATTCTAATATCAATGGCTGTGCTTGCTTACAGAATTAAAATAACACAAACTATACTTTTGTGGTGATGATGGAATTGATTCTTAGGAACTGTGTTTTCTGGCCTTAAGGTTTAAATTTGAATATATGCAAAATTAAATGCACAAGTGGATTATTTCACGAGCTTGTCCTTGGGTTACAAAAATTATAATATTGTTAGACAAGACTTCGTAATTGGTTTGTTATGACATTATGAGATTTAGATTTAGATTTAATTCATCGAATTCTTATACACATTAAGATAATAAATCTTATAAGATAGTGAAAAGTTATAATTGTTAAATTTGAATGGAAACTTTTTGACAAAGGGGTTTAAATTAATATAACAAATATCAATAAATAATAAAGAAACAAATTTAACAAAAAAAGAATATAGTGCGAGCGTTAGGAAAACAGGGAAGGATTAAAGAGGTGATGCCAATGCACATTGGTTTTGAACCTTTGAATATCGAAATGGAAGGGACAAATAGAGCCGGGTAAAGCATTCCACATTCGGGTAGTTCGGCTTAAAAAAGAATCTCTATACTTGACAGTACGTCCGAAGTTGGGCTCAAGGGTAAAGTGGTGTGCATTCCTGAAAGTACGAGTATTACGGTTAAATTCTTTTAGGGGAGGAATGCAACTGGCTATTTCAGTAGAGCACTGCTTATAAAAACAACGGTAAAACAACGAAAGACATGAAACATTGCGGCGGTGCTCTAGAGTTGCAAATGCTTCCGTTATATTTCTGTCACCTATCATAACACCCGCGGGGGTTAATTCCTTTTTGTTTTTAGGAATTAACACCCGCGGGGGATAATTCCGCGGGCGTTAATGCACTGCATCAAGAAAATAATAATAAATAAAAAAAATATAAAAGAAAAAAATGAAAAATAGGAAAAATGTATTCTAACTTAATGTACAAAATTATTCAATTTAATAAATGTGCTTAAAATTCCCTCAAAAATCTCCCCCTTACTGCAGTGTCCGTCATATGTGGCGGCAGAGAGTTCCAGAGTCGGGTGGTATAAACGAAGAACTGTCGTTCGGAAGTCGAACAAAAAAATCGCGGTTGTAGAATCTGCTCTGTTCGAAACTTGAGTAGGTTAGGTTGTCAAACGGAAGATTATATAGGTACTGCCTTTGAAAAATGAGATATTCTCTCAAATCTACGAAGACCGAATATATCTGGTAGCGTGTTATAAGTAAAATTAAGTTTTATCTTACTTGAAACAACGCAGTTCCTGGTATACTTCGCACGCATTCGCATCCGTAGATTCCGTAGGTCAATATAGAAACAATCAGTGATTTTACTAAGATAATTCTAGTATTTATTGGAGTATAGTACTGAGACGCCCACAAAGAGCAAAAAATGCCATAAACTTTGCCTACAATGTGGTTACCCCAAGTAAGTTTATTATTGAATGTCATTCCCAGATTTTGTGCAGCAGAGACATATTCAATAGGAACATTATTAAGGATGACTAAAGGAATGTAAGACGTGGACACAGGTTTTTTTTGAAATCACAATGCACTTAGATTTTTTCGATTTGAGTGAAAGAAGTTTTTTTTTTTTGACCAATTGGCAATGTTCTTTCGGTCAGAATTGATATCGGCTAACACAATCTTCAATAAGTCGAAGAGGACAACTTATGTGAAGCTGAGTGTCATGGGCATAAAGCTGAATGGCGGAACTAGTAATATTAGATTGCAGCTCATTGATATACATATAGGGAAAATAAGATGGGCCACAATATAGAACCTTGTGGTACACCAGTAGGTACAGCGATTAAGTTCGATAACCCATTATTGATAAAAACAGCTTGTTCTCGACCAGTGAAATAGGAAAACAAAAGTTTAGTAGCACTGAATGAAAAATTAAAATTGTTTAGGAGTTTAAAGAATAGAGAAACAGTATCAAAAGCCCTTGAAAAAATAAAGCAGTAAGAGAAATGTAATTTAAACTTTATGAAAGTTGGTGCCGTGACATAAGGCCAAATTTCGGAGTTTGGCTTAATGACTCTTTACGAAAGCGTCATAAGACCAAATTTTAAGCGTTGGCCTTATGCCATGGCACCATCAAATTTCTGTCGAATTTCGTCCACAACCGTCAGAAGGGCAGTAATGCAGCTATTATTTTCTCGGAATCCAGATTGCGCAGGGGTGAGGACGCGAGAAGAATTCAAAAAATGTTTCATTTGTAACTGGACAATTTTTTGGAAAGCCTTTGACAGAAAAGGAAGTATAGAAATAGGCCGAAAATCTTTGCCACCTCAGTTTTTAGGAACTGATATGATTTTGGCTTTCTTCCAAGTTCTAGGAAATACACTTGTTGTTAAAATTGTGTTAAAGGCAAAGGCTATTATAAGGTTATACAAATGGCAATATATTTTTTAGAAATTTTGGGTTTACACCATCTGCTCCGACGGCATTGGATTTTTCGGAAATAATTCTTTCGCAACTTGAACTTGGTCAACTCCTAAAAATTCAAATTTATGTTCAGAGATATCAACTAGAGAAAGTTTCAATGCTAAATTTGGCGTATCGTATCTTGTGAACTTTTTTTTGTTTAATCAAAACAAGTCGAAAGCCCTAAGGAAATGAAAAATAAAAATAGTATCACCTGACCTATCACAATATACCTATCTAATACAAATCTCGGACAAACAGAAATGTTTTTTTTTTTTAAGAATAAAAGTTTGATTTAAATGAAAAAAAGAGGTTTTGTATAAAGTTAGTAGAAAGAGATAATTTAAACATAAAACTTGAATTAATTAATTAGCTAATTAATGTGCTTTTTATATTCATCACGTATACAATTTTCAAATAGGCGGGATAATGGGATAATTCTGTTATGTTGAAAATTTAAGAGGAATCTTATTTTATAACTTTTAAAAGCAATTAAATTAAGGGCAGTACGAAACTAAATTCCAGAAAGAAACAGAGCCAAAGGAAATGTTTAAACTAATTGAGGTAATTAGGGAAATTTTAATTGACACGGATCAGCGAAAATAGATAAACTAAGTTAGGGAAGGGATATAATAAACACCATATTGTTGAGTATCTAAATCAGATGATGATGAATTGATGAAGAACAAATTACCCAAGAACAAATTGGCCCGAAATGGGGTGGTAACTGCTTTCATCAAGATTAACTTACTCGTGATTTCTAAGAGCAGTTAAAAATAAAAGTTTTTATTTTTTTCTCAAATAATACACATAACAAATTACAATGAAAAATAAATATAAAATGTAAAACGTTGTTTAAGTGTAATCCCGGTTGTTTTTAACTACTTTTAACTTGGATTTTATACACAACTCATTCAATTTTAACACAACTTCCAAAATTAAACAAAGCGAAAACGTTTTAATTTAAAATAAAATTCCTGATTACTTTTATTTCAATTTTAAATTAACAGGATTAAGTCTTAATCAATAATTTGTCATGTTGATTTTAAATTGCATTTTTTTTTTGTGTGCATGCAAAAATATTTGTTGGCTTAATGAAAGTGTTTTTTTTTTTTGGCAAATGGGTGGAATGGCTTTTTTTTTAAATATATTTAAGTTGCGCTAAAGGGGTTGTGACCACCCTTAAAGTAATGTCGTGGACTTGGATTTTTTGTTCATTCGTGAAGCTGTGCGGAAAACAAAGTGGAGAGTTTACGTTTACCATCACTTTTCCCAAGAAAAATGTACGGGAAACTGTTTGGTAAAGCTTTATTTTCTGCGAGGCATTTGAGGCATTGTGGTATCAAACGTCAATCATTCATAATGCATTTTGAAGTCTGTACCAGGGAGTAATGTCAAAAACTTAACTGACGATTATTTACGACGAAGTATCAACTAGACTTTAGGCTGGAGCTCGTTTTAAAGTCAAAAAGTAATCAATTATTTTATTTAATTATTTTCAAAAAAGGGTTAAAATAAAATAAAAATCGATAAGACCACAAAAAGGTTAAATAAATTATTCATTTTTAAACTTATAAAATATTTTAAATTGACTAAAATTTCTTCATTTCATCATATCTTTTATACATACATTTCACTCGAAACAACCCCTTACGAATTTAATGATACATGTGTTAAATTTCTTCTACGATTTCCTTTTATTGCCGATTTAAGCAATTTTGTTTTGTTTAACTCTCCTTTACGACGACGTCGATATATCTTATAAGTTACTAATAAAATTAAGCTTCTACCCCATACTATAATGTTGAAATCCGCACGCTAAACATAAACACTATTATTGTAAATAGTATTTTTTTTTTGGGGGGGGGGGATGTTATATACCTAATATACTATAGAATAGTTTGGTTTTTGTTCAACTTTACTCATCAACTATCTTTTTTTTTTATCAGGAAGGAAAGGGTACTTACATGGTCTTTTCTAAAAAAAAAACCCTTCTTCAGATTTTATGTTCAAAGAGGAAAATCGAAATTCAGCTCTTCTGGCATTTGTCTCTCCTTGTCTCTTTTACCCATAGGTATAGGTTTATAAGTTTTCATGTGGAAAAGAAAAAAATAATTTTCTAGGTCAATGGGAGCTTCAGAAGCGGCAGTAAACAGAGCCAGCACACATCCCAATATTATATAATAAGGATGAAAAGGACTTGGCAAGGGAGAGTTGTTGTATGAAGCACACTATATATTACCCTTTTCATTGGATTTCCCTTTTCATATACATATGTATGTATATCAACAGCAACCGATGTAGGAATACAAAATGTATGCCTGGTTAACTAATGAAGGCAAATAAGCCTTATGCTGTGTCGAAATTCAAGGACCTCCATGTAGACGTAGAGGATGATTGGAGTACCCTTAGTCCTAACTGAATTTTTATGGTCCCTATTTCAGAATTTTTTTTTATTATTAACAATTTAATTTTTTTTTTTTAAGTTATGATAAGATCACTGCAGAAATTATTAAACTGTACTTGAAAATACTTTGGCTATAAAAATACGAAACTAAAAAAACAAACTTAGACCGCTTTCACACATTGAAACTGAGTTGCCAGAAACTAACTAGTTTGTAGGCGAGAAGGGTGTGAGGGGAAATTTTTGTCATTCCCTTTACGCCCTTCTCGCCAACAAACTCAAAATTGCTGGCAACTCAGTTTACTTGTGTGAAAGCGTTCTTAGGCACTTTATTATATTCCTAGAGCTTGGAATTTTAGAGGTTGATAAAATAAAAATAAAAATGTACCTATGTGCCCCAAAATACTTTCTTAATTAACAAATCATTTCTACAAACATAAAACCAAAGTATGAGTTTCTATTATTTGATTTACCTAATAAAAACGAATTTGAAAAATATTCACTAATAAATGCATATGATTCGTATCTTGTCAAAAAGAGAGACACCTAAAATTAAACAAACAAATAAAATAAATACCTACATTTATTTTTAAATATAGACCATAGCTACCGGTATTTTTGTAAAATTAAAAATAAAAATTTTACTCATCGATGATGGTGTTTCGCACAAAATTAATGATTTTGAGTAAATATTTTGTTTAAAAATAAATTTATTATCACCTCCTCCGCTGTGTTGGAATTCATTTAGTTTAAGTACCAGAGATACTATTTCTAAACGTTTTACACACACAAAATTCTTTTCTGTTTTTATTTGTGTAAACAAAACAAAATATCTGAAGTTCATTACAATAAGTGGGGAGGGTGGTGGTGATAGAAATGTGTCGAATATTGACACGAAATTGTCAAAAGCAAGGTAGGTGAAAAAAAAATTAATTTTGAAAAATTGGAATTTAATTTAAAAATTGTTCAAGAGCTGTGTATATGTATACAAAGAATTTATTATAGGAGAAGGTATCAGTTTTTGTTCAGCCTTGAACTTGCCAAGTTATAGATTCTAATGGATCACAAATGGGTTTTAAAAATAAATTAGAAATTTGTGTATCCATTTGACAACAGATGAAAAGAATGTCGATTAGTTTGATAAATCAGGAGCTTTTATATTCGATTTAATAATTCTTAAGTAAAAAATTCGGGGTTATGACGATGAGGGAATAAATAATGTTGAAAATTGAACTTGACACTAGCATGAATTTGATTTAATTTTGTATATTACTTACTCATTGTTATATTTATAATTGATATGCATGTGTAAGCACTTACCTGAAATGAAAAAAAGAAAAGTAATTAGATTTAGCGTTTAGCAAAATATTTAATTAATAAAATAAATTAAATATTTTTGTTGATATAAAAGTTAAGATTCTTAGTTCTGAATAGTACCGAAGTATAAGTAAGGTATAGAAATAGAATATAAATAAGTTAAATTCAATATGCTCTGTAGGAAAATTAAAGCACGTCTCTTAACACATGTATAGGGAAGGTCAATCTAAATATGAACAGATCTAGACACACTAGACTGGTCGAGGACGGTTAAGTTTAACAACGTCCTTGAATTTATTTCCACACACAAAATATGTTTTCGACACATTTTTGACAAAAGGATTGATAAATTTCTTGTCACACCAAAGTAAAATAGTCAAAATTATAAATGAAAAACTAATTCTTCAATAATTAACTCCTGCATTAATTTACATATATTTAATGCTTAGCAACTACATATCGCTGGTTTAATTCAAACAAATTTAAGCTTTGGATACGGTTGTCAGAGGAAATTCCAAAATCTAAAGCACAACATTTAGAAAAATATACAAAGATACCGAAAGCCCATAACGCTGAGAACAATTGTTTACGAAAACTCTAAATCCGAAAAAAAAACACAAAATACTTAAAACTCATAGCTTACTTTCAGCATCAAAAGCCCTGAAAACTCGAAATCCCAATATAAAAATCACGAAAAACCTAAATTTAGAAAAGTCCTAGAACTCAAATACCGGGAAGTCAATACCCATTATCTTGAAAACCTAAAATGATGAAAACCTAAAATTATGAAAATCCAAAATTCAACTAAAGAAATCCAAAAAATTAGAAAAATCAAAATCTTTAAGGCTTAAATCCATAAAACTGAAAACTCAAGATCGCCGAAGCCTTAAGTCCCCGAATATCTAAAATCTTCAAAACTGAAAAACCATAAAACCCAAGAAACCGAAATCGAAATCCAAAATTTCAAGAAAGCCAAAAATTTAGAAAAACAAAAAATCCTAAAAATACTGAAAATACTGAAAACCTCTCCGAAAACTGAAAGCCCCGGAGAAAAGCCTAATACCTTAACCTCAATACCAAAATCCATGAAAATCCAGAATCCCAAAATATAGAAATATCCAAATCTTGAAAGTCAACTCTATGAAACACTTGTTTCCGAAAACTCAAAATTCTGTGAGCATCCTCAAAAAGCCGAAATCGAAACACCAAAAATAAATTGGTCAGAATTTTCAAAATCCAGAAAACATTTTATATCAAGAACAACAAATTCCGTAAGTAGGAAGTTCCCCGAATACCCGAAAACCTTTGATTCTGAAAATTCAAAATCCAAGAAAGTCCCAAAAACCCATATGTTTGTATATCTTGATATATATTTCTCAACACCAAAAACCCTGAAAACACGATATCCTGGAATACAAATTTCAAAATCCAGAAATCAATGTCCCAAAGGTAGTAAAAATGTTTGGTCATTTGTAAAAAACATACGAAACACCACCGCGTCCTCGGTTCCAACGCTCGTCTTCAATGATACTCCTTTTGTCAGCTCGCAAGATAAAGCCAATTTGCTTGCAGCACAGTTTGCTGTTAATTCGACGCTGCCAGAAAGTGTTATGACTCCTCCTGTACTTGAGAGCGTAAATGATTTTATGGGACAAATCTTCTTTCGCACTCGTGCAGTTTGCTAGAGTTCTAAAAGATCTCGACGTTCACAAATCCGCTGGCCCGATTAGTATCCCTCCCATTGTTCTGAACAGGTGTTCTTCAACGCTGGCAAAACCACTGCGTAAGCTTTTCCATCTGTCCTACTCTACTGGTCTCTTTCCGAGTGGATGGAAAACAGCATTTGTCCAGCCTGTCCCTAAAAAAGGCGTATCTTCTTCACCCTCAAACTATCGTCCAATTGCACTTACGTCCCTTCTTTCCAAGGTCGTGGAAACGCTGATCAATTTTCAGCTCAAGAAATATCTCGAAGAACGAAAGCTTCTTAATGACCGGCAGTATGGCTTTCGTAGCAATAGGTCAACTGGTGATTTGGTAGTATATCTCACCTAACAGTAGAACAAATCTTTACATTGTTTTGGAAAAAGTAAGATTATATCGTTTGATTTTTGAAAAGCGTTTGATAGAGTTTGGCATCAAGCTCTCTTATCGAAAATGCGTGCATTTGGTATCGATGAATCTCTTCTTCGTTGGATTAGAAATTACCTTTCGGACCGCTCAAAACAAGTTGTATTGGACGGTTTCAAATCTGAAATCCACAAAATAAATGCTGGTGTGCCCCAGGGCTCCGTTTTGTCTCCGACCCTCTTCCTAATATTCATAAACGATCTCTTATCTGAAACTTCTAATCCATTAAACTGTTTTGCTGACGACAGTACCCTCAGCTTTTCATATTCGTTTCTTGATTCACATCCATGTCCTTCGGATGTGGAACTTGAACGGCAGCGTATGATAAGCTCATTAAATTCTGATCTTGACAGTATTGTCTACTGGGGAATAAGAAACCGTGTAGAATTTAATGCTTCTAAAACTCAATGCTGTCTCCTGTCGTTAAAGTGGAACCCACCCCCAATGCTGCTATCCATGAGCGGCACTTGCATAGAGGAAACTGAACAGCTTTCAGTCCTCGGTATGTGTGTCACAGACCACCTTTTGTGGAATGACCACATATTTGACATCGCCAAAAATGCTGCTAGGTGTTTAGGTTTTCTCCGTCGATGCAAGAAATTTTTCTCCCCCTCCGATCTGGCTGTGATCTACAAAGCCTTTATTCGTCCAAAACTTGAGTACAACTCCCATATTTGGGCAGGTGCTCCAATAACCCACTTGAGTCTATTGGATAGAATTCAAAAGAGAGCTCTTAAAATGATAGGTGAAAGAACTATAACGGAAACGTTTACATCTCTGGAGCACCGTCGAAATGTTTCATGCCTTTCGTTATTTTACCGTTATTTTAACAAAAATTGCTCTAGCGAAATAGCCAGTTGCATTCCTCCCCTTAAACAATTCAACCGTAATACTCGCGCTTCTAGGAATGCCCATCAGTTTACCCTTGAGCCCAACTTCGGACGTACAGTTAAGTACAGAGATTCTTTCTTTAGTCGCACTACACGAATGTGGAATGCTCTACCCAGCTCTATCTTCCCCTCCCATTGTGATCTACAGACATTCAAAACCAATGTACATCGGTTTCTCCTTTCAAATCCCCTCCAACCTACCTAATCGCTCGTGCTGTGTTTATCACTTTAAGGGTATTCATAACCCCTTTAGCGCGCGCTAAATATAAAAAAAAAAAAAAGCAGTTAATTCATAGAACTCAAATTCCCAGAATACAATATCCATTATCCTGAAACCCAAAAATCATGAAAACCGAAAATACAGCTAACGTAATCAAAAATTTTAGAAAGACCGTAATCTTGAAAGTTTAAATTCAATAAAACACTCGTTCACGAAAACTCAACACTCTAACTCTCCAAAAGTTTTGAATATATGAAATCTTCAAACAAAAAAAAAAAAACAAAAACAAACAATCCAAAAATCAAAAAAAAAAAAACTAATTCTGAGGATTCGAATTCCCGGAAACTTAAATTTCCATAAACCTTAAAACAAACAAAAACATGAAAATCCCGAAATTGAAATTCCTCAAATTAAGAAACATCAACACAAACATCTTGAAAGCTCACAATCATTAAAATCTTTAAAATTAAACAAAGAAATCGAAATTCATAAATCACAAAAATATTAAAAATTGAAAGACCAAAATCCCAAAATACATAAGTCCCAAAAATTAGAAAAAAAAAAAAATAGATCTCAAATTCTCCTAAGCGCCAAATATTTATAATTTTCAAAACAAAAAAATGGATATCCCGAAAATTCATCATTAAACATCCTTAAAATTCAAAACTACGAATTTGAAATCCCAAGAACAAAAGAAGAAAACAAGAAAAATCAAAATCCAGAAAATATTTGGTACCGAAACCCCAAAATCCCAGCGAACGAAAATCCCAAAACTTAAATATCCATAATTATCAAAGCAAACATTTTGAAAACCTATGTAGCTAAATCCCGAAATGGAAATCACAAAATTTTTAATCAAAATGTCCAAAATCCAGAAAATAACTTATCTCAAAAGCTCATAACATCCAATCCCCGAAAACCTGAACTATGATCATCGAAACCAAAAATAATGAAAACCCAAAATCCGTTTAGAAGGTTAAGTTTAGAAAATTCGAAATTCAGAAAACATTTCAGGAAATTCAAATTTCAGAAACACTAAATCCCCAAAATCACAAAAACCCAAAATTCTCTAAACCACAAAAACTGGAAATTAGTGGTATCGAAAGTGTTTAAAAGCTTCCCTAGCACTAACTGAAATGTTACCATTTACAAAAATCAAAAATACTATTTTTTTTTTACTTCGTAGATATTTTTCGTTTTATTTGTTTAGTTGATCAAATCGGTGTTCTCAAAATCATTTTAAATTCAACACCTTACTTGAAGAGAAGAGGAGCTGGAGCAGCGTAGGCAGCTGAAGCGTAAGCTGGTGCGGCATAAGCAGCTGGAGCGAAAGCTGGAGCAGCAGCGTATGTAGCTGGAGCAGCAGCGTATGCAGCTGGAGCAGCAGCGTATGCAGCTGGAGCAGCAACTAGTGGAGCAGCAGCATAGGCAGCTGGGTAAGCAGCAGAGTGAGCTACAGAGTGAGCATTGTAGCTTGATGCATATGGTGCAACATAAGATGCATATGCAGCTGGGGCAGCTAAAACAGGTGCAGAATAAGCCAATGGTGCTCCAACAATTCCTGGTTTAGCAGCAGCAAGGGCAACAACAGCCATGAAGCAGACAGCAGTCTAAAATTTTATTTCAAAAATAAACCAGAGTTAGTCCTTTTACATAATCCTTAATTTTTGTATTCAGTTTTATGAATACTTACGAATTTGAACATCTTGAGAGGGTTTTGATAGAGTTTGTTTGGTTTACTTCGATTGAACGAACACTGAACTTTGATAATGTTACCGTTATTGACAGTAGATTTTATACCATTTTTAACTTATCATTACTTAATCAATATTCAAGAAGCATATTATAAACTAAAGTAATTGAAATCGAGAGTGAAATACGCAGACGTAAGTTACTTAACTTAAACTTGTCACGTCCCAACATTTATAAAATTCATGGGCGGTCTTGTTGGTTGCGTATCATGGTCTGTCTTTTATGACGACCTTCTTGCTCTTTTGCATTTAAAAAAATATTCTTCATTGGGCTCAATGCAATGGTATTTTAATTTGCAAATTATGCTTGTTGGATTTTTGATAAAATACCGTTATATACTAAAATAGTTTAAAAATGGTTTACCAAGTCCTTCACTTTGGCGTTGGCATGGAAAGTTAAAAGGCTTAAGAAACACGTTTTCTAAAAGACGACTGAAGCACCAACACTTCCGAGCAGTTCACATTAAAATTCTAAATGGCCTTTTATTTTTGAACTTTTTAAAATTTTTGTGATTCTCAAGACTATGAGTGGAAATGGGCAACCCTTATGGATTTTTTGGGATTTATTAAGTACCTTGGGAACCCCATAAGTATGTGGGGCATCCAGATAAAAACCTCCAAATCGGAGCTTGTGTGCTCAGGATACCCAGTAGAGGTAGTTGCAGCGCATCCAACTGCAGAAGTCTGGTTTTGAAACTTCCGGACGGATCTACAATAGTAGCCAAAAAAAAGTGAAGTACCTAGTCATCCACTTCAACGAGTTGTTAAGGTGCAACCCACACTCTCGAAACGTGTTCAAAAAAGCCAACTGGGCCTTCCACCGACTCCACCCATTCATGAGACGCGGAAACGGACTTAGTCAGAAGGCGAAGCTCCTTATGTAAAGAGTTTTTCATTAAGGGCGGGTCGAAAACAAGTTGTATATGAGATATCAATAAGATTTTAACTTTATTTGAAAGCCCTATCAATGACATTATATGTGAAATATAACATCGTTCAAATGGCCGCCGCGGCTTCCCTGGGTGGCGCGGATTCGAAAGATCCAGTTTTCGATGACTTTGGCGCATAAATCAGGCTGAATTTGACCGATCGCATCGATTATGTTGTCTTTGAGGGCTGCGGTGGTTTATTTTATTCGCATTATTTTATTCGTATAGACCTACGACTTAAGAAAGCCCCTCAAGAAAAAGTCCAAAGGGGTCAAATCACACGATCTTGGTGAAACCGCTCGTGCAGAATATCGATTGTGTCTTGAGCTGTGTGGTACGTAGAGCCATCCTGTTGAAACCATATGTCTTCGGTGTCCATATCATCCAATTCAGGCGGCCACAAGAAGTTGGTGATCATCGACCTATAGTGATCGCCGTTGTCGGTGATGGCCTGGCCGGCATCATCATCGAAGAACTACGGACCGATGACGTATCCAGCCCAAAATCCACATCAAACAGTAACTTTATTTGGATGCATTGGCACCTCGTGAATCTCGCGTGGATTGGTGTCATCCCAAATCCATTCATCCAAAAATGGGCCTCATCGCTAAAGATAATTTTTTGACCAAAATTGGAATCAACTTCCAACTGCTCCAAAACATCTTTTGCACGTGTTGCTCGACGCTCTAACTTACCATGATGATTTGTCTTTAGCAACTGATTAAAAGACGATATTTTGACAGAAAGTAAAAGAAATAATATGGCCGCCACGAGCTGTTAAAATCAAGGATTTCCTATTGGAAAACCCTTTACATGCAGCTCCTGCGGCCCGCAATCAGCTATTCCTTCCCAGTGTGGTTCTCCGTCTCGAAGACGGTCATGAAGAATCTTCAAATGTTCGAAAGTCAGTATCATACCTCCCCGGAATGAAATGAGTCGCTTTGCGCTTGAACAACGTTGGGAAATATTGATAACTTATTTCCAAAGTAATTTTTCAGTTTTCATCTTGGTGGCTACGTTAACAAATGAAATTGTCGCACTTGGGGCTCGTAAAACCAGCATGTTACTGTCGAGAAGCCAATACATCCAAAAAGAGTGACAGTTTGGTGCGGGTTGTGCAGTGGTGGCATCATTGGGAATTTTTTTTTTTTCGAAACTGAGTCTGTTAACCGACCTTTTTTTTAACTGAAATTGAAGACATGGATTTAGACGACCCCTGGGTCATGCTCGATGGCACGCCATGCCACACAGCCCATGCCACAATCGATCTTTTGCGCACCAAATTCCCAAATCGTGTTATAGCCGTCTTGGCGATGTGAATTGGGTGCCTCGGATCTGCGATTTGACCTCTTTGACCTTTGTGGGGAACCGTGAAGGACGGATGTTATGCCAACAATCTGGAAGCTATTCAAACGCACTTAAGACCAATATCATCCTAGCAATCCGTGAGCTACAGCCCGAAACCATCCAAAAGCCTTGGAAAATTGGAGTGACAGAATGCGCTACTACGAAGCCAGCCAATTGAATGACTTTGTGTTCCATAAGTAATGGGAATGTTTGTTCTTACTAATAAAGCCATAATACATGGACAAAATTAATTTTGTTCATTTTACTGCATTAAAAAAAAAAACAAAACTTGTATTTGGCTCACCCTGTATATGCACAAGTTTATTTTTCATAAAAAAAAGCCTTAAGCTTAGGGGAGTAGCAGCCCCTAAGAAATGGTTAGTGCATTGGACTATCACGCTGAAGGTTCACTTCTCAGCCTTGTCCACCTAAAAAATAAAAAAAAAATTCAGGGCTACTGCTTCTCGTCTAGCCGTTCGGATTCGGCATACAATTGTAGGTCCCTTCCATTCCTGTCGACACGTGCACACAGGAATGGTTGCGAGTTGTTAGTCACTAGATCGAGGTCTTGGTTTCTCACGAGCTGTTGCGCCACCCAATTGATTTATTCATTTAAGCTTAGGGGAGGGCTTATAAATATTGTTTGCCAATTAAAATAAATACGAAAATGGTCCTTATACAGCTTTGTATGACTACCTTCCAAAATAAAACTGTCATTTGCATATAAAATTGCTTAACTGTAAGCTTTGACTCCCAAATTATGTTTTTATTATTTTAAGAAAGAAAAAAAAAGACAAAAAAAAAATAATAAGAAGATTAAATCACTGGAAGAAAAAAGCCCACATTCATACCGTGTAGATATAGGTACTGTCTGCTGTGTTTTCAATTAATTTGTAAAGAAAAAAAAAAAGAAAAAAAAGAAATAAACTGCGCTATTTCGTCGTACGTATAAGAAAGAAAGGACTTGCTATCGCAATGTCACACAAATCCTCATCATGGTAAGACTGTCACGATTTAACTAAGCTCCAAGTAGCATACTTTCAAATTATAGACAAAGCCAGTGTCGTATATACTAGTAGAAGCAGCTTTTCTATGCTACTATAGGGATTTCTTTCTCATTTAGATTTCTTCTTCTTTTTTTTTTTTTGTCCTGTCCGGGACTCACTCCCTTCTGTCTACAATTATATTAACCCACCCAAACCCCATTGAACAATAATAAAATCTCATCCACCACATATCAGTGTTGGCTATTACGACCAACAGCTGGAATAAAGTGTCCTATACTACAACTATAAATGATTTTATTCCTCTAGAAGAGGATACGATATTGTTTTATGCGGTTTTTGCAAATCTGGTCTTTCATCACAAGTGTAGGCATAGTATTTATTGTACCACCAAGAGAGATTCTGTCAAAAAGGCTTATTCTTATGGTCCTATGATTTTTTTTTTTTTTTTTTTTCGAGTGAGATATTCAACAGAAATTACTGCGGATTTATGAAAACATATGCGTTTCATTTTGTCATCGTAAAATTTTATATAAAATATTAAATAAAGGAAACGGAGATACATACTCGAAGTGAATGAGGGATTATTTTAGATGAATTTGTGATCAAATAAAAAGATATAAATTATATTCAATTTGGCTAAAATGTAATGCTTTCGAAAAGAATTGTTTTTGGAAATTTACCCTTTATTTTGTTTACTTTGTGATTGGTGGCTATAATGTGTCCTTCAAACCAAATCGTAAGAGGGACATCAAACCAGACATTCCTTTTTTTCGTGGGCATGGAAGTCACTAGTAATGACCCCCAATAGTTGTTTTAGGATTTGAAAGCAACATAAATAATAACACCCGCGTTGAAAAATTCCAAGTTTCAGTCTAGTTTGGGCTAGGTCCTAGTAAGTTTTCAGTAGGGAAAACCTAGAGAAAGAAAACTTGTCAGATACTTGGCAAGCCCTTGCTGGATTTCAGTACCAAAAATTAAGACGAGAGAAATATTTTAAACACTTGAGAAGCCCTGCCTCGTAAAAACTTGTTGGATATGTTTCGGTGCCCTATCAGGAATGTCTCTTGTAAATCAAAAACTAAAATTTTATAAGCATGCATGCAATTTTAGTATCATACGACACTTTTTCTTTCTTTCCTTCCTGACAAGGCAACAGGGTTCATAATATCCAAGGCCCTTTTTCTAGTCCTCGCTAGCCCCTTGCCAGAATCTATTTAAAACTCTATAGTGCATTGTCGAAAACTGGATTGTTGTTCTGCGAGGGCACTATTATAACAGTGTTAACCCTAGTTGATGACATATGGGCTGCCAGAGCATGCTTAAGCGCTTATTATTTTTATTTTTTTTTTTTTCACTTTTCTTCTTGGTGTCCATGAACGAAATTGATGTTTCCATCCATTTGTTTGTATTGTTTCGACGACTGAGATTTAACTGATTAATAAAACTGACCATCCAAAAAAAAATAAAAAACAGCAGGTACTGATCATTGTTGTCGATTTCCTGATCGATGACTATAAATTGTGAATGTTTGCTTTTTCATGGATGTTAGTCAATTTTACTGTCGATTGTAATTCTCTGATCGATGCGTAAGAATTGAATGGAAGGGTTGAATCCTGCTGGAACTCTGGTATTAACATCAAATACCTTCTGACAACGTATGTTTAATTTCCCATAAAACAGTTATTTTATTCATCAAATTCAAACCCTACAAATTTGGTACCCTATTTTACCTTATCTGATCCTCTATATATAGATCATTTCACCCTGTAAATTGCTTAATTAAAAAGAAAAAATCCGTAAGGACAACCTTCAAGTGTTGAAGATTAGAAACGGTCGGTGCTTGGGTAGTACGAGATGAAAATAAATCGTTTTTAGTCAGATGGTAGAGTTTTTTTGGCATATAGGCAGAATGAAACTCTCCAAATGAATCAACATTGCAGTTTTTGTGTTCTTTGCTGAATTTTTGAGACGTCCTTTCAAATTTCTGACATACAGTGTTTTTTTTTCTAATCCGGATAATATTTGACTGTGGTCAAATTCACTAACTTTGAAAAAAATTTGATTGAGACGTGTTGTTTCTATTTTTGTTGTAATTTTTTTTTTATTTTTTTTTTTTAGATTTGTAAATTTTATATAATTTTTACAACACCTTTTAAGATTCACCTTTTAGAATTTGAAGCTACAGCTTGTATAGAGCTTTCATAAAAATTAATTATGCAAGCCTAGTTTTTGCTAATACGAGTTGGTATTTATATTTTCTTCAAATTGCTAGTATGGCTTATCAAATTTGGTTCGTTTGGTTTGAAAGTAATAACTTTTGTAGAGTTTGTAATTACCATTCATTACAAGCTACTACCATTGAGCTTCTTTATGAAAGCAATTATATTTAAATTCAAGCACATACATAGATACTTATGGAGGTATGGATGTGGCTGATTATACAAACAAAATTAAAGGGGAATTTTAAATGCCTTATGACAGCAAATAATGACTCAGTTGACTTCCTTATAAAGCTATTGCTTCCCCTTAGAAGTAATAGATTCATTTTTTTTTTTTACTATATTTGTTTTATTTTTAAATCTATTTATGATATTTAATTCTTCAATATGTTTATGTAAATAAAGTGGTGACGTGAAATAAAGCCAAAAATCAAAAATTTGGCCTTATTTTGCTTTTAAAATGGAAATAACGCCAAATTTTAGTTGTGGCTTTATTTCGCTTAAGAAAACGAAATAAGACCAATTTGGCTTTATTTCGTTTTCATGATGTTTATCAAAAAACTGCAAAACAAATTGCCCTTGTGTTGTTTTCATTATGTGCAGTGCATAAACGCCCAGGAATATAGCCCCCGCGGTTGTTATTTGCCAAAAAAGAACGCGTGTGGGTTAATTCCACCACAAAAAAGAACTAAGACCCGCGGTTGAGAATTGGCGAAGCGGGCCACCTAAAGTACTGTTTAGTACAAAACAACTTTGATTACAGATCGACTGACAACATTGGCGCCTGCCAGACGACTGAGCATACCCTAGACGGAGTCACGTGAGCGGGACAGAGGACCCGAAAAGGGAGTTAAAATCCTTGATCCCGCGAAGCGTGCCACTCAAAGTACTATTTAGTACAAAAACTTTTAAAGCAGACTGACTGATAACATAGATGCCTGCCAGATGGGGTTTGATTCTTTTTTTTTTTTTTTTTTTTGGGAACTAATTCCCCAACTGGCAGGCGCCTATGCTTCAAAGTTTTTGAACTAAACAGTACTTTGGGTGGCCCGATTCGCGGGTTCAAGGATTTAACTCCCTTTTCGGGTTCTCTGTCCCGCTCACGCCACTCCGTCGCTCCGCTTAGGGTATGCTCAGTCGCCTGGCAGGCGCCTATGTTGTCAGTTGGTCTGCTTTCAAAGCTTCTGTTTTCACTAAATGTTTTCGTAAAAACAAATTTGGTCATATATCCATACGATATTTGGCCTTATTTCGTTTTGTAAATAGAAATACAGCCTATTTGGCCTTAATTCCATTTTCAAAGCGAAATTAGGCCAAATTTGAGATTTGGTCTTATTTCGTTGGGCCTTATTTCACGTCACCAAATAAAATCAATGAAAAGGCAATGAAAAAATCTAGCAAACTCCAAAACTAAAAGTATGAAATTATGGTTTTCAAACACCACTTAATTGTATTGCAAATTTGCTGAAACGCTTAAGAGCATAGACCGTGCCTAAGAAGACATAAACTCAACAACACAAATTTTAAAGTTTGAGGACAGTATTAGACATTTCGCTAAGAAGCACAATGCCCACATGAGTGCTAATTAAAAAGAAAAACTCGGTTTACAAATATGGGACATAAAATCAGCATTCGCTCAAATTCAATCAACTTATTTGTAGTATTTTTCGTCTTCCTAAATGAAAACTCATTGAAACGGAACTAATAATAAAAAATGTAGCTTCTCGTATCATTCTTCGAGTAATATAAAATTCTACTAAAGTATAGTTATGATACTATATGTATAATTGAATATGAGAGCTACTTTCACACACACAATCTTCAATCATCTAGCCTTTAACTTTAACAATTTGCGATGAACTTGACAATTGATTAAATACACATATCATTCTGGCAAACTTCAAGGTTATACACAATGGTTTCGATTCGAATAATAACAACTATGTATGTAGAAGCTACATATATTCCACTTAAAGTTTCAATAGAGAAACAGTAAGATAAATTATTAAATTCTTCAAGTTTTTGGGTTTTGGTTTTCCATCTTTAGAGCTAACACCGCACTTGACTATATTTTCACTTCTACAACATCATATTACTCTTGTACAAAAAAGAGAAGTAGAAATCAAACATTTATGTAGAAGTTCAAATAAATTGGTAATTTATTACATAGTAAATATCCTTCGACCATTCTATTTGAATGATTTTTGATACTTTGTTTTGAGGTGATGACACTTTATCGGAATATTGAATACTTGTACAAAAAGTACAATATTTATATGTATGTTCAATGTACATGTATGTCTATGATAAAATGGTAGTTTTTGGCATCATTTTTGATTAAATGTTTCAGATACATAAAACTTAAATTTTGTGTGCATACATATGTAGCTAGAATGTCAAAAAATTTCACCAAAATAAAAACTGACATTTAAAGAATTTAGTCCATTAAAAAAAAAAATACATTCTGTTTGGGACAAATTTGCATCCTGCTGACAATTGATATAAAATTTTAATTTGTTGTAAGGAATTAGCTGGAAAAAGTCTCAATCAATCCGAATGTCAGAAAAAAGTTACTAAATGTCGAAAATATGGGTTCTTCACACATAAGTCTTGAACGGTAAAATGTTATCGAGAAGTAGTAAATGACATTTTTGTACACCACGTGAATCACTACATAAAACAATAAAGTACTTTTCTTTATGACCTGTAATTTAGAAGATATAGTGATTTCAAAAAAAAAATCCAAATGTCAAAAATATCGCTTCTTCGATTTTGAACTCTTTTTGCAGTAAATGTTACCGAAAAGCATTTCATACAAAGTTTGTAGACATGTGTCTCTCTACATAAACGAAACTATGTATTTATTTATTTTTTTCCTTAGAGTGATCATATACAAAAAATATAATTTTTTTAAAAATTTGATCAAAAGTCAAAAATATTAGTTTTTCGTGCTTGCTGTAGATATGTGATGTGGATGTTAAATATTTTGTCAACAATTTGTAGACTGTTAAATTTTATTCAAAAAAGTTCTATATATTTTCTTTCGTACTAGATATCATTTACAAGACATAAGAATATTTTTTTTTAGCATAGAAATTCCTATTAAATAGTGAATGCCATGAAAATAATCTATGTTAAATTTAAAGATTTGCGAAACAGAATTGAAAAATTAACAGTTTTTTTTTAGTAGATATTAATGTTTTTTTTTTTTAAGAAAACAAATTCCATACAAGTGTCAGCCCTGTTCTCATCCTACATTCACCATGGGGATATTTATCAAAACGAAAATCATACTCTTATGTTGGAATGTCATGTCTTTCTGTTGTATAGTCCTTGGTTTTGTTTTGTTAACAACTATAATACTCCTCGTTCACAACCATGCATCCTGACAGGAGATAAACTTTGTTGTTAGCAAAAATTCTGACCTTCAGTGCGTTCCATTATAATAACTTTGGTTTCCTTTTCCCTTCGGTTTTTTTTGCTTTTTTTTTTTTGTTTGGTTTGCAGGAAGGTGGGGGCGTTGTTGAAAGATGGCCGGAGATAGAGAGCAGCATGAAAGTGACATCTACAAATTATTATTTCTCCTTGCGCGTAGAATAAAGTATGGGTAGGTAGGTACTTTGAAATTAATTTCTGCTTTCTTTTTGAAGGAAAGGAAGAAGAAAGAATTGTTCTTTAATGTTAAAGCTCCTATCTATCATTTTGGGTGTCTTAGAGAGCATGAGCAAACAGATGCTACCATTAAATTCTATCAAAAAAGGACTCGCAAAAATTGGTCCAATTGAAAAGTAACTAATTTTACGATTCAATGCAACACATTCAGATATTGTATAGCCATTCCATCAAAACGGAATTTTCGTTCACGGGATTTGATTCCTTTTTGTATGTTGTGCCAAACGATGTGAAGAAAAAAAAATAAAAAAAAAAATAAATAGAAAAACATATGGATCCCAATTGGAATTTAATTGCCATCTGTTATGATATTGGAAGGCTAGAGTAAAAAAAAAAACTACGCATATATAGTGACGTTGGCGTTAGTGATCCGTATACAATTGTACACGTGGCAAAGCATTGAAAGTCCATTAAAAAGGGATTCAATTCTTCCTTCCAACGACTTTTACAAAATGGCCAGCAGCAACTTGGGGAATGCGAAATAACTTTCGATTTTGCTCGAGGTCACACAGAGGAGAAGAAAATACAAAAACCTCTTATTTTTTTTTAAATAAAGAATACAAAATACTCTAAGTGTTCTATAAAGTCCTTAGGCTTGGTGTCATCAATGGCCTCTGAAATTTAATCAATAGGGTATACAAGAAGAAAGTATGTCGTCGTCATTTTGGTATTCCATTGGGATAAGAAATAAGTAGGAGTATGTGTAGTAGGGTGTCTGTTATTTCCCAAACTCATTTCTTTGGATAGCACACCCTGTCAAACGAAAATTTATGCCGAATGGAAAAATTATTGACCAAAAATTTCATTAACGCGTGCCTCTAAGGTCATACTTTTCCCATACGAATTTGTATGGGAATTTTGCACTTTTATATTAATTTATATTAAACTAGCTGACCCGGCGAACTCCGTTCCGCCAGAATTGTTAATGTAATAAAAATAATAATTCCGTGCCTGGCACATTCTGCTTGATGTACATAGTTCGAAATAACTGAAGTACAACAATTTCGACGTGTTTAATCAAACCGCAGTGATTGACGTGTCAATCTGCGTTTTTACTGAGGGGCTTTATGGTAAACCACGTTTTTTCGTTCTATTCTCGGCCGGGTACACTAACAAAGCGGGATGGTTACCGACACGTGAATACGCCACATACAATCGACCATGTGAGAAACGTGGGAATTCAAGATTAAAGCGCGACCGCGACGCTTAAATACGAATGGCAGGTCACTCGAAGAGAAAGTTTCGCGATATAGTTTGTGGCTTCGTTTTCATCCGTTAAGGATTCGATTGCGATTTCTTCACCCCATAAGACCGACGCCTTCGGGCAAGTGTTCAATTCATCTTTTGGATTTAATGTTCAAATGACATGCAGCCTATGAAGAAAATAACCTTAAAGCGTAATTATTACGCCACTAAAACCTCTTCCATCATTTCGTTAATTTTTCAACATGCGATTTGACACCTGTAACTTTGACACCTGTCTCTTCTACATCTGTCACTTTACATTTGACACTTTGACACCTGTCACTTTGGCATCTGTCACTTTGATTACTGCCACTTTGACATCTGTCACTTTTTCATCTGTCCTTTGACATCTGTCACTTTGAGATATGGAAATTCCCAGGATATCCCAGGAATCCATCAAACCCACCATCGTGAAAATCGAACGATTCAATCTCGAGTTATCCTGCCGAAAAATGAATTGTGCGCATACAGCGCCACTTGTTGAGAATTTTAAGAATTTATGTTTTCCTATACCTTCGCGGAACAATTACAAACAACACCCAGAAGAATGTATCCAATTTGGTCCAGCTGTTTTCAAGTTTTAAGGAGCCAGCCGAACAAACCAGGATTCGTTTTTATATATATACATAGATATTTTTATTTTTGTGTGTATTAAATTTTTTTTTCTTACCAAATAAAACTTTGTTTTATTAATTTTTAAATATAGTTTTTAAACAATATATTGGTCAAAAAAAATCATTTAAAAAAACTTTATTTTGTAAGAAAAAAAAATTAAATACATAAAAAAATAAAAATATTTAATATTTTGAAAAATCGAAATAAATTATTTATAATTGGTTTTCATTACTTTTTTTAGTGCAATTTTTTTAAAAAACTTATTATTTTATGATAATCATTAAAAAAAAACAACAAAAACTGCGAGAGAGAAAAATTAGTGAAAACTATATAAAATGAATGTATTTACTAAATTAAGAACTCAAAATAAATTATAATTTAAATTTTTTTAATACATTTTTAAATGCAATTTTTTAAAGGACCGATATATCAATCAGAATTCCAAAAAAATTTAGAATAACTGTTATAGTTCCAGAGAATAAAAATAAAATGTGAAAAGTGCAAAATTCCCATACAAAGGAGAATGGGCAAAGTGGTCTACCCACTCAACAGTAATGTGTTGTGTGTCGTTGAAAGGGTAATTTTACTGACTTCATTTCATTGTATGACCATTAAGCTCTAAACTATGGAGTTCGTGAGATATTCGGAATCAAAGCACCGAAAAAGACAATAATGCATTTCTTCATTGGTAGTGTGTCCTCATACCTACATTAATCTGTGATACATCGTTGAAAAGATAATTTTGTGTACTCGATTTTTGTATATAGCCGTGAAGACGTAGATCATAGGGTGCAAGAGATATGTGGGCATACAAATCGGCAAATATAACAACAATGCAATTCTTCATTTGGTACTGGTCTACCGGCTCAACAGTAATGAGTCATACGTCGTTGTAAAGGTTATGGCATTTGCTTCATTTCATTATATGGCAGTTAAGCTCTAAGCCATGGGGTTCGTAAGATATTCGGCTCTTAAGCACACAAAACAGCAATAATGCAATTCTGCATTGGTAACTTATCAACCAAGTCAACAACTATGAGTCATGTGTCGTTGAAAAGGCTGTTGCGTGAACTTCTTTTTATTATACGACCGTTAAAGTGTAAATAATGGGATTCGAGAGATATGTGCCAAAAACGCTGAAAAGTGCAGTAATGCAATTCCGCACTGGTAGCTGGTCTTTCAACTCAACAGAAATCTCTCTTATATCTTTGAAAACGCTATTGTATGTACTCCATTTTGCAATATGCCGTTAAGCTGTAGACCGTGGGGTTTAAGAGGCAAATGGCAAATGCCATAACCTTTACAACGACGTATGACTCATTACTGTTGAGCCGGTAGACCAGTACCAAATGAAGAATTGCATTGTTGTTATATTTGCCGATTTGTATGCCCACATATCTCTTGCACCCTATGATCTACGTCTTCACGGCTATATACAAAAATCGAGTACACAAAATTATCTTTTCAACGATGTATCACAGATTAATGTAGGTATGAGGACACACTACCAATGAAGAAATGCATTATTGTCTTTTTCGGTGCTTTGATTCCGAATATCTCACGAACCCCATAGTTTAGAGCTTAATGGTCATACAATGAAATGAAGTAAGTAAAATTACCTTTTCAACGACATACAACACATTGCTGTTGACTGGGTAGACCAGCTCCCAAACATTTTTGCCCATTCTCCTTTGTATGGGAAAAGTATGACCTTAGAGGCACGGGTTAATGACCTCGGAAAAATTTTTGTTTGGTCAATAGTTTTATATTTCGGCATAAACTTTCGTTTGACGGGGTGCGCTATCCAAAAATTGAGTTTGGGAAATAACGGACACTCTAATGTGTAGGTATAATAGAAGATCGTGTAGTATATTTTTTCCAATAAACATAACTGAAAGCCGATAACCCTACGGCTAAGGAATTTTGATGATGGGATGATATAGGACAATGGATGATGATATTTTTTGTTTGTTGTTGAAGAAATGTTTTTGGTTCTTTATTTATATAAATTCCTTCCAAGGAAATTGTTTCACAAATAGAAAAAGGTATATGAATCGAAGTAATAATGAAAAAAAGGTTTGGAAAAATGACATAAAAATGAAGAAGGACATTTTGTGGGATCAATTTGTGTTTACATATTATGTATCTTCTTCATATAAACAAGAACCCTTGAATACTTTGGAACCCTGGACTTGAATGAAAAAAAGAAACAAATTTCCGCTTAATCAAAGCAGAAAAATCAATGAATACGTATCAAAGGTTCTACTTACCTACTAGGCGTAAACACCTTTTTTATATAAATTATATTCGATATTTAATGGACGAAAATAAAATGAACGTGATTTTGTAGTCGTTTTAATTAAAGAACAGAATAATATAAAATTTCTTATTGACCGCAAACTATCGATAAAAATATAAAAAAAAAACAAAAATTCATCTTGTGTTTTTTTATATTTTTATCGATAGTTTGCGGTCAATAAGAAATGTTATATTATTCTGTTCTTTAAGTATAAACAGCTGTTGTTATGACATTATTCAATTCGAAGTGTAAGTGTGAGTGTATAAGGTTTAATTTTCATATAAAATTTGGGTTACTATGGCGCACCTTATAATTTTGAAGCTTTTCCTTAAACCATTATAACTCATAGTCAGAAATGGGAATGATGTTGATATAACAATAAAACTACAAATATGATATTTTCGATGCAATAAACCGTGAAATGATAAATTTTATTATTTACCTATTTCATAAGATGATACGAATTTAATTTTATTATAAGAATTAAGGGTTCGCATGCATTGCGAAAAATTAAAAAAATAATAATAGGCGTAATTTCTTGTCTACTCATTATTTCTTAGTTATAGAAAAACGGCTATAATTACTGTTATTATTATTATTTTTAAATAATTTGCTTTAACTCTCATTGTGAGAAAAATTGAATTTTTGAGTATGATATGAGTATTGGGTTCAGAAGTGGGATAACAATTCTGAAATAACAAAATTATCCAAATGCAAAAAATTAAGATACATTTTGTGACCCTTGACAGGGAAAAATGCTTAGTTTTTCTAAAAAAACACAACCGTTTAAAAGATATAATTATTTTAGAAGTATTCTCAATTTCTGTTGTTTTTTTTTTTTTTTTGGGGGGGGGAGGTTGCCGAAATAAAAACTTACAATTATTTTGTAGAACATTCTATTCTCTAGAAAAAGGTTAACACAGTTGGTTCCACACATGTCCAAAGTCATAAGGTATTGAAACTTCAATAGCGTCAAATGTCGAAAATACAGGTTTTCGGCATACATTTTTTAAACGGAAAGTTTTACCGAAAAACTATACATATTTACTAAATTTAAATACTATGAAACTCTTTATACACTCGATTTAACAATTTTCTTTCTATAAGCCATTATTTTTATATCATCATTTCAAAAAATCACCAAAAGCTCAATATACCGGTTTTTACCTCTTTTACTCTTAAGTGACGTACTTGACAGAAAATATTATGAGCGTTTTCTGTAGTTTTTTATATTCTCGAGAAAAAATAATAATGACACTTTTTGAAGTATAAGAGATCAGTTGCAAGATATTGCTACTTCAAAAATGGTCAAACTTCTAATTATAGTTATGTATATATACAATTAGGTACATACAAGTAAAAATATTATTAATGAACTTATAACTTTTTGTACAGCAAAACATCCATTTTTTTTATTTTTGAATAAAGGGTTTTTGTTGCCAGTTTTTGGAAAATTATTTTAAAAGCCAAAATTGAAAAATAAAAAAAATTAAACTGATTTTTTTTTTTTGTTCTTAAAACTCAATGTTCTTATTAATTTTTAATATAATACTGAAAACCAGAAAACGAGCTTTTGAAAAAAAAAAAAAAAAAAAAAAAAAAAAAAAAAAAAAAAGAAAAAAGATTTTAATCAAGCGATTGCTGAAATGAGTTTTTTTTAATTTTTTTTTTAAATTTTGAAAAGTTAAAATTTTAGAACCATCTGGTTTTCAGTGTTTGGCCACGAATTGATAAGAGCATTGAATTTTAAAAACACTACTTAATTACGTAAAATTAAAAAAATAAAATAGTTTGAATTTTTTTTTTTATTTAATTTTTTTTATTTAATTTTTTTTTTTTATTTAATTTTTTTTTTTAATTTGTGTTAATTTATTTTTTTTGTTTTTTTTTTTTTTCTTCAAAATTTTTCAAAAACTGTTCATTAAAAGGTTTTTATTAAAAAGAGAAAATAAAAGAAGGGGCTGCTTTCTCTACGAAAAGCTATAACAGGGCAATACCAGCGTTACCTTTGTTACTTGCGATATACATAAGTAGTATAGGGTAAGTTTAGGATTCGTGCAAGAAAAACAAATTCGGGATAATAATTTCCCTAATATTAAGATGATAGAGAACGCGAAAAAAGTTGGTCTCGCAATTCTGTCTGGCCGTCTGTCTGTCTGCACCTCGACCTGCAGCCTAAACCACTGAAGCAATTTTTTTCAAACTTTGGAATTAAGGTTCTTAGGTGATTCCCTAGAGGGGAAATTGAATTTTTTTTAGCTCAAAAAATAACGGTACCTGGCATACAACAAATAAACCAATATACAAAAATTGATTTATTTCAAAAACGACTCTATGGATTTTCAAAAAAAAATACGAGGTACTAAAATTACTTAAATAAATATTTTGGTTGAAATTTTTTTTTTATAACGGTTACCTGTCATACAACTGATTTTTTGGTTTTAAAATTTTGCATATAAAAATTTTCGAAAAAATAATTTTTGGATTTTTAAAAAAATATTGAATTTTTTTTTTTTTTTGAAAATTCATTGTGAAAACGTGCTAATGATTTTTTTTTAATTTTGTGAAAAATTGTATTTTATTAAATACTAAAAGTTGGCACACCAAATTTTATTTTAAAAAATGTTTGAGATTTTTTATATATAAAAAACTAATTTAAAAAAAAAACGCTGTAACGATTTTTTGAATTTTTTTTTTTCATAAATTGGTATTTATTAAGCAAATCAGATGGCATACTTTTTTTTTGAGCTCTATCTGTTTTAGCTATTAAAATAACTAATTTATAATAATTCATAGTAATCATTTATATTTTAAATTGTTTTTAAAACTTTTTTAATGACATCATAATGTTATAGAACCATTACATATGCACATTGTCAATTTTAAGCTACGTTCAAGTTGTTAGCTACGAGAGCAAGTTTGTGCGATCCAGTCGTTCCCATTTTTTTTTTTAAATATTTTTGATACTGTTGAAGTTAATTTTTTTTTTTTTTAGAAAATTGGCCGTCCAGTCTACCCTGTTTAGATCCCCCTATAGGTTTTTTTTTTTTTTTTAGTCGTCCTAACCTACACGCTGTGTCACACCTTAAGTGAATCACCCTGTATTACTTCAATGGAATCTACATTCTAGTTGTTGACTATACAAGATCAATTTCCTACGATCCGATCCAGCCATGCATTTTATTTCGTATTGATTTGTTAAAGAATGAATTTTAAAAACAAATGTTTTCTCTTCAAAAAAATAAGCCCTAAAATATACTTCTTTTCAATAACTATTATTCGTTCTCAACCACCAGTAATAAATTTTGTGTCATTATTTTAAATCACCCAACATTTAAATTCACTTCCGACCACAAATTTATTCTCATTAAATCACTTTGTTTTGCGTCCCCATTCATGAGAAAATCCCAAGCAGATCAACATTGGGGATTTCAAATTAAATTATTCGGCATCCGTTTTACATCAAGGCTCGGCTCGTGCCAGAATCGATTTCCACATCTAAAATAATCTCAATTTCAATTTAACATACATCCATATACAATATACATACAAATATCATATACAAAAACAATTTAACATAAAAACAATGAATATCTAAATCCACGAAAATCCTTAATGGAAATTCCATTCGTTTATGTCTCTTTTGGTGGTGGCGGGTAGTGGAGAGCGGCCGGGGCGCGGCGGCTCAGCTTTGAACATTCATTGTGTCAATGTCAATGTTTTCAATTCCATTGTAATATTGATTTGAAAATCCCTCGTCTAACATTTCCACACACACACGAAACCACATTTTGCGTAAAATAACATCATCCATATCTCCCCAAATTCCAAATTGCTTCTAAATGTTCGCATTAAAAAAAAAAAAAAAAAATTCTCAACATCATCGTCATCGACATAATAATCTTCTGTCGACCTGTCTGCCTATCTATATTTGTGCGTTTTAACTATAATATTACTTTATTGAATCAAAAATTATTCATGCTAGTTTGAATGTTTATTATCTTAAAGGTTTGCCGGCCCAGTGATTGACCAGGATTAAATTTCATTACGCCCCAAAACTCATTCTAAATAAATGGTAGCTTCTGGTGTATTATTTTGATTCTGTTGCTCCTGGGGGGTTGTTTGCATTTAAATTATCCCATTTGAACCATGAGGTCCTTTCTTAATTCCAAGAAAAATAATTGTGTAACTGGTTGCTATGACTAAGACGTAATTACTGAATATCCTTTCTATGTAACCATATTTACGCCACAAACCAAACTAAGTTTTCCTTTCCTTCTGAAATTCTAATCACTTTTTTACTTGGCATAAACTTGAACCTCAATATTTTCTTTTATTTCTTCGTTGGTGTTTGCTGTTGGTCCAACAAATTCAGAAATATGAGGAACTTTATATTTTCATGGTTAAAGCTCAGACGTGAAAATGCCACAACAAAACACAACACAATAAAAAGGATAAAATATCTCTTGTAACATCTGGATCCTTACTGCTACAATATACAGAAGATAATCCTGGACAATCCACTTTTTAAAGGAAAAATAGCAACCTACTCGTAAATGAGGAAAACTTCTTTGTGATGGGATTTAAGTGACTCGTGTGGTTTATTGGTTAAGGTACTGTGAGGTAGGATTCTTTTGAAAATGATATGAGAGAATCCTTGTATTGTAAAAAAAAAAATATATATTTACTGAAGTTATCATATATTGAATAGAAAGCTTATTTAATATCCTTGAGGCACCTTTGAAGGATACAAAAATATATAAGTATCAAAAACACCTGACTGACATATTTATGCATATACAATATACATACATATATACACAGGGTGTCTTCCAAATCTCTTATGACAGTTCAGCTTAATTCAGTGTTTGATCTGAGTGTCACATAATGTGCAAAAATACTTTGAGAAGATCCAATGTTACAATAAATATAGCAGCTTCTTGATAGGCATTTAATATGTGTGTACATTAAAGTGGTCCTTATAAAGGTAATTGTCTGATTTTGAATGACGCAGACCGCCCCCCCCCCCCCCTAGATTGTTTTAATTAAATACGCTGTAAAAAAAAACGTTGTAAAGTTTTAGCTCATTAAATTAACTCTAACCCGGCCAAAAGACGTCTGAAGTTTTGTATGGAAAATCCCTTATTTTCCAATAAGAGGTGTTATTTTGATATTCAAAGAAAAATGGCATATTTTGAGATAAATGATCTGATGTTGTTCAATGTAAGGAGGAAAGTATGCCATTAATAATGGAAAAGAATATCAGCCAAATGGCCGCCACGGCTACGCTTACACTACAATATCCTTTTCATGAAATTTTCCATCACCCAATCGCAAAGTGGATGCTGTATGCCCTCAATAACTTCACGAGACCTAAAGGAAGAAGTCGCAAGATGTTATATCACAAGATCTCGGTGGCCAATTAAGATCACCTCTTCGAGAGTTAACACGGTCCGGAAACTTTTCCCGTAAAAGATTGATGGTTTCGTTGCTTGTGTGGCACGTAGCGCCGTCTTGTTGAAAGTAAACGTTGTCCAGATAAATACCATCCAATTTCAGCCATAAACAATTATTAATCATCTCTAGATAGCGCAATGCATTCACCGTAGCTGTTGATCCAACCTCATTTTCGAAAAAGTAAGGTTCAATGACCAAACAGTTACTCGTTGAGGATGGAGAGGCTTTTCAACAATAAATCCTGGGTTTTTCGTGGAATTCCGGATTATTTTTCATTCTTTTTTTAATAGAGAATTTTAATAATTTCAAAGCGTTATTGAAGCGTGTATCGTTCTGTAGTTTCTACTTGTCAAATGTCCAAAAATTACAGCTTCAAAAGTGACCACTACCGAAATAGCGGGCTATTTAAAATAACACCTCTTATTGGAAAACCCAATTGAAAACATCCTACTTTAAAAATTCATAACTTTAGAAATTATTGATAATGAAAATTAAATTTTAGCACTCATGTTGTAATATTTGTCATGTTTAAAAAAATTTATTAGAAAAAAATTTACAACATTTATTAAAATTAAAATTAAAAAAAAAAAAAAAAAATATTTTTGCTTAAATGTCTATAATTAGGAAAATAACTTTTGTACATTTTTGTCTGATACATTTTTATAAATATGACAAAACTAACTACATGTGTTCCAAAAAGTTAACAATTTTCAAATTTGGATTCGGGGGGTTCGTCATTCAAAATAAGACAATGACCTTTATAAGGACTACCTTAATGTGTAATAATTTATTTGATTACTTCGAAAAGTAATATTAGGAAGATATTTATTCTCTTTAGGTTTTCATACAACGAACAAAATTCCACATCCCTTCACTTTTTCTGTTTTACTTTTACCCTGAGATGAGAAAAAAAAATGAACACGAAAATTTATATTTTCTCATTTGATATTAATTTAACACCATAAAAGCGAGATAAATAATGTATTGCAATCTAAGATTACTAGAGAAAAAAAAACAAAGGCCTTGAAATGTAGGTACCATGTTAGTGGTACTGTTCTGTGGAAATTCTCTGTGGTTACACCTACACCATAATACACCCTGTGGGAATTGTCATGAGTCAGTGTCGCGTCGCGTCAGTAACATTTATTGCAAATAAATTGCTTTCGGCTTTTAAGTGTTAACCGCACTGAAAGACGGGATTTTGGGTGAATAACATACTCGTACTTACATTTCATATTATTGGAAAATAAAAATATAAAAAGAATAATTCAAAGTGAATGATGGCATTGAAAATACTAAAGTATTACTCGTTTTTATTTTGAAAAGAATGATACAATAAATTTACGACAAAAAAAAAAAAAAAAAAAAACAACCAAGAGCTGCCAAAATAAAATGATTTTGACATTGAAAGAAATAAATTACACCTTTATGTCAAAGCACTTAGCTTGGCATAAAGGTCTAAATTTAACCCGAGAAAAAGTTGACATGAAGTACTCCTTCTTGTTTATGTATATGTATTAGGCAATTTCAGGTTTAACATTCGACTGCATTTTATATTAAGTTGAGTTTGCATTTCCATAGAAAGTAAAGACGATCCTAGCAAGCATTTTGTATTAAAATAATTCATGAAATTTGAGATGTATACTTAAGATTTACTTAAGATATACAGGTCTGGTATAAGGTGAACCAAAAAGCTGTAACGAGTTGATTGGGTTAACCCAATATACTCAAGAAAAAAATCATATAAGAGGGTGATCTTTTTCCCTTCATTTAGGCGGGAGGGGCAAATTTTCTAAAAAATTGACTTAAAACAGAAAAAAAAATATTTAAAAACAGCGGTAAAGCTTGCAATGCCTTACCATACTTTTTTTTTTTTTTTTTAAATTTCAAACTAATTTTTTTCAAAATTGTATGTTATTAAGCATAATTTTGTTTTCAAAATTTAATGATTTTGTCAATTTTTAGTCAATCACTGAAAACCGCATGGTTCTAGGACTTTTACTTTTCAAGATATTAAAAAATAAAGAAACCAACATCTTAGTAAAAACAAGTAAAAACGAGGGTGATGATAATCAACTAATTGCTGAAATGATCATTTAACCGGATTCTTCTTATAGAGTAAGAGCCCAGGGCCACCAGACATACGTCATTTTATCAAAAATAAGATTTTGTCTGCGAACAGATACTATGGTAACTAAGAACAAATGGATACTAAGAATCTTCAATCCGGGTGCAATTAAGAGGTAGCGAGTGTTAAAGTTGCATCATTGCGTTATTTTATCAATGCTGAATTTTTGATATGTCTTAGGGGATGGTGTCATTTACTTTATTGGACACTTGCCAGATATCTACAGTGGGGCCTAACGGGAGCCACACATTTAAAATATATCAAAATAATCATTCAATTTACGTCGTAGTTTTAAAGCTAATATTTATATGTTTTATGGACAACTGTTTAAAAATAATTCCCCATTAGCTATACATCTACAGTGGGGGGTATTCATCAGCCAGAAATTTAAAAACAGCTAAAATAAGCGAACAAATCACGCTTTAGTAACAAAGAATTATTATTTTGACAGTTTTACGGTGATATAAGGCCACGCTGTAGGTGTCTTGCTGATAAGAAAATATTGTAGAATATTTGCCCAAAGAAAAAATAAAATCTTGATTTGATTCTGTTGTGTAAATGGCACGATTAGTTTGACAGATTTGAAGTGTAATCGAAAAAAGGATTTGGATAGTGCAGCGGTACCATGCTTTGCAGTCCGTCATTTTCGTCCAAAGGGAATTTAGGATGAACCATTATAAGACTGGTGAACATGTTTGCCGAATCTGAAAGCATCGCACGAGACCGTACCATCGAGATCCCAATAATCGGATGCTGGATACAATCGCGCCAATACAGATAAATCCAAGCGTTTCGACTCAAAATTTATCGAGGCAAATTGGAGTTAGTTACCAGATGGTCATTACAGCGAATACTTCATGATGAATTAAACTTGTTTCCGTACAAAGTCCAAATCACCAAGCAAGTTAAACCTTCAGGATTTGCCTGTTCGCGTGGAATTTTGCTGAAAAATGTTTGCAATGGCCGAAGAAGACAACACATTAATAAATTGTTTGTTCATGTCTGATGAGGCTCATTTTTATCTAAATGGCAATGTAAACAAGCAAAATTGCCGTATATGGAGTGAATCTAATCTAGAAATGCGCCATGAGACGGAACTGCACCCAGAACGAGTCACTGTGTGGTGCGCAGTTTCATCAAGGTTTATTGTGGGACCATACTTCTTTGAAGAAAACAGTGTAACAGTAACTGTCAATGGGAACTGTTGTTTAAAGATGTTGAATGAGATTTTTTTTTACCCAAAACTTCGCCGAAGACGTATCCTACTGAACAGCATTTGGTTCCAGCAAGATGGAGCAACTGCACATATAGCCAGTTATGGCGGAGCGCCAACAAAAATTCTCAAACAAATTAATTTCTAGGAACTCCACTTTTCGCTGGCCCCCAATGTCACGTGACCTGACTGCACTAGGCTTTTTTAAGTGGTTAAGTCAAGCAAAATCCCTTATCCGCCGAGGGCAGTTTGTGACTTTAGCGCGCCAGGTTGGGAAGGGGGCAAAGTACTTAGTAATATGGTCCTGTCGCTGCAAGTATTCCGAATGCAACGCGCCATTCCGCGTCATCGTCTGATGTCTAGTTCTCGATTTATAGGTCAATTTAAGTGGAATTTTGTTGTCATAACGTGATCAGGAGGCAACCCTCATACCGTCGATCTGCCAGTGTTGCCACCGTGGCAACACTTCTTTAAACTAAAGTTATGATATGGACTATTAGTGTACCAAAACTCATCCCGTCAGGATGAAGTGCAAGGCTGATGCCCTTAACGCCCTAACTATTGATTATATCAAAGGTTGAACACGTTCTTCATCTTGACGATGGTATTCCGTCTTGTGTTTTAAATAAATATATGTTTCATCTGTCTTATCACCTTTTTGTTGTTTCTAATGAAACTATTAGTTCTCAATGTTTCGTTTGGTCAGGCAAACTTCATTTATAACTACCGCTTTATCGCTAAATTAACAGTTGTTCCATGACTGTTTGATTCGATTAATTGTATAGAATTGTCATTTACTTGTAGTTCTAACGGGTGATTTTTAAAGAGCTTGAGAACTTTTTTTAAAAAAAAAACGCATAAAATTTGCAAAATCTCATCGATTCTTTATTTGAAACGTTAGATTGGTTCATGACATTTACTTTTTGAAGATAATTTCATTTAAATGTTGACCGCGGCTGCGTCTTAGGTGGTCCATTCGGAAAGTCCAATTTTGGGTAACTTTTTCGAGCATTTCGGCCGGAATAGCCCGAATTTCTTCGGAAATGTTGTCTTCCAAAGCTGGAATAGTTGCTGGCTTATTTGTGTAGACTTTAGACTTGACGTAGCCCCACAAAAAAAATCTAAAGGCGTCAAATCGCATGATCTTGGTGGCCAACTTACCGGTCCATTCCTTGAGATGAATTGTTCTCCGAAGTTTTCCCTCAAAATGGCCATAGAATCGCGAGCTGTGTGGCATGTAGCGCCATCTTGTTGAAACCACATGTCAACCAAGTTCAGTTCTTCCATTTTTGGCAACAAAAAGTTTGATAGCATTGAACGATAGCGATCGCCATTCACCGTAACGTTGCGTCCAACAGCATCTTTGAAAAAATACGGTCCAATGATTCCACCAGCGTACAAACCACACCAAACAGTGCATTTTTCGGGATGCATGGGCAGTTCTTGAACGGCTTCTGGTTGCTCTTCACTCCAAATGCGGCAATTTTGTTTATTTACGTAGCCATTCAACCAGAAATGAGCCTCATCGCTGAACAAAATTTGTCGATAAAAAAGCGGATTTTCTGCCAACTTTTCTAGGGCCCATTCACTGAAAATTCGACGTTGTGGCAGATCGTTCGGCTTCAGTTCTTGCACGAGCTGTATTTTATACGGTTTTACACCAAGATCTTTGCGTAAAATCTTCCATGTGGTCGAATAACACAAACCCAATTGCTGCGAACGGCGACGAATCGACATTTCACGGTCTTCAGCAACACTCTCAGAAACAGACGCAATATTCTCTTCTGTACGCACTGTACGCATTCGTGTGGTTGGTTTAATGTCCAATAAAGTAAACTGAGTGCGAAACTTGGTCACAATCGCATTAATTGTTTGCTCACTTGGTCGATTATGTAGACCATAAATCGGACGTAAAGCGCGAAACACATTTCGAACCGAACACTGATTTTGGTAATAAAATTCAATGATTTGCAAGCGTTGCTCGTTAGTAAGTCTATTCATGATGAAATGTCAAAGCATACTGAGCATCTTTCTCTTTGACACCATGTCTGAAATCCCGCGTGATCTGTCAAATACTAATGCATGAAAATCCTAACCTCAAAAAAATCACCCGTTATTATATGTAACAGTCAGTATATCCTTCTGCCTCGCTGCTTTTGAAAAAAGAAAGCAAGTTGTTTTGAGTGTTTACAGATTTTAGTAAAGCAGTTGACAAGCTGCATATGTACGTCACAGTTCTTTTAATAAAACCAAGATATTTAGATTTAATGATTTGAATTTGGTTTTACCGTACCAATTTTATCTTAACTCCTGTGTACCACAGGGCAGCCACTTAGGCCACTTATTGTTTATTTTGTTAAGTAATGACTTGACTTCGATCTTAAAAAACTCCTCCGTCCTTATCTACGCTGATAACGTTTAACTTTTCAAAAAAATAAATTCAATGAATAATATTGTCTCCTGCTACCAGAAAATCTTAACCGATTAAGGGAAACTTGCATATTTTTTTGTTCCCCTCTTTGTAGTTTGTTTGATATATCAGATCTGGGAATAATTTTCGACACTAAATTGAAATTTACCGATCAGAGTTTAATTTAATAATATAAAAAAGCTAACAAAACAAGATCCGTAATGTCCTTATAGTGCAGGAAAATAAGATAAAAATAATGTCCTTACTTCCAAAAAATTCTGACAAAGCTAAATTTTGGTGAACAGCTTCATTTTTACGTCCTAAACATAAAAAGTACTCAAAATTTGAAGTGGTGCAAAAAGTTTAAGGTGGGGGGGGGTAAGTGAATTTCTTATTTTCCTGGACTATCATGCTTCTGTATCTCTTGTCATACCGATTCTTAAATATGGATGTGTTGTGTAGTATGGGTACCACATTACTCAGTACCTACACATTTATAGACTCGAGGCGGTTCAAAGAAGATGCATGGTGATTTTATCGTCGTTTTCTTCTGTGGTCTCAAGGTTGAATGATTCTGCACTTAAACAATTGGAGCTACGCAATTGTTCTGATTTTCTAACGTTAACCCGAAAACACTAATACCCGCGTTTTATTATCCGCCAATATCCATATGGATTATCTGTGATAATAAAACGATCCAGATCCCACAAAAATTGACATTTTCAATTTTGACATGTTAACAAAAAATAAAAATGGAAAAGTATTTGAAGTAAGTGTTTTATTATCTTTTATCGGGATCGGGATCTGGATTTTGTTTTATTTTCACAGTGTTGACAACATTTACGAATCAAAATGGTCACCTGGTGTTGAGAATTAAAACTAATTCTTAGATCTTGAAATAGATCCAGATAGAAAGCAGGATCCCAAATTGTTTTTGTATTACGCGTAAAAGTTAATCCAGATCTAGATCCAGATCCCGATAAAAGATAATAAAACACACTAATATTAAATAAACAAACAACTTTGACTCATTAAAATTTTAAAAGCAATAGTGTTGCACAAATATTTATACAAGGATTGTTTTATTTGTTTTATTTATTGTTCCATTCCTGTCGACAGGCGCACACAGGAATGGTTGCGAGTTGTTAGTCACTAGGCCCTGGTTCTTCATGAGCCGTTGTGTCACCCGATTTATTTATATTGTTTTATTAAAAATAAAAACATATTTAAAAACAATCTTTTGTGTAGGCCCCAGTTACCTAATAATTCATTTCAGTTTAGACATTTGCAATAAATTCAAATAACAAAAAAAATTATGAGAAATGACTTCTTCCTATTTTCATTTTTTCAAAAAAAGTTTTATTAACTCTTGTCATTCAGATAGACATTAGGTATTTCAGATTTGCAATTTTTGTCGCACATCAAAAATTGCATCAGTCTCAATTTCAAAAACAAACCAAACAAAAATTTTAACTCAAAATTTCCAAACAACATTAATTTTATCTTTCAAGATTAATTAAATTTGATCAAATTTGAGGCATTCGCTTAGTCATGTGAGAATGTCAAAACCATATATACTTCATTGAACAAAACAAAAAAAAAGGAACAAAAAAAAATGCAAAACCACAAAAAAAAATAATAGATAAAAAAAAAATACAAGTCACTTCAATCTTAAATGCGAATGACTTCAAGGATAAATGTATGTGACAGATTTTACAAATTTGAGCAAATATAAAAAAAAAAGAAAAACAAAATTGAATACACATTCATACATATCCAAAACAGCAAAACAACACGAATAATGGTGGTGACAATTTGTTGTTGTTGATTTGTTTGTCAAGGCTTTAAATAATAATAAAAAAGAAAAGTGGTATTAAAAAAAAAATTATACCTATAAACACAAATGTCCATGTGATAGGCATTATTTAATATTTACGATCGAAAGGTATTCGCACTTTATTTTGAGTTATATTTTTAAAGAATTTTAAAAACAATTAATTTATTTTTATGTTTGTTTTTTCTATTTTTGTGGTGAAAAGTTAATTTAATTTGAAGGCCTATATAATTTTAAAAGTTCAGGGAGGTATTATTTTTATTCAAATAGTATTTTTGTAAACTTTGGTAAGAGTTCAAAATCTGGTTGAACAAATTGCCTTCGAGTGAATTTTGCTTTTATAAAAATAGTAGATTTTTAATACTTGAACAAATGGAACGATTTTAAATTGTTTTGATTTTTAAACAGGGAAAATATAATTTTCAGTGCAGTTCTGCAGTAGGAGTTATTAAAATTTGTCTGCTTCCATACAAACGTACTTATCAGACACTAGAAATGGCAATGATACCATTGTTGTCCGGTGGGATAACAATAAGACATACAAAAATAGTGTTGGTCCTAGGGCACTTCCTTGTGGTACACCACCTTCAAATTTTTGATTTCCGAATACCTTTAGTCGTAGCTTGCTTTAAGTTATAGAGGGTTAGGAACGAATGAAAGACAAAAAAAAGGTCTACTGTTCAAAATGACTATATAATACGACATTTAAAATGCAGTCAATTTTATGGTCGACTAAGAAAAAATGTCGATGTTATGAAATCTTGGCTTGACAAAATGTCGACTGCGTTAAAAAAAAGTCGAGCAAAATATCGCCTTGTCAATATTTTTTCTCAAAAAAATTTTACGAAATTCCGTCTTTAAAAATATCGACTTTTATATGATCGACTTTCATAATCCCGAAAAAAAATATTGACTGGTGATTAAAGACGATGCGAAACTAGTTAGTTAGAGATTTAAACTGTCGACATTTTTATCAGCGCGCGCTTGTAAACATCATTCCATGAGCCATAATCTGATCAAAATGTCGACTATAAAAATTTCGACTTTAAAAATGTCGATTAAAAAAATGTCGACTATCAAAATCACGACTGTTGAAATATCAATTATTAAAATGTCGACTACAGTCGATATTTTTTTTATTTATTTTAAAAAATCGGTCTAATTAATCTTTAGATTTTTTTTTTCAGTCGTCATTTTTTCTTTCGAGATTTTAAAAGTCGATCTTATGGAGTCGATGTTTTGAAAGTCAACATATCACACCCTATCCATCTTAGACGGATATTAAATTTAAATTTCACGGAAGTCTTTTGATATTTAGATTTTTCGTTCTTTTAAAGTTAAGTTTTTTGAACATACAATAATTGCTGAATTTACTTTTCCAACAACACGAGCTGACCGACATCAAAATTTCCCCAACAACAAAAAATAGAATCTTACCTTTTCGTGATGCAGACGATCTTTTAAATCCAATTGGAAGAAATGCTGGCGGGGGAGTTATAGGCGGAGCCGGTATAGATTCCCATGCCATATCTTTTTGTTGTTCACGACATAATTCTAAATGATGTTTTTCACATCGTCGCCGACGATGTATATTTGGAGCGATTGTTTTCATTTTGGTTGTGGATGTTGACGATGCATGGCCGCAGTCAAATTTCAACATCGAAACTCTATTTAAGCCCGCAATTTTGTCAATGATTTTTTTTTAACCTTTAGTTAAGATTTTTTTTTTAGGTGTAATATTTTCTTTTAGTTCAAAATAATATTTTCTTTTAGTTATAATATTTTATTATAGTCTTTTCGACGAGGTATATTCTTTTCACTTCTTTATAGATTTATGTTTGAGTCAACTTGTCTTTAAGTCTAAAATATTATTATAATATTATTTTTGTTATTTTGGAAGAATTGGTTAAATTTGTTGTCATAATTTTTGCACTGATAAAATATATTTTTTTTTTTTTTTTTTGATATTGTATAACTATTTTCTGTTTCTTTTTTTGTTTTATTTTAACACACCATACAAATTTTATTTAAATATATGTTGTTTAAAAAAGCTTGCACACATATTTTTGTTTAAAAGGTTTTCACTAGCAGAAGCACTTGATTTTTTTTTATTTGTACATAATTATTACATTTAGAAACTTTAACAATTTGTTTGTTTATTTTTATAAATATTTAACAACATGGAGTCTAGAGAGGATTTAAATATATATTTTAAGAAAATTTATATTTATATAATTAAAGATTTTCTTTTAAATTATTGTAAGTGCTATTTAACAATTTGTTACTTCTAAGTAAGTATATTTACTTATATAGCATTATTTAACATTATAGTTTTTATTTTTTATCTGGAAATAATAATTAATTTTATATATTTTTGTAAAAATATTTTAAGAGTGGATCTTGTTTCTTACAAAAAAAAATTACCTTTTCTCTTAGTTTAAAGACAGATTTCTCTTTATTTTCTCAGCAATGTCCTCGTTAAAAATAATTTTTTGAAAATATTTCGATAAGAATTCCAAGGATATAAATTTTTTTTTTCAGAAGTAGAGCAACTACTATGGCAAACAAAAAAAAGTATAAAAATAGTTTGTTATAACAAAACAAAATTTATTTTATTTTAAGTAGGTTAACACATTTGACTAGAAAATAAAACTTTCTACTTAGTAGATTGGAGCTGGCAACATAGTTTTTCACCTCTTCGGAACATGTATAAAACTTCAGTCAGAGAAAGATTGAGAGCCGTCACACTCAAAAACATCAATCCTGAATTTCGGTAGAGGCTTAGGTCTTATTAAACATTATAAATAAGGGCCTAATTGATAGAACCAAAATGTGAGACTAAGGTTTTACTATTTGATGACCATTAATATTTGTATGACTTAAACAAATTGAATCACCTTATGTTCTTAGGAACCCATGAAGCGTTTTCAAGGACTTTTGGAAATATTTGTCTTATATCAATTATTTAAAAATTTGTTGCTGTATTCCATAGTTCTGTACCTTCATGATGTCCGCGAAATAATTTTCATCATTTTAAAAGCGGTTTTAATTGAAAATAAATTTTGATCCGGCTCGAAGGACTAGTTTTGTTAATAAATAATAATGTGATATTTTCAATCTTATCTTTATCTAAACGATTAACGTTCGGAAAGCTCATTCAATTATCTAAAATGTTTTTTTAAAGAATTCTTTCTAAAGAATTGTAATTTCAATGTAAGCACATTTAGAATAAACTGTGATTTAGAATTACATATTAAATACTTCAAAAATATTTAAAAACAATTTTTCCAAGAAATGGAACTCAATTTCTTTAATTCACGAAAAAAAAAAAATGAAATACACACTCGAAAAATAATAAATTTACCATTTACGATGTCTTTTTAAACCAATAAACATAAACACACACAATTGATTAAAAAAAATTCTTTCAAATTCAATTTGCAGTTACAATTTTCTTTCAATTGCTGCTCTTGATGTCACTTAATTTATGAGTCCATACAAACCATGGAACATTAAAAACATTTCTTCCGTTGTTTTTTTTTGCAAATAATCGAATGTCATAAAAGGATATTTCCACAAATTGTTTATTCTTTCCATTTCCCTAAACACTCGCATAGGCAACAACTTTTTGTGTGTTTGAGGTTATGACCAGAGCTGCCGAAAAGAGTACTAAAGAAGTAAAAGCGCACTCAATGATTTTCTATACACTCCTTTTGTTCTCGTTGCACTGTCCTTAATTTGCCAAAAATAACTGTACTTAAATTGTTAATTCAGAGCCTTTAACTTCTCTTATGTTCATATGCACTAGTACCAATGTACATAATGATGTTTTTATAAAAGGTTAAAATGACAACTGGGATGTCATCTTAGAGTGTTAATGGAATGTGTTGTTTTGTTTGTATCTGACCGGAGTATAAAACCATTCCCGCCATCGAGATAGAGAGATGTTTCATTTCAATAAATTTGTATTTATCTTTAAAAAAAAGAACTTAAACACTTCTCTTTAACCCATCGTTGTACTCCAATTCGCTATTACTATAACGACAGCCCTGTTGTTGGATCTTTTTACGATTTCCAATTTTCTGCCTATTTAAGTGCAAATAAAATCCAACAAAAAAAAAGGAAAAAATGAAACTTATTTTTTCGAGGAAGTACAACACAAGTTGTTTTTTTTTTGCACTGCGGAACTAAGGTTTCTTTCCCAAAAAAAAATGGAAGTCCTTTAATCAGTGACCATGAATTTATTATTTCCTTGAAAAAAAAATTAATAATTGGACAACCGAATCGTATTATTTACTTTTTGTGAAATACCTTCAAAATAATAAAAAGTAAAAAAAAATTACAATTTGTGTGGATTTTTCTTTGACCTTTTATATAACAGGGGCTTCCTGTTCCTGCCTTGAATTTGAGTTCATCATTGTAGGCCACCGGACGGCCGGCATGGAAGCCCTACCTACGTTTCGCATTAGTTTTTGTTTAATCGCAGGGAAATAAATCTTCAAAAAGTCCTTTATTTTTTTTTTTTAATTTTTATTGTTGATTCTAGGAAAAACCTGGATTTTTGTTTTCATAGAATTTTAAGGGACAATCAATTTATGTTGGGTTGTTGGTTGTGCGGAAAAAAGATTTTGTTTGTCTTTTATTTCTATGGCTTTATCCTACTTTGGCAAATGATATGGGCATTACAATGTGAGGCTTTAAATGTCTTCAGTATTTTTTTTTTTAAGTTTTAAAGACATTTCTGGTATTAAATTGTTCAAATGGAAGCTAAAATGCTTGAATTTTTATGAAAATTTAAAAGAAATTCGGTCATCTAATTAGGCTCTAGCACTGAACATAGACGGTATGACAAAAATCGCTTCTTAAGACTTCTCCATAATTGAATCAGTTTGATTAAAACCTCGAACTCGAACCTCGGGAACCAGAACCACGCTCTTAATTTTTCGGCAGCGGTCTTTTTTTTGGAAAATTAAACCGCTTAAATTTTATGATTGAATATGGTATGTGCTTGGTAGATGCTTTCTATCGGGACAATGTGTATAATTTGTGTTGTGTGTTATCGGTTCCATGTTTTGTGTTGTTTTGCGTATTATGTTGTGTTCTTATATGCTGTAATGTGGTTTGTGTTGTTATGTTGTGTGTTTTTATGTGTTGTTATGTGCTGTGATGTGTGTTATGTGTTGTTATGTGTTGTTATGTTGTAATGTGTTGTAATGTGTTGTTTTGTAATGTGTTGTGTTATAATGTGTTGTGTTGTAATGTGTTGTGTTGTAATGTGTTGTGTTGTAATGTGTTGTGTTGTAATGTGTTGTGTTGTAATGTATTGTGTTGTTATGTGTTGTGTTGTAATGTGTTGTGTTGTGTTGTGCTGTAATGTGTTGTGTTGTAATGTGTTGTGTTGTAATGTGTTGTGTTGTAATGTGTTGTGTTGTAATGTGTTGTGTTGTAATGTGTTGTGTTGTAATGTGTTGTGCTGTAATGTGTTGTGTTGTAATGTGTTGTGTTGTAATGTGTTGTTTTGTAATGTGTTGTGTTGTAATGTGTTGCTGGGTAGTGTTGTGATGTGTGTCGTGTTGTGATGTGTGTCGTGTTGTGCTGGGTAGTGTTGTGTTGTGTTGTTTAGTGCTTGGAAAAAGAGTATTGCTATTGATGGGGAGTTTATGTGGTTTTTAAGTACTCGCAATATTTCCTGTCGTCTGATTTCTTGAGACATTTGAGGCAACTCATGGAAGAGCTCCGAAATCACTGGCTTGGAATATCAAAAATGTCATTTAAAGTTTAAGGAAATGAGTTTTCGAGATAATTCAAATACGAAAATACATTTTCTTCTCCACTTTTTCTTATCAACATTTTTTCAAGTTCAATTAAAATAAATACTCTTAAAGAACAATCAACTCTCGAAAAAAAAAAAAAAACAGAAAATATATAAAACCCACATCAATATCTAATCCGACAGCCATCGGTATAAAGCAGTTCTTCATTTCCCACAGGAAAGTGCCATTATTTTCCGAGAAAAAGAACTTATCATCGACTTAGGTTCGACTTAGGTTCTGTGTGTGTGTTGTGTCTGTGTGTGGTTTTGTGTGTTGTGCAAATGTTTAAGCAAGAAAAAAAAAATGAACATCGAGGTAAAATTATTATAAAAGAATGTTTTACTATCATGCGTGCGGCTTTTCTCATATCAAGGATGAAAGGAAGAAAAAATTCTTATGGTATGATTTTGTCAGAGAAAGGAATCTTAATGATGTCATTAAATTATGCGCTATACAATAAAACGTGCCAACATTCTCCTTGAATGTATATGTAGGATTTGTGTGTAACTCTGGAACATGTCAGAACAGAAACAAGGCAAATTTTGGAGAAATTTCTTCCTTTTTTTCTTAGGGAAAAGGTATTTCTTGGAAGAACAAAGTTAATTTCTAAGTTCGGAAGGCAAGTTATAAGACCTGGCTATTGATTTTTTTGTATAACTTGTTATCTCTTGATCTCTTAAATTGAAAGTCTATTTTAGTTCGTTAATGTACAAAAGGTGTCATGTCCTTAAATTGGAGATCTAATGGTTCAAAATGGAACGACATTAGAGATAACAACCGCTTACTATTGTTAGTTTTTCATTGATAGTAGGTATCTATAGAGGGATAGATAGATCCCCAAGCAAGATTGGCCTAATTGAAAAGGAGGGTGCTCGCTGCCTGCTCTAGAGGGGACTGATTGTCTAGAAAGTTTTCCTGCCACACAAACACTCGTCTCCTGTATCTTCCCTACATAATATGTATATATAGAAAAAATGCACTCGATGACATCAGTATTCTGTTTGTATCGTCCGAAAGGATTCAAGTACATCCTTGTATTGCATGAGAGATGCTATCAAGTTTCTCCAGCAAGGCTGCCATCAACAAGCGGCTACTCAAGATTGGTTTTTCACTTCTACACACTTCAACTACAAAGTCACCCCCCTCACCCTTTACAAGTCACAACTCCATCACATCTGAATCTGAAGGAAATGATTTGATGACTGCAAAAGTTTACTCTCCAATGATTTATCGTATTTTGCCAAGTGTTTGTTTTTTTTTTTTCTTTAGTTTTCGTCCTTTTTCCTTCCACCCCTCTTTAACACGACTCGACACCAACCGTATAGTTCTGATTAATTATATTTTTAGTGTAGGTGGATGTTTGGTATAAGGACAGGAATACAAATATTGTCGGGGAGGGATGGATGGTGTTTTTTTTTTTTTGTTGTTCTTTATAGATTAGATGGATGTATGAGGTAATTTGAATTTCGGGTCGTTTTACGGTTCGCTTGGGTTCGGTTTCTGTTATCTGAACTCAAATGGGATTCCTCGAACAAAAACAAAAAAAAGGTAGATAATGCTGGTGGGTGTGGTTATGGTGGTGTTGATGGTGCTAATGTAAACATGGAAAGGATAAATTGGATTTCATTGGAAGCAGCAGCAGCAGCAGCAGCAGTAGAAGAGGGAATTATTTGTATTAGGGATTTCATTTGTTTACTGATCAAGTGCGGCTTTCGAAAGTTCAACAGAGAAGCTTTAACTATTTTTTTTATAATAACAAATACCTCTAAGAACAGACAGAGACAAGGAATAAAAGGCAAAAGCAAACACCTTTTGTTATTACATAATACAATGAGGTTCATAATTGTGGGAGAGTTTGTTTTTCCATTGATTTGATTTTCCAGTCATGATTTTAGTAATAGCTTTTGTTGACTTTTCAAATAAACCGATAAATGTTATATATTCTATAGAAACCATTTAATTAGTTAATTCGACTATACTGACTGTGATGCCGTTTGACATTTAAAATCCATTAATTGGCTTTGACTTGTTTTTGGTATGCCTAATTGTATTTCGATTTGAATAAGTTTTGTTTTGATGCACATGAATGATTGTGAATAATGATTCTGTTGTCAATCTTAAGAAGATGTGAATGGAAGTAAAATGGTTAACAGATTTTGATTTTTTTTTTTTTTTAAGATGTTAGAGTTCGGTCGAGCATAATACAACCACGATTATAAAAGATATCTCACGCAGAGTGAACAATATGGTATTCCAAAGCTTTCAGTTTGTTGTTTTGAATTTCATTGGTACTTAAACAAAACCGTAAGTCACGCAATCCTTAAAAATAGCACGAGAATATTTTCGATTTATTTTTTTTTGTGAGTAGGAAGTTTAATTTCCTGATTTTTTTGTTTGTGAGTCAAGTAATGTGTTTTTTTTTTTAGTAAGGTATTATGTTTGAACAGCTTTCATTAGATTTTGTTTTTGTAATACATTTTGTTAATTTTTAAGAAATCTGACTTTGAATGAAACTAATTGTTAAAAAGGTTTTGTCAATAATTAATGAGAATTTTTTTTTTTTATTAACATTCACCGCCTTAGTCTTTCTATTGATTAAAGCTTTCGATTGCTTAAAGTTCATTGAAATGTTACAAAATTTAGTACGAGCGATTTGTTTTCTATTTTTTGTTTGGGGGGTGGAGGGGTCAGCGTTGGTATAGAATATTTTTGTTGGGGTTCAAATACCCATTGCCAGAGTAATAATGTGGGAGCATTTTTATTTTCAGTCTTCTCTCCCTAACCAATGCGAATCATTCGTTGTCGACGACAAAACTACATCAACAAAGTGTAGTTCTTGTTGTTTTCTTCGTCTTCAACGAATGATTTGCATTGCTTTGCGAGATCCTTTATAGTCGCAACCTGTTGGAAGCAGATGTCATAAATCATTGAAAGGAAGCTTTCTGTTTCTGAAAAATCAAAATTAGAATTAAGCCACAGTTCACTCTTTCTCTTTTTTTCGTTCCTTCCTCAAAATATTTCAGTTTCACTTCCGTGAGTTGCATTTGGGGGTGCTTCATTTCAGAGAGCAGAAGTTAACAAAATATATGAGTTTTTACATTTGCTTATCTTCGTCCGAACACTGCAGTGAGCCTGCGACTATTAAAGATCCACTTTAAAACTTTACTTTAGCTTAAAAAACAACTATTGTCGTATATCTGACATTTTTTATCGTTCCCAGACATTCGGCTCCGATTTCACGTTGGTTCGGGAGAAGTTATCCATTTAAAAATAACTTCGAAATCTGAACACGTCTAATTTTTGACGTTTAATATTTGACGTTTAACGAACAGCTGATTCAATTACACAGCATTTAACCAAATGAATACAAAGGTCGTTCATGCAAACTTTTGTGTAAACTTATCATTTTACACAACTTGTAAACTTACGACGTTGCATGAATACCCTTATAGCACTGAGAAAAAAAAGATAATTTGAAAAAAAAAAAAAAACAAATTTAGTTTTTATTTGTCATTAAATTTCAATGTCAAATCGTTGAGTTCTTAATAGAAAATTGTGGCCCTAAATTAGCTCTCAAATAGCTTATAATTCATGCATTATTATATTTTTTAATTAATTAATAATAATTAATTAATTTTTAATTATACCCAAATTGACGGAATTTAAATATTCGTCTATTTTCAATTACAACTTTTTTTGTTTTTCAAAAAAATTGAATTCAAAATTTTCAAAATGATGTTGATTTTTACTTGCGATACATGTAGGTACTCTGGTAATGTGGTAAGTTATAGATTCGTAAGAAAAATCGAGCTCGAGGTATTATTTGTCCTTAACGTTACGATTATAGAGAACCCGAAAGTGTGTCTCGCAATTCTGTCTGTACATATGTCTGTCCGTCTGGCTGTCCTCGCCGCTACAGCGTAAGCGGCTCGAAGGATTTTCTTCAAACTTGGTACATAGTTTTGTTTGAATAATATGGCCACGTTTTTTTAAATTGTTTGTGAGGACTAAAAATAACGGTACCTGCCATATACCATTTGTTTGCTAAAAAAAGGAAAATTAGCTCAAAAACGGGTCCGAGGATTTTAATCAAAAAAAAATTAAAAAAAAAAAATAAATAAAGAAAAACTACTTTTTGATAATTTTTTTATTTTCAAAAATAGGCTTTTGGTACCAGTACAGACATTTTTTAGGTTTTGATTTTCTCGAAAACAATTTAGTTGAAATTTTTCATTTTTTATGGTAAGACTTCTTACAAGTACAAACATGATTGTGAACCAAAATTAAAAAAAAAAGATTTAAACTAAATATTTTGAAAACGACTTGGTCAATATTTTCAAAACTAGGTGTAAGATGAATAATAAATTATATAATGAAAAACTCATTATTTTGTAGAATACTTGATAAATTAATCTTTCTAAATTCAAAAATAACGGTACCTTCCATACAAATGTTGAAAAACCGTTAAGAAAAAACTTATATTTCTCGAAAACGGCTCCATGAATTTTCATAAAAATATTTTGATAGGAACAATTTACCAATAACGGTTAACCTACCTGTCATAGAACCGATTTTTTGTTTTTTTTTTTCTTTTTTTAAATTTCCCGTTGACTGCTACACCGATTGCAACCAAACTATTTATGCAAGAGCTTCTTCACAATTGTAACAATTAAGTTTATATAAATTTTCGAAAAAAATAATTTTTGAATTTTAATAAAATAAAGAATATTTTTTTATTTTGTATAAAATTGACAATTTCAATAAAATTTTATTAAACTCAGTTCAACTATTTTTGAAAAGAAAAATAATTACAATACAAAAACTAATAAGACTTGCTGTTATTTTTGTTAAAGACTTACAAAAAAAAATCGGGAGTTTGGTTTCGAAAAATGTGGGGGAGGAGGGGTACCTATTTTACAAAAGACAAAAATCATAAGGTAATCTAAGCCAAAATTTTCAATATTTGAAAATACTGTCAAATTAAAATTTTTGGAATAAAAAACTGTGAAAAAATCGACAAAAGTTGTTATTTTTGTTTTTATTTTTAAGACTTTTTCCTGTAAATACTAAAACTTTTTTAATATTGTTATGAAAAATCGGTTGCATGAACCCTTATGCAAATATCGAAAATTTATTAGTCTGCAAAACCAGGGGTGGAATCGGCTAAGGCGATAGTTGATTGTTGATCATCAAAATAAATGATTTTGCTCCACGTAAGTGATTATCAAATTGACTATCACTTTTTTGCTATGGTTTGTGGGTGACAGCTATTTAGGTGTCACTTTCATACATTTTGCTTAAAATTTTTGAGAGATAAGTTGTGTTAGCGTAAGCTCCACCATAAATCGATAGTAAAATGAAAAAAAAAGTGAAAAAGAAGTTATCAGAGTTAAAATAAAATATAAGTGAACAGTAATGTTTGTTCATATACATAATAAAGGTACTCCAAAGCAAATTTTCTATGCGCCGAACAGAACGATAAATTACAAAAAATTTCAATTGCTAAGGAAGAAATCAAAGAATAAAGGAAATATTCTGGAACATCCTTACCCAATCTACCTACCTATGATACCTCAAATAATATTTGTTAAGTAAATAAAAAGAAATTAACAAAAAAAATTTTATTAAAATAGCATACGAACAAATAACGCTTTGTACATAGTACTTCTCCAGCTAGGTTACAAATTGTGTTTTGCTAATTTTAAACGAGTTAAGCATTGTACTATTCCCTAACATTTTACTTAAGTTAAAATCACCAAGTCCTTATTTTATCTTTTTAGTATCGTATTAAATTCATATGAGAAATTTTGAGAAATTTACTCCAGGTATAGGATGGACTCGAAGGTTCCAGGTTCGAGTCCTGCTGGTATCCAACTTTTTTTTTTTTTTTTCTCTTTTTTTGTAATAATGAAGTTAAAATGATAAAAATATAAATATCGGGTACTTATTTAAAGCACATGTTGGGTTTACATCAACATATAATTACAACGCATAAAAACAATAATTATGTTCATCAAATTCAAACCCTACAAATGTTCTGCTTTTTTAGTGATCACTTTACGCAGAACAAATTAAAGTTGATAATCAAAATTGATTATCAAAACAGCGGCAGTCAACTATCGCCTTAGCCGATTCCACCCCAGCATTAGTCTTGCCATACCATACAATTACGTTTCTTAAAGTTCGAAATAGTTTAAATAAAAGAGTAAGAAAAAATACCTAAAGTGGGCAGAAGTATTTTAAGACGCTCTTATCATAGTGCGATTCAAAAGAAAAGATACAAAAAAAAAATATAAAAAAAGGTTGCTCGATTTTAATTACATATTCGTAACACAAGTCAAAAATTATTTTTAAGTTCTGGATTTAAATTAACAATTTTCGAGATTGTGAAAAATTCAAATTAGAAAAAAATTAATATACATTTATCACAGTCAATTGCTATAGGTTTATATTTTGATGTAAGAAACAAGATTCCGGATTTTTGTTTTTCAAATAACATACAATATAAATTCTTTTCCACTCAGAATCTTTCAAACAAAAAATTTTGTATCATTCGAAAAATGTCTGGAATGTTAATTTACCTATAAATCACTTATTAACTTAATGTGTTTGGAATTCCAATAATTTTGCATTTTTTAATTTTTTTTCTGTTTGTTGTAGTTTTATTCTCTCAAGTGGTTGAAGATTTATTTCACACAACTTAACTTACTTTATATTTTTTTTTTTTTTTTTATTTTAAAAATTTAAATTTTTAATTTTTTTTAATAACAATAGTTAACACTTTATAAAAACAGATTTCCTTTTAATATTTATGTAGGTATGTATATATTTAGTTTTTATATTTATCATTAATATTTAAAATATTTTATTTTATTTAGAATAAACTTCACTTTTTGTTTGAATTTCTTTTTACAACTTATATTTTTTTAAGGCTTAAATTTAAGTTTATTATTTTAATTTTATTTGATTAATTTTTCTTTGAATATGTTTTTTAAAATTTCACTTTAAATTTAAGTTAGGTACATATGGTAGACATTTTTTGTTGCAAAAATGTTTCTGCATTTCACTTTTTACTTAAGCTTTTCCTTGTGCAACAGATAGATAGACAAATATAGCGTCAATGTAAATTTCTTTGATATTTTAGACACACCACGATATTTATTTTTGTTTCCAGTATTTGTTTATTTTAAATAAAACCACCTTAAGATATCGACAAAAACAGGGTGGGGAAGTAAACAAAAAAAGGGTGCAACTTTGACGTTCCTTTTTTAATATTAAAATCTCATTTTTGTGTGTTTTTATATTAAAAAAAAAAAACACTTAAATTTAAAACTAAAAAAAATCAAAACGAAAAAAGTCGACGACACAAATTTTGTTCTTATTTCATTTGGTATATTTTGTTTTTACTAAACACAAACTCAGATTAAAGTTATTATAATTTAAAGGGATTGTCTTTTGTGAGTGGAAACTTGGAAAAGGAAGGTTATTTTCCGCACCGGGACCGTCACCAGTGAAAAGTTAAATCAAACTAAATTTTCATTTTCCCATCGAGACACAACCAAGAAGATCTATAGAATCCACGAGGAAATTCTTTTTTACAATTTTCAGGGTGAGATGACATCAATGAGTATACGAGAGATTTCCGAGTTCGAGTAATGTTTTGATGTCTTACACACACACAGGCATACACGCCCAGAGTAAATTTGGTAACATTCTTTTAGATAGATCTATGTGTTTCACACACACGGGTGGGTGAGTGTGGTTAGCACGGTGGGGTTGGTTGGGAAAATGTTTGTTGCGCTTGTTTCATTCATCAGAAAATCTTGCTGAACTAACCACATTCCTATACACACACTATGTTTTCATTATTTAGTTGTGCTTTGAGTGTGTATGGATTTTTTGATCTCATACAAGGACGTTCGAAGTTTTCGCTTTTCACAGAAAATTAACTTTTTTTTTAGATTTTGGTGAGAGGGGAAAATTGAGAGAAAAGCTCTATTTCTGTGCGGTCTTTCACTTTTCACCGCTTTTTAGTGAGCTGCTGATGATGATAGTGCTGCACGTGCAGAAGAATTTTAGAATTTTGTGGAAAAAGTTGAGAAACTTGAACTTGGCTGAAGTTGACTTGCCCGTGAAAATTTTCCACCCTCTTGTGTTACTGCAGGGGTGGTTAAAAACCAGCAGGGGCATGACTTTGTGGGAGAGTATGTTGTGAGGGCTTATGTGTGTTATGGTATTGGCAGGCAAGCAAGCAGGCAGGCAGACAACAGAGTGTGCACTTGAATTATTTTAATTATTAATATTTATTATTGAAGTGGTTGGATTTTAAAAATTCAAGTGATGAGTATGGGAAGAATTTCCTTTTTTTTTGGGTGGTATGTGTGGAAGACAATATAGGAAAACAAATTATGGTAGAATTCCGATGCTTGTCTTATTTGATGGATACAACATAAATTTTCAGTTTGAAACAAAACTTTTTTGATATAAGGTCATTTCATAAATAGAAATGAGAATCATCTGTTTCATTTCACCATTGGCTGGGCTTGTCGAAGACAGGTTTTACTGCGGATGATTTTTTTTTTCTCATGTCACGTAATATAGATTTACATAACAGAAACAAACTTTATTAAAATTTCTGACAAGAATAAAAGAGAATGGATTGATTACAGCTAAGTGAATAAAACATTTTTGTTTTTCTTTTTGGGACGTGCTTTAAATTTCAAACAGTAGACAACATATGTGGATAAACTTACTTTTTTTATTTAAATATATTTAGGTAAGTATGCAAATAAAGTAAACTTATTTTTGAATATGATGTAGCAGGTATGTTTGTTTTGATTTTAATAAACATGGTGGACATTTGTTTTTCTGCTTTTTTTGGTTGCAGTAAAGATTCAATCACGGTATCAATATCAATCAATATAACGAATACCAGTTATAGCGAATTTTGCGATATAGAATATAAGTTTTTTGTAAAAAAAAAAAGTTAAAATACTTGTTTAATAATTCTACGCCTCTCCTACCACCCCCCTCCCACATACCGTACGCGCTGGGGTCCAGTACGACGGAAAATTCGATTGAGGTTAACATTTTACATAAGGTGTTACTCGTATTTAACAAATTTCAAGAAAGTTTTTTTTCATAAGTTATACATATTATTTAAATTTGTCCCCAATTCGTAGATCATATCATATTGATAGGTGACATTATTGTGAGTTTAACACAAAGAAGAATATTGTTAGGACAATTTTTGCACCCTCAGATTACGTCAAAGTTTTTCTTGAAAGTTTGAAACAATTTTAATCGGAAAACTAATATTTCTCGTTTAAAACGAAGTTGGTACCTTAAACGTTGTGACATTAACATGTACATTATTATATTATCGAAAGCAACTATCGAGTTTTAACCATGAGATTGCAAAAATGCCTGACGCAACTTTAAAACGATCTTTTTGAAACACCTTCCTCATCGGCATCTAAACATGATAATGAACAATGAGATGAAGAATTTTAAATATGTATTAAAATATTAAAATTACTTCTGTTTTAAGTGGAGTGAATGAAACACATTCATTTCTGGAGTTAAGGTCACTTGGTACCTTTTAATTGAATCATGATAATAAACTTTCGTCAATAATACAAAATTAAAAAATCAAAAAAAGAGAAAACTGTCTTTGTAGAAACTCGTTAAAGTTTCCCTAAAGCATCTCCTGTTGTATTGATTGATACAACCTATATTGTTTTAAAATTGTATTTATTTAAAAATGTTTTTAACAACCATGTGAAAAGATACAAATCAAAAACCAACATAATTTTACGCTGAATAATGTGTTTTTTTGAAACAATTTACTGCATCAAAAAAAATATCCCCAAATACAGATTATTTTTTATTAATATTTTTACTTGCGATATACATAGCATAGGGCATGTTAAGGATTCGTGCAAAAAAAAAAAATCGAGATAATAATTTTCCCTAACATTACGATGATAGAGATTCAAGCTGAAGTACTGGCAATCAAGGAAGCATGCAAGCTACTTAAACAAGATCCAAACCAGAACCGAAATACGGCTATTTTCTCAGACAGTCAAGCGGCTGTTAAAGCCATTAATTCAGCTACATCATCCTCTAAATTAATACGACAGTTTCAGGATGAGCTTCTGAGTCTGAACACTAACCTCAGGGTCACTCTTATCTGGGTTCCGGGTCACAGTGGCATTGAGGGGAATGAACGGGCTGACGAGCTGGCCAGGCAAGGTTCAGCCCTTCATAACTCACTTGCGGAAAGAGTCAGTATTCCTCTCGGAGTTATATTCAATATATTCTCAATTTTTATCTCAGAATCTTATTGTAGGTGGAATAGTTTTACTAACTGCATTATTGCTAGAAAAATCTGGCATATAATAATAAATTCCGAACTATTAACCTAATGTGCAGACCCAGGCGAGACATAGCCAGGATTGTTGCAACATGCACTGGACACTGGCCAATAGGAGAACATGCGGCGAAGCTTGGCATCCCCTACAAAACTCACTGTCATAGTTGTGGGGACTAGCAGGAAAAGTAAAGTCTTTCATTTCCTCTGTAAATGTCCCGCTTTGGCAACAATATTTTGGGAAGCCCTTTTTTCACGACCGTAACGAACTCTCCGGAACGAAGATCAAAGATTTGACTTCTTTCCTCAACGCGACGAAATGGATCTAGGATTTACTTCGGTTTCCTCTTGCACCATCTTCTTCTCCAAACTCCTATGACTGTGAGCTAGCAGACTAATGGTTTTTGAAGGTGGCTCATGGTGCACGAGGACCGGACGATCACACGGTTGTGCCAATCTTCGCTTCAATACCAGTCAACAAGTTGCCTAGTTGGCACAGCGTAGATGGTTTTTAGTTGCGAACGTTGGGCGTATCGGGTGTTTTTTCCTATGTCCAAATCCTTATTGAGCTTTATCTGATGTCTAAATCCAATAAAAGAGTCTGGTCATACAGGCGGGTGGTTCTTTCCTCGGCAACCACAAGTCATGCTGTGTAAGCAGACGGAGGTGTACAGAGATTACCATAGCCGAGTGTGAGACTAGATGATCACCCTCAAGGGATCAGATCGTATGCGTCCTGGGCAAATTAGCAAATTGCTTAGCGTAGTATACTGCTGCCGAACTCGGGGATAGGCGATGATCCGTTGGGCGGTCTATCACCAAATACCTTCATTTTCTTAAGAAAATGTTTCTTTAATCCACAGGTCAAACGAGTTATGGTATCAAAACGGCGCATTACAGCGTTAATTGGGTCATCGAGCGAGGAAGCTTGTGACCGCCATCTCTACCTACGATGATTGAGAACGCGAAAACAGTGGGTCTCGCAATTCTGCGTGTCTGTCCGTCTGTCTGTCTGTACCTCGACCTGCAGCCTAAACGGCTGAAGCTATTTTCTTCAAACTTTGGACTTAAGGTTTTTATGCGATTCCGTAGAGGGAAAATTGATTTTTTTTAGCTCAAAAAATAACGGTACCTGCCGTACAACCAATATACAAAAATTGATTTATTTCAAAAACGGTTTAAACGATTTTGACAAAAAATGACGCAGTACTACAATTATTATAATAAATATTTTGGTAGAAAAAAAAAAAAATTATAACGGTTATTTAAGGCACCTGTCATATAAACGATTTTTTGGTTTTCAAATTTCCCGTTAACGGCTACATTGATTTCAACCAATTTTTTTCTATGTAAGTGAGCCTTCAATTGTTACAAAATCCAAACTGGTTGATTGCTGTCGCAGCGAACTAAAATCGTTGGGCGCAGCAAATATAGTTACCCTTCGTTGGGTCCCAGGACATCGTGACATTTTTAGTAATGAAAGGGCGGACGAACTGGCCAAAAACGGGGCAACACTTGAACCGAGCCAAGTCGTACCCTGGGTACTTATGCCTCTAGAACAAGAAAAATGTAGAATTCACCACAGTTTCTTAAAAGCCGCGAACGACCGGTGGTCAACACTTGATACCTGTCGGGTTTCAAGGACTCTGTGGCCGTTACTCTCTAGGAACAAAACAGACTAATTACTTAAGTTAAGCAGGCCCCAATTATCCCTTTTAGTTGGCACTTCGAGCAGAATGGGCATCAGCTCATCTGACCTATGTAGAGGGTGTCAAGACGAAAAGGCGGTGGAGGGCTCATACCACTTCCTTTGCGAGTGCCCCAGCCTAGCTAAAATAAGAAGAGAAACTCTCGGAGAATACATCTTCGACGAATTAGATAGACTCTCAATTTTGCCACCTGCAAACATCATGAAATTCATCCAGATTTCAGGATGGTTCAGGTAGGCTCCTCCTACCACAACCCCTCCCTGATGCCCACCAACCTCTCCTCACCCATCCTTTCTCCTACCCAAGTGAGCTCCCGGGGAGCACAATGGATCCACTGAGATCCGAGTGAGATGTTTCGGCTTGCCGCTTCATCACCCCTTCTAACCTAACCTAAGTGGGCCTTTGCAATTTTAACAATTTTGCATATACAATTTTTCAAAAAAAAATAATTTTTAAAAAAGTATTGATTTCTTGAAAACGGGTTAATGATTTTTTTTTTTTAATTTTGTGAAAAATTGTATTTTATTTAATACTAAATGTTGGCATACCAAATTTAATTTTTTTAAATTTTCAAACATTTTTATATATAAAAAATGATTTAAAAAAAGAACCGCTCTAACGATTTTTGAATTTTTTTTTTCATAAATTCATATTCATCAAACATATCAGATGCCATACTTTTTTAGCTCTATCTTTTTTACCTATTTAAAAACTTTTTTTAATATTATCATAATGTTATGGAACCAATACATATGCACTTTGTCAACTTCAAGTTACGTTAAAGTTGTAAGCTACGAGAGCAGTTTTGTGCGATCCAGTTGTGCCTATTCTTTTAACTAGAAGAACATTTTTTTTAACCCTTATTTATGGTGAATTTATGAAATCGCTTTTATTTCCAAATTTTAGTATAACAGTAATGTAAGCGTTTTTCACAGTGATTTTTTTTTTTTTTTATTGGATCGTTAAAAACTTTTATAAATTGCAACTGCGAACGAAAACTTTTAATAGTTCACCGTTTACACATGCACAAGCTCATAGCCGAAAAGTAATTGGCAGGGATTTAGAATTATTGTCAATACCTTCGTTATTATTCATCATGTCATCAAACAAAATTAAAATAAAATTGACAAAGGCTATCAGTTAATTTTTCTATAAATACAAAAATAATCAGAAACTACACCAAGTTTGCTGGAAACTAACCAATTCTTGGAATAAATATTTAATTTAAAAAAGAAGTCAATAATGGCTCTTCTGTTCGTTTTTGTTTGAATTCTATATCATTATAATGATGGCGGCTCCACAGAACACCAATACAATTTTAATGATTTTGTTAGTTTCAGAAAAAAATGATGCCCACGGTGGGATGCCAAAATTTCAGTTGCATCGTTAGGCCAAGGATTCCCATCGATCTCATTTAGTGGTATGACGACAAAATAGTTTTTTTTTTCATTTATTGCATTGAGTTGAATTTTCATTGCATTGCATTTTCATATCATCATCTGCATTGCATTAATGAATTATCATTTTTGCTTTATTTTGTTTATGGGTTAAAGCACACAAATCGCACTCTTGTGTGCTTGTCGTATTCTCGTTCAAGGCTGATTTGCACCTTCACTTTCTCATATACATATGAAAGTGTTGCCATTTAAGTAGAATTAGATTATTGAGAAAGCGTTTTGAATAAAAAACAAAATTTGGCATTCTATTTATTTTTGACTTAAAACTGCTGTAATTTCGTTTAAAAATTCCTACGAATTAATGGTAATTGAAAAAAGATAGTTGTGTGTACTTGTATAATCTCTATTCATGCATATGTATGTATTGGAAATCAGAAAAATAAAATAATCATTATCAACTTATTGAAACCAACGCCAGACCTGCTCGGGCGCCATTTAAAAATAATATAGTATTAACAGTTTGTCACTAATATATTAGTTGTTTAATGGCAGAGTGAACACTTGTTAGACCAGTTTTTACTGTGAATTAAATTTTCTACAAATTAACTCTTAATGTTTTTCATCGTAAATAAAATAATAGCAAAGATATAAACAAAACACAAAATTTATAAAAAAAAAAAAGGCAAAAAAAACAAATATGAAAATATGTTCATTTCAAAGTATTTTATTTAGTTCGAATTTTTAGCAGCAGGATAAATAAATGAATAAAAAAAATTGGGAGCCGCAACGGGTCGTGAAGAACAAGGTCCTAGTGACTAACAACTCGCAAGCATTCCTGTGTTCGCGCGTCGTCGACAGGAATGGAAGGGACCTACAATTTAATGCCGAATCTGAACGGCTAGACGAGAAGCACTTTTTCATGACAAGTGATACTCTTGGAGGATTTTCCAAAAAACTTTTTAGTTTTTTTAGGTTTTTGGGGCTGGGAAGTGAACCCAGACCTCCAGCGTGACAGTCCATCGCACTAACCATTACGCTACGGGCTACTACTAGCAAAAGGATAGATACTCTTATTAAGGATTTTAAAATTCCAGATTCAGCTTAATTGTGGTATGGGTTTTTGAGATCAAAGAGATTTACGATTCTTAATATGAACTTAAAATTTGTTAATAAATTATTAAGTCAATTTTAATTTTACTTCTGGTTTCTGAGATCTGACAATAAGTACTATTGAATTAATGTCTATAGAAAAAAAAAAACTATATGGCAACAAAAGCACACTAGACCGATATACGGATACAACCTGAGAAACAGATAAAAGGATGCCGTTTTCGATATCGAATTTTTTGTTGTTGACTGTTTGTACCGAAATTGTGAGTTCATCATAATACGAGTATGCAGATATTCTTGGTGTGTTGCATTGAATTGCATTTTATTTTTGATTTGCTCTTCTCTATTTGTGATAATAAAAAAAAATATTCTTGGAAGCTAGCCAAATTGAAAGCAAGACCATCATCATCATTGTCATCATCAAGCCAACCATATCCGATATGGACTTTATAATTAAGTCATATTTGGTGATGGATTTGTTGCCTCACATTGTTGCATAAATATAATTTCAATTATAATAATAACTTTTTGTGACTCAATATTATTTTCAGGAAGGTAGGTATGTATTATGTGGCATTAAAGTAATTTATGACATAAAAACCAATTCATATTTTTATATGACGTAATATTAATATGCACCTTTACGTATAAATTGATTCGTAAAATCAATCTCAATAAATTACATAAAATTGAAAATAATTAAGAGACATTTTAAAATTTTTATTGTTGAACTGATTATATAAATTAATTGAGCTTTTTAATTGAGCGATTATAAGTTTAAATATTTTAAATTCAATTATAATAATGAAGTATTTAAAAAATACCTACTTAATTTAAAATTAAAACGTTATTTGTTTTATTTTTTGTTTTAATTTGAAAAGCAGTGTCACGTGGAAATCTTATTATCCTCAACCCTAATCGAAACTTTGAACTCAGGAAAGTGATTAATCAACATTTGCTAAAGAATTTGTCTCTCGTCGAAAATTTAACATTATACAAATAAAATTGAAAATTTAACTATTTTATTGTACTAAGCTTTGTTTAATAATAATTCATAATTTAGTCCCAGTTCGGATAGTACACAACAAATAGTGAAACAATAATAAAAATAAATGAGGCAAATTCTTGTGCTGGCCAATCGTTAGGATTGATATAAAGTCTATTTGAGTAGGGTTGAAATAATTTCTTAATTTCAAATCAAAACTAAAACTTTATGAAACAAAAGTTGTTGGAAAATATCAATTTTTAAAAATTTGGCTTTGTATGTATTTATATGTATGTATATACATATATGTATGTATAATGTATATGTATGTATATATATGGGTGGCGCTATTTTGCCTAGGTTGGAATTTCTTTCGCCCCCCCCCCCCTTAAAGTGATCAAGGTAGAAAAATAAAAATCTGTGCGAAATTTTGTTGAAATCGGTTGACGTTAACACGTGCCACCGAGCAGTTGAAATTTCACATCCAAATTCATGGATATTTTTAGCCTTTTACTAAAAAAAAAACAATCTGCAAAAGTGCAAAAGTTGATGAACATTACTAAAACTTACCATTTATCTTAAGTATCCTATATGGACTAAAAACAAAAAATATTTTCAGAATTTTAATTCTAATGGTATACTTTAGATCTTTTAAATTTGTGTATAAGGTTATCAACATTTCATCGTTATATTTAAGTAAAAACTTTATATAATTGCGTAAGTAATAAATAACCAACCAGCTTAGTTATATTCAACAAACCTACTCTGTTCAGTTAGCCAAGTTGCCTATTAACTTTTAGCAAAGTTACTCTGTTGCAATCAAACAACTCCCTTGGTAACATTTAATTAACTAATCTTTGATGAAGTTAGCCAACCTCCTCGGCTATAATAAGCTAAATTACTCGGTTAAATAAAGCCAATCTACAAGGTTAACTAACCTACTCTGTTTGAATTATCCAATCTATTGTGTTTAAAATTCTCATGAACTCTCTCAATGAAATCATTCAATCAACTGAGTGCTTGTAAGATTTAAGCAACATTAACTTGTTTAAATTTTATTCAGTAAATTGGATACAAATAACCAAGTGATGTGTTATATTTAACCAATCTTTTTAGATTTAAGCATCACATTAACTCGGATAAATTTCTATAAGAAAAATTGTTACTTTTAACCAACCGGTTTGTTTAAAACAAACAACAAAGTTCTTTTTTTTCAACCAAGTTACTTGTTTGAGTTCGTACCAAGTTAATTGTATGATTTCAACCAATTTACTCGGCAGTTTTTAACTGTTCAGTGAGCTATTTGAAGCCTTTAACCATTTTTGCTTGGTTGTTTTTAGTAATGAATACTTGGTTATTTTGTCAAGAGCTTTGGTTATTTTTAACCGAGTTTTTTTTTGTAACAGTGTGAAAGTCGAATTCTGTTAAGGGAAAATGTTTCTCCGTGACGTACTGTGCCACCGAAAATAACATCAACGATCTCTCGATGATCAATTTGTTATAAAAAACAACTTAAAATTGCCATTCTTAAATATGGATATGGATAGTTCTGCAGAAATCTGTGTTCATTGTTGGTTTTTATAACAAAAAAATCATGGATAGAATTCTAATATATGTATGTACGTGATGATAAAAAAATAGTAAAATTATGTATTAATAGCACCATTTTACCTACCCATCACACAAAAAATTCATAAAAAAAACGTTCCTCTTATATTTGCAAAAACAACCATTTATTTTGGCAGTCTTTGCCATTTGTCAAAACACCTTCAGTTATATTGTTGTTGAAAAAAAATGTCCTTGTGATTTAAAAACCTGTTCGTCGTCGACATAAAGATAATATTTTATAAATTTCCCTCCAAAGTCCTATTGATCCACTTCTAATCTCTAACTTTATTCGAATAAGCTCAAAAGTTATAACATCAAAAATGTATAGGTTCAACATGCATATGTATATCAATAACAAACGCCCACTTAGCAGCAATACCTGACTATACAATATACACACATATCTACCCATATAATACTATCAAAACGTGAAAATGATCAAATTACCTTTCCATCGCAAAAGAATACTTCCATAATACCTATGCGATATATACACTCCTGCCCCTGCCCACACGTATATTTCTCGCAGTTTATCACATCGAAAATCTCTTCTTTTTTTTTTTGCAGTCTGAAGGACTCGCCATATATCTAATGACTCGACTTGAAATACCAAAAAAAAAATTGACAGAAAAAAATGCCACCACATTTTTATTTAAAAGCCCCAAGGGTTTAAATCTCTCCTCACATCACATCAATTGAAACAAAAAATAACGCCTTCAAAATTGAAAACCCCATAATCTTCTGCTCAAGCCCACCTATCCTACCCTTTATGCATTCATAGGAACTACCGTAATTGTGTTAAGATACTAACAGATGAAATTTCTATAAACTACCTATAATATCCCAGGCATGTTTTTCCCCAGCAAAAATACAAATAGGTACATACCAACAATCAAACGCTAAGCGACGCCATAGCCACCACCGTAAACAACAACCTGTTTGACAACAACAACAACACAAACAATAATATAACTCTCAACACAAAAGCTCTTCTTTGTGTGTTTACTTTGCGCACTTTTCTGCCGTCGCTCGCTCTTTTTGTTCGTTTAGATTTTATCCCGGCGAATTTATCTCTGGCTCTTGCTTTAAGGTCATTTACGTCATCCGAATTCCACCCAAGATAACAAAAAAGCTTAATTTTTTGTTTTCTTCTCATAATCATCACGCGAGGGTGTACTTCGACTTCGTTTTCAAGTTCATGTTGCAAGTTCATCTGAGAGCGAGAAATACAATGAGAGAAAAATATTTATACGGAGAGAATGAGAGAGAGAGAGAGATACAAAGTGGAGAGAACGTTCGTCAATCTCAATTTTGCTTTGCAGAAAAACGCAGTTCCTTTCTTTTCTCCAACCACTTTTTGCAAGAAAAAAACATTACATAACACTTTTGCCCTAGAGAATTATACACAGTTCTGCCCTTCAATATGCTGGAATAGTTCGTCAGCAGGAAGTAAGGCTAAACGTGCAGAAATAAAAAAAAAAAAAACTAAAAGAACAACAGCTAAAAGAATTAAAGGTTTCTTAAAAAATACTTAGCGAAACATTTCTCTCATGGTTGCGGTGGGCGCGCGGATGGTAAAATCCTTATGATGATGGCAGTGGCAATGAAAATGATGATGATGGTAAATCCATCTATCTCTTTTTCCGGTAACCCCAAGGGCGGAACATAAAGTTGTTTGCATTTCCTTTTTGCAGAATTCACCGGACCCGGACCCCAGAAAGAAATTCGATTCGTCTTCATCCGCTCACAGAGTGCGCCAGTGGTATTGAAAGTTTTTCGCGGTCCTCATTTTTCAAGGTGCACATTACTCTTATTCCCAGACTATTCCCCCTTTAGCAGATTCTCGTCCTCTTATTACCCAATGATGCCTTTGCTTTTCCTGGGTGAAGGACATTTGGTGTTTTTTGTTTGTCGTTTTTTTCCCAATAAAAATGTTAACTAATGACTTTCTCTGTTTCCTGTTCCGCGTTCTATTACAGCTATTGAGGCAAAAACGTTTTTTTTTTCTTATGTTGAAGGAGTGATGCATCATTGAATGAGGCGTGGCTCCAGAATTATTTTCTATTTAAGTTGGCCCTTGGCACTACCAGAGATGCTTAATGCGAATTAGACAGGAATAATTACTTTTTCGACATGAAAAACGTTTAAAGGGAAGGGAAACAAGGGAAAAAGAAGAAGAAGAATGAATTGATGCTTGCGTGCCTGGCTTACCAAATTCGTTCGTTGTTAGAAAAAACAAAAAAAAAAAACGAACGAAATCCGATGAACATTTTTACATGACTTGTATTTCATAACTCTTCTCGACAGGAAGAAAACGTAACAGCAACAACAACATGGAGAAAAAAACTTGGCCTTCATGTTTAGTTCACATTTTACCTCCACCTATAAGCTTTGTGGGTTCATGTTCAAGATATGGAGTCCTTGTCAATGCAAAAGGAGTATGTTTAATTGATTTGCCTTGTGGGTTTCCAAGGCGAGCAGCAAGAAACAGGAAGGGACGGGATACCTATACATGTACATATGCCAACTTATCATCTCGAAAACGTGTCGCATTAACGTCATACCTCTAACAGAAAACCTCTTCTATACCTTTCTACCTATGGTAATGGTTTAATATAATATTTCATATGTATATGATGAAGGTAGGGCTGAGGTGAAGAAATATTTTATGAACCATCATCCTATTTATATTTTTTATATTGTTGTCCTCAACAAGGAACTTTGGCAAAATTGTGTATGGTAATGCAATGTTTTCTTTTGAGATTACCGGTTGATAGGAAATGAAAAAGGTTCCTGTTTGGTGTTTTTGTAAGCCTTATACCTTCATATTATATGCATACTTCCAGGTATTGTTTTTGTTGGTGTTATTGTTGTTGACGTTTTTGAGTACCCAGTTTACATTTGTTCAAAGACTGATTTGTTAGATGAGGGCGGGGGGGAGGCGATGGATGACGAACAAATATTTTTGGCCAAAAGTTATACCTACCTTTGGGATGTACCTACTCTTCCTATTTTTTTACTGGGTTTTTAATGGAATTTTACAAAGGATAATAGTTAGAGATGAGTATGTTCAAAAAAGGATGTTTTTTTTTTTTTTTTTTTGTTTTCTTTCTTTTTGTTTTTGCTGACAAAATTGAAATTCCTAAGAAAAGGGTTGAATTTGATTTTATTTAAAGTCACTTGGGGATGATGAACTTTCAAAAGAAAGGCTAAAGTTTGTTTAATTTGTATGAAATTTAAAGGTTATGAAGAGAAAGTAAAAGAATTTTTGTATACCATAAAGAGAAAAGGTTTGTTTTTGTGTCTTAACAAATTAGTTTTTTTTTTTTTTTTTTTTTTTTTTTTTGTTGATAAAATATCAAGTTGTTGAAAGAATATGGGTTAGCTTTTAAATTTTGTTATCTTATCGTAAGTTGGCTGGATGGGTCTTTGAAAAGTCAAACAGAAAAACAAAAAAAATTACATCGTGTTTGGTCATAATTTTTCGGAATTATATTTTTTGCGGCTTTTATTTGCTTTTTAAATTAAAAGGTTAAAATAATATGGTTTGCTTGTATTCTATATGTACATATGTAGATACTACTAAACCAAAAATGGTGTCTTTAAGGACCAACTTTTTAGATTTGATCTTAAGGAAATCTTGTTGTTTGTTTATAAAAGCATGCAGGTTAGGTAGGTAGGTGTATAAAGTCAATTGTTTAATCTGGGATAAAGGTTAAATGGTTAAATGTTATGTAACTACCTACACATCTTTTGAAACAAGATTTTGGGTCAAAGAAGGTAAAATTTATTTAATGAGGATATCGATATACATAAGTATGTTTCAGTTTTATAACTGATGAAACGATAGGTATGCTAAGAAAAGGAGTTTCAGCATAACAGTATTTTTTTTTGATATTTGTATGTTTTAAACGATAATGATAATAATTAATGAAAGAAGTCTTCATACATCGTCGCTGGAAAAGCAAAGTGACATAAGTCAAAATCTGTTGTTTTTCAGTAGAGCCATTTGAATTTTGTATTTAAATTTAAAAAAAAAAACTATATGAATATATAGGTTCGATCCTTTACTTTGTGCACAGAAAATCACAAACTCTCAGATCTTGGAGAGCAACGTTGATATATTCTCAAAAATATCATAACTGTGCCAAAGTACGGGAACGCAAATTCAACCAAATTCCGTATCATTCTTTTGCTCTCAAATTGACATTTTGCTGTGCTGTGATTTTCAGTCCGAAGAAATTTCTCGGACTGAAAATCACAGGTAGGGGAAATTATTTACTCTCTCGTGAGCGTTGTTTTTTTGTAAAAAACTGTCAAATTATTGAGTACGGGAACGGCTTTAGACTGAAAATCACACAAATGCACAGAAAATCACAGAAATTTAAAGTAAAGGAACGGACCTTATCACAGTCAAATTGTCATAATATGGTTATAAAAATGCTTAATATATTTTTCGGGTTTGTACAGTGTTCAAAAATCCAAGTTTTCCAATTCCCCCCACCATCACGGGCCCCGTCATCTTAAAAAAATGGCGAAACTTTATTTTTTACAAAACGAAACTACTTCCCTAAAAATACAACTTAGGAAAAAGGTAAAATTTTGAGTGTATGCTAGAAATATAGTAGAATATTTTGTGCTTTTTTCTGTATACTCAAAACAGCAAAATTTCGACTTATGTCACTTTGCGTTTCCAGCGACGATATGTAAATATAAAAAATGTGAATGTCAGTGTTAGATGCATAAGAAAAAGGTTAAAGATCGCGTCCTTGGGGGAAGGGTATGGATTTTTGAATGTGTTTAATAATGTTTTTCTGCGTAATGTAAATTACTATAAGAGCATAGAGAATATAGCGGCTTTATTTATCCACGCCACGGGTCGAAAGGATTTTTGGAGCTGATTTCTAAATGTCAAATTTTGGTTTCCTCTACGTTACCTACTAATAAAAGGACGAATATTTTTTTTTTTCAGAGTTTGCTTTTGTAGAGTCCAGAGATCAAAGTACTACCACCTGCTGGTCTTCAATTCAAATAAAATCTTGAAAACTTACGTAAAGCAAACAAAAACAAACTTTGAAAGCTAAGAATGGATATTTTTGTGTGTGTTTTCGATGCCCAGCATCAGAATTTATGCATTAAAACAGGATCCCTGAAAGAAAACTGTTTTTTTTTTTTTCATTGGCAAGTATTTGGTTTCGTGTAATAATAATAAAATGCATGACTGATGAGTCGTACGTAGCTATACCACTGATCTCTATAAAACACTGGATAGTGGATTCCCTATACGTATAACAACTTTTTTTTGTAACCCATTTGAAGAAGACATAAGGTAAGCTGGTACCTTATTTGACGTCTATTCAAGTAAAAAAAACATTGACTTTCTATAGCTCGACTACTAGTCGATCGTCGTTCCCATAAAAAATATTGCATTGAAGATGGTTCCACCGGTTAAAAGCGACAACAGTGCCTATAGGTGCAAAGTGACAGACAAAAAAATTATTACCGATGCCATCTTTTGCCACGTAACATATGCAAGCATTTTTTCTAATAGTAACTAATGCCATCTTCTATCTACTATTACTAAAAACAACAGCCTCATCTGTTTATATTCAAATCATTCACGTTTGCGTCTTAGGCTAAACTACATAGACCTACTTTTCGCTAAAAGTACAAAAGTGAGAAGTTCATATCTATGCTAAAGAAACCTGCTTGCAAAAAATCATATGAAGATTCTGACAGATAAATTAAGCCAACATATAAAATTTCCAATAGTTTTTTTGGAAGCAGGTGTCTTCAGGGGCCTATTTCACAGCTACTAAATCAGCTGTATCAACTTTTACAACAGCATTCTACGACAACACCAGTTATATTTACGTCAAAGTTTTCTGTTCCATTAATACAACTGGAAGTGTTGAATGCGAGGAACAGGCAAATGTAACTGAATTATAACTGTTGTCGCTGTAGGACGCTGTTGTAAAAGTTGATGTAGTAGCTGTGAAATAGCCCCAGCTTACTTATCCCTAACTATTGTACTTTTTGCATAAAGTATGTCTATGTAGTTAATCCTTTAAGCTGCAATTAGACTTACCGTGTTATGCTCCTTGTACATTGTTTGTTTTGGTTGTACGCGGAATATCGAAAGTGTAGTTGATAAAACCGATAACATTTTTTAAGAAAATAATTTGGAGCAAAAGATTACGAAAGGTTTGTTCACGTTGCTGAGAATTCACAAATTCTAATCTTCCACTTTGATGGAGGAGGAGGAGAAAGAGGATTTCTCAGCAAAAAAGACAAAAGAACCAAAATTTCTTGAGACTAAGCATATTAATAATATTGCTTTGAAATATTTAAGTCGCTGTTTTATGACAGCAAAAATGGAAAAAAAATGAAGGTGATTGCGTTCAGATCTCAATGAATGTGATGGAGATCTCTGAAACCTAAACTATACTGTTATAAATAAAACTGTTATATTATGTTCCATTGAACCTTATAATAAGTTACATAAGTAGTAGCCCGTAGCGTAATGGTTTGTGAGTTCGACTGTCACGCTGGAGGTCTGGGATCGCTTCCCAGCCTCGTCCATCTAAAAACTAAATAAGTTTTTTTTTTCAGCGCTACTGCCTCTTGCGAGGAATTGACAAATCCTCCAAGAGTATCACTTGTCACGAATAAGTTCTTCTCGTCTAGCCGTTCGGATTCGGTATAAAATTGTAGGTCCCTTCCATTCCTGTCGAAAGGCGCACACAGGAATGGTTGCGAGTTGTTAGTCACTATGCCCTGGTTCTTCATGAGCCGTTGTGCCACGCGATTTATTTTTTATTTATTTATTGAACCTTATAACAGTCTTCAAATGGCATCAACTTTCTTGAATGAATACGCTATCCAGTGTATTAGAGATCAGTGACCTATACCTGCTCTTATGTATCACTTGAACATAACAGCAAATAAAGGTAGGTTCGTGAAGTATAGTGTCTTATGTAGAGTTAGAAAAAAAAACTGTGAAAAACTTTTGAAAGCACGAAATTCATTGTTTTAATTGATAAATAGCTAAAGCACGCAGAGGTTCACTGGGGCGTATACGCACTTTTTTTGTTTTTATTTTTTTTTAATCATTTTTTTTTTTTTTGTTTTATTTGATTGATTTCTTAACAAACTTCAATACATATATACATATAATGTATTTTTGTTTGTGTACATTGCACAATAAGTAAGTTGTTTAAGTCATAAGAGGCTAACTCCAAATCTAGGATGACCTCGCACTTAAAAACTACACCTAAATTATCTAATTGACCGATAAATTTTCTTTCTTCTATAATGTTATTGGTTGCTAAGCACTCTACTTGAGAAAAGCCAAAACGATCTGTATTTAACTTTTAATTCATAATAGGTATTCGTAATTACTTGAAAATCGCTTTTACAGAAAGCGCAACGTGGTATGCAACCAACATAAGAAATGTACATATGTATATATCCACTACCCTTAGTGATAAATTTAATTTCTTCGACAATGAGGTATAAAAATAGGTATAAGCGAATTGTATACTGAATTGGATACTAAAATTCACTACACACAGGCATATACACATCGAATCATATGCATACACACATCGAAACATATGCAAAATGTAAGTGCGAATTAGCGCAGTAGTCTGATTTAAGCAATGCATCTTTTTCAAATTTATTAAAGTCCTTTGTTTTTTGTTAATTTAAGGCTTAACTACTTAGACCAACTTTTTGCAAAAAGTACAAAAGTGAGAAATAAAATTAGGTATATTAGTAGGTATGTTAAGCATTTATTTCTTACTTTTATACTTTTTGTAAAAAGTAGGTCTATGTAGTTAGGGCTTTAGTTTAAGTTTTTTAAAAAAACTAAGAAGTTATTCAAAGAGAAATTTTGTTTAACAATTATTTACCAATTTGTTTTCTACCGACTTCTAGCTACTTTGTATCCCCCAAATATCAGACAATCTAGCGACTTTTGGAGGTTGGTCTAACGACTTCTCATTTCAGCTTGCGGCAACACTGGTTATTATTCACTTTTTTGTTATTAAAAAAGATGTACGGTTTGTTTGAAGTTCTCTATTTGGTAGAAACATGTCAAGACCCTCAAATTAATATTAAATTCTCAGTTTTACCACCTACGAAACACGATGAGCTCTGAAGTGCCAAATGGTTATAAAGTAACAAGATTCAATTTTTCAGAGGAAAATAAATTATGGCGTTGAGGATTATTCTTATTTTTACTGTTTTCACATATTTAATAGTAAAAACTTAAAAAAAATCATGAAAGATTGAATTTTCAAAACAAAAAAAAAAACAAAACAGTTGTTTTTGGAGATTTTTGTATGCTTAAAAAAAATAATTTGAATCGGTGCATGCAAAAACGAGAAAATAAAACAGTTATACTGGTTGCACCCGGCGCAAAGTAAATTTGTTTAGGTAAGTACCGTAAAATACATAATGAACCGAAATACGATTTTTGTTTCCTACCATGGGTCTGGTGGTGCCTCATGCATGGAAGGTATAATTATTTTTATGGTTCCAGGAACAAATTTAATTTCAAAAAATTGATCGAGTGATATTAGCATGAATTTCACATAATAATTTTTTTTTTTTTTTTTTTCAGATTTTTTGTTTTCATTTCAAGAAATATTTTTCTTTTAATTCAAAATTGATTCATTATTTTATATAAAATTTCAAAATGTTTTTTAAATTGTATTTTTTTAACATTAGCTAGTTTTGATGAATTGGTCACTTTTATACGGCTTTGAAAAAGAAACACTTTATAAATTCATTAAAAAAATAGGCAGCGTTTCTAAAATCTGGTTTTGAAAATTTGTTTTCGAACATTTTACTTCTCAAAATTCTGCACATATCGTTACAAAAATGCAGATTCTTAAAATTCAGCTTTTTTTTGGTTCTATTTTACACAATTCTGATTTTCAAAATTCTTCTGGCTAAGATTTCCATGCAAATCCATGTTTTTCCACGGTGCAACATTTAGAAGGCGAAGACCAAATTATCTTTACGAATATGAAGTTTCCTTTAAAATAGTATTCTATTGAAAGAATTTTGAAAATAAAAAAAAATTACCCCGGCAAAATGTTGTCCTCAACCAATTTATGAACTTAGTTCACCTTTTATGTGGTTTTGGTTTACTCTCAAATGGGATTTTGTGTTCGAATATCATAAAATGAGGGGGTAAGTCTTATACGACCTTGAAATAAATTTAAACATTCATCAAAAACTCTTGGCTGACCATAAACAACTATGGAATTTAATTGGCCATTTATGAGGTTATAGTAACCTTTGAAATGTTGGATAAATTTTCCTTGTTCTTGAAAAATCATTGAAAATCTATAGCTGACCAGGTTCTGAACACACACTTTTCTTGCGAATATCCGATATTTTTTTGAGCTACTAAGATCCCAGAGCTTTATTTCAATTTAAAAAAGTATTTATCGGTATGTTGGTACGCAAATGTGCTTTCTAAAAAATAAATATCAACTGTGTTCGAGTGATATTGACCATTTGTTTGGACTTTTCGTACCAGTAGTAATTATGTAATTGATATTTTGAGCCGTTTTAGAGAAAAGTTAGATTTTTCTTAGATTAAATACATGTAGGTACAAATTTGCGCTGCGGATACGAGTTGAGAATTTTGAAATAAATAAAAGACTTCTTGCCCTCGTGCAAGAATTATAATATATTTGTAATTATTTAAAATTTATTTAAATAAAGGGTTTTTCAACTGGGACGCTACAAAAGTAGAGCAACAGGGACAGCAAACGACGCCATATTTCTTGCCGTTCTTTTGACATTTCTCTTCAGTAAAGTTTGTCATTTCATGATGGAAAGATATACGAGCCAACAACGAGTCGAAATTATTAAAATTTACTACCGAAATTCGGAGTCAGTGGCCTCAACGTTAAGAGCGCTACGTCCAATTTATGGTCGTCAATACGTCCTAGCAGATCAACAATTGAGCGTCTAGTGGAAAAATTTGAATCCACAGGCACAGTACAAAATGTTCCCGTGCCAGTGAGATAAAAAAGTGACCGTAGTGTCGAGAATATTGCTGCCGCTGAGGCTTAAGTTGCAGAAAGCCTAAATGTGTCTCTCACACGTCGTTCTCAAGCGTTGGGCATCTCTGTGACGTCGTTGTGGCGAATTTTGCGAAAAGATCTTGGCCTACATCCTTACAAGATTAAATTGACGCAAGAACTGAAGCCGCTTGACCACCAGAAGCGTCGTATGTTCGTGAATTGGGCTGAGCAACAACTTGAAAATGATTCTGATTTCAATCGAAAAATCATCTTCAGCGATTCTGGCTGAATGGCTTCGTCAATAAACAAAATATGCGGTATTGGTCAGGCAGCAATCCACACGTACTCCATGAGTCATCATTGCATCCCGAAAAAATTAAGGTTTGGTGTGGTTTATGGGCCGGCGGCGTCATTGGGCCGTACTTCTTCCGTGATGATCAAGACTGACACGTTACTGTGAATGGGGATCGCTACCGTTCAATGATAACCGAATATTTTTCGCCCCAATTGGATAATATGGACTTGGAGGACATGTGGTTCCAACAGAACGGTGCCACAAGCCACACAGCGAATGTCACAATCAATTTATTGCAAACCAAGTTTGGAGAACGTGTTATCTCACGAAATGGTCCAGTCGCTTGGCCGCCTCGGTCGTGCGATTTGACGCCGTTAGACTATTTCCTGTGGGGCTACGTCAAGTCTATGGTCTATGCCAACAAGCCAGCGACGATTGATGAACTTCGTACGAATATCGAAAGTGAAATTGCAGCAGTATCGGCCGATTTATGCTTGAAAACAGTGAAAATTGGGTTCAGCGTCTGGACTTCTGCAAGCGTGCCCGGGGTTGCCATGCAAAAGAAATCGAGTTTCATTCATAATGGCATCGAACGTTCCTTCACAGGAATAAAGAATTTTATTGATATCAAAAACCGGTTTTGTTTTATATAAAAAAAAAACTTTTGTAGCGCTGTTATTGAAAAACCCGATACCTTAAAAAATTCTATACTGTTATAAATTGTGTATGGTAGCATTTAAAAAAGTTTGGTATATTACTTCAAGAGTAGGTAGATGTAGAGTGTAGACCATACCTACAACAGTACCTACACAGGTTTTTATAGTAAAAGTATTAGATCCATTCCGGTTATATGGCAAAAATTCTTATTTTTGTAGCAAAGAAATATAAACAAAATTTCCTTCAAAAAGTTATCTTCTAAAAATCTTAAGTAGCTTAACAAGTATTAAAAGTTTTACGCAAGTCGCGTCGAAGATAGTGAACCTAAAAACCAAGATATTTAATTTTCCAATCTTTGTATTTTTATTAAAAATTTAATTATTGCTTTACTTATTATCTGCTTTATTGTATTTCCTTTTGTCTTAAGCCAATTCTTATAAAAGTTTCAAAAGTCAATGTTAAAATGTTTGTTTTTGCCATTTTTGTCAAGCATGGAGCAAACAAAAACTTTTTATATATAATCATCAAAGTTGTTGAGACAAGTATATGGTCATTCGACCATAGATCTATGTCGTTGAGAAAAATTAAAATAATCCCAGAACCTAAAGCAAAACTAGACAGAGCTATTATATATCGTATACAAACGTATACAAACTTAGCAACACGAACCTACAGGAAAATAACTGCATCATACCCAGTAGGTATATACATATAGAAACATTATGTATGTTTATACGAAAATGAAAGAGTAGAGAAAAGCATGTTAAGGACATTTCCTTGATGACGAAATTCCACAATATAGTATCAACACAAACCCGTACTAAACATACGTTGTACATCATTTTTTTTTAAATCTCCCGCCAGAATAGTTCTTCATAAATCTCTTTAAACAGGGTGATTCGTCTGAGATGATAAAATGGTTTGGGTATTATGTTTAAAAGATTAGGGCAGGAAAATCGTCGTTTGTTAATAAATATTTGCAAAGTAAACGTCCTAGAACCATCTGGTTTTCAGTGTTCGATTTAAATATAATAAGAGCATTGCATATTGAAATCCAAAATTGTACTTAAGTACGTACGATTTTCAAAAAAAAAAAAAAAAAAAAAAAAAGTTTAAAAGAAAACACTGTTCCACTTTTATTCAAAAATTTTAGTTTGAAAACATATTTGTCAAAAACTATTTACTAAAACAACTTGATTTGAAAATAAAATAAAAGAATGGATTTCTGGCTTTAAAAAAGCTATATAACATAATATTGTAAGTGTTGCCGTTGTTAGTTTTTTTAATTTTATTTAGATTTTAATTAAATTTTAGGACTGGCCACGAGACGAGACTCTGCGAGACTTTTGTAAAGTCTCGTCTCCCTCTCGTTAAAATCGAAAATTTTCAGTCTCGTCTCGGTCTTGTGTCAGTCTCGTGTAATTTAGTCTCGTCTCCGAAAAATGCAATTTCCGGACAACCTGTTGATTTTTGAAACGAAATATTTTTGATTATACGTAGTTCAAATATGTGCAGAAGAAAATAAACATTTAACTGATTAGACTTTCGGTCCAAATATATGTACAGTCTCGTCTCGGTCTCGAATGCTTCAAAGGCAGTCTCGTCTCGTCTAGGTCTCGTCACTTTTCTCGTCTCGTGGCCAGCCCTATTAAATTTGTATTCCCTTCTAAACGGTAGGAAAGTTTTTAGTTTTTTTTTTCTAATTTTTACTAAATTAAAACGAATCACCCGGTTTATGTGCAATCTGTAAATTTTTCTTGTGTCGTGTCATTTATCAAACAAGTGGAACGAAATAGACGTTGAAGGACTATGCCCAGGGGAAGGTTCACAACAAAAAGACGTCGTATAAAATAAGTCGAAGAATATACAACATTCATACTCGTACAACCAGGAGAAAGAGGAGAGCAGCATTCGACTACCAGTGCGGTGACGGAAACCAAGCAGAAGATAAAACCGCTCGTTAAACGTCCTTAACAAGGACAACACAAGAAAAAGAACAAAAACAAGGACGTTCACAATGTCATCCGACCAACTTAGCAAAAGACTACAAAACCCAAAGAAAACGGTTGAAACTATCTTGGGCAAAACCAAAGAAGCTCCGTATAGAATTTCTTGATGTATTTCGATGCACAAGCATCAAATGTGCAACGTCAAAGTGTGTATATACTTTCACAATTCGGAGAAGGATATCAAAAACTTGAAACTCTGCATGGATACTGGAATTCTGGGTTAAAGTCATGAGGAGCGAAAGAGCTTATATACTTTAAGTTCTAAATCTATACAAACACCAGAACCAGCAAGGATACATTTTGGATTTGTTTGTTGTTGTTCTGCCAGCTGTTAAATAATTTAATGAAGGGTTTTCTTTCCGTCCTTAGCGATGGGCATTCATCTTATTAGTCCTTATCCCTTCTGTCTGTGTGTCTGTCTGTGGGTAAAGTACTGTGAAATATAAATGAATTCATCGTCTAGCTGGATTAAATGAGTGGCTTCAGTTTTCATTTTCAAAAGTTCTGTTTGTTTTTTTTTTTACAGAAATTGAATTTTCAGTTGGTATAGGAGCTCGTGTCGAACTTGTCATTTTTTTTTTTTGTTTGCTTTTGATTTTGTTTTCTTTTTTTTTTTGTGGTATTTTTTTTTTTTTCTTTTTTCTTTTGTTCTATTAATATTTTTATTTCTTTTTCCTATTTTGAAGCAACTTTGTGTATTTTTATTACTCTGACGTCCTGTCAGTTAGTAAAATGTATTTATCTTGCAACATCTTTGTCATGTCGTTAAGGGTAGGGGTGTGGAGGTTGCACGGCGAAGTGGGGGGGGCAGGTTAATGATGACATTAATGTCACAAGATTTTTGAATGCACTCAACCGGAAACTGTTTGTATAAAAAATGAATGAATGAATATTAATCATTATTTTCTATACTTTAATATGAAAAATCTCCAAATAGAATAAAAAAAAATACATATTGAATTTCGCGATTTTTGAACTCATCACTCTGTTGGGTCGTTAAATCGTCGTAATAAAAATAAATGCACGAAAAGGAAATGAGTTGAGTCATTATAAATATTCTTTTTATTAACTGAGCTGATTTGAGTTTAAATAATAAACATTGTTACTTTTTATGAGCATTTTCTAATTGTACAAAAAAAAAATGATGATTTATATTTTATCCGAGTAAAATTATAAAAATTTCTGATTTTTAAAAGGTGATTGCATGTAATTGGCACCCGAACTTTCGAAATTGACAAAGCTGCCAATTGCAATCGTTTGTCTACGTTTGTTCAATATTTAGAGTTATTTTGTGCACGCAGCGTTTTTTTTTTATTAGCACTTTAATAAAATTTACGGAAGCTAGCACCCCCGATATCTATCTATATATATATATACCTATATAAAAGAGAAATGTCGTCCGTGTGTGCGCCCATAACTCGAGAACCGATCGTTCGATTTTCACGATTTTGGGTTTGATGCATTCGTATTGGTCCAAGGAAGGACAAAGGATACTGGAGGAAAGTCCCGGAAAATATGCAGGAAAATTAGAAATCCGGGAATATCTTGTTTTTAGTGCACAACTCGAGAACGGATACTTCCATTTTCACGATTCTGGGCTTGATGAATTTGTATTGGCCCAAGGAAGGACAAAGGATAATGCAGGAAAATCCCCGAAAATTTCCAGGAAAACTGAAACGGGAAGATCCTGATTTTCACAATTTTGGGAATGATGGGTTCGTGTTGGCCAAAGAAAGGAGTGTTAGGCCTCCTGTTCGTTTCGTCATTCAAAGGACAATGGGCAAATTGGGCCCAGCACCAATAAGAACGGACTTCATATCGTATACAGGCACATGTTTATGCTTTCATTATCCGTTAACCGTTTGTCCAATTTCGCTGTGTGACAAAAGTTATTTATTTTTGAATAAAATGAGTTTTAGGGTCACATTTCCTTTTTTTCATAGTTTTTCTTTAATATTTTGTGTATTTCTCGCTCGATTTAAGCCATTTTTTGGAATTAAGTTCTTTGAATCCATGGCACACTACTTAAATATTTTGATATTTTTAAAACTATTTTTAGAGGTCGCAAGCATCAACTTTATGCAAAAAGCAGTTTTTTGAGTGTTTAAATTGTAAAAATTACAAATATTGGTTTTAAAATAATATTTTTGATGCCAAAATCATCTCTCAACTCATTTTATTCAAAACTAAATAACTTTTTTTTACTCAGCGAATTTGGACAAACTGTTAACGGATAATGAATGCATACACATGTGCCTATATACGATACGAAGGCCGTTCTTATTGGTGCTGGGCACACGCTCCATACATTTTAGCCCATTGTCCTTTGAATTGGACTTGCTATTGCGTTCGGTCAGATAAAATAAAATGTAATAATTTCTTTTTTTTTTTTTTAATTTTCATTGTGTTCAAAGTACGTATATTGGAATAGCGGCTAGGTTGTTGGTAGGCGGTCGAACGCTCATTCTGCATTGCAATTGCCTGCAAGTAGATGAAGAATCTACATGCAACATTTTAAAGAACTCTACTTTGGCGAAACTATTGCAGTGCTTACCTGGAACGAGTGCACAATGGCTCACAAACGTGCATTGGGAGCCCTGAATTGCACGCTGAAAGATTTACGAAGTGACAACCGACGTTTCGGTGGTGGAATGATTTAGCTGTCAGGCGATTTCCTTCAAACGCTACCTGTCATTCCAAGATCAACTTCAGCAGATGAATTGAACGCTTGACTGAAGGCATAGCTTTTTGGCATTACGTGAGAATTAAAATTGAAAACAAACATGCGAGTTGCTTTACGAAATTATCAGTTCGCTGCAGAGTTCTCTAGGCAAGTTTTTGGAGATGGGATTCTAGTGGACTAAGTCGCCAAACGTATTGATTTTCCACCGAATTTTGTCCACTTTACAACAACACCGTAAGAGCTCATCACGAATGTTTTGTAGAAAAATTGCATGTAATTTTCGTTGTCAAACTTTTTAAGTTTGGATGCAGTCATTGCTAAGTAAATTGGTGTCTATGACGATTTATATATGTTCAAAATAACTATAAAAATATCTAAATAAATAATGTTGATGTGTTTTCAAACCAAAATGGTGTCGCGTTTCGGCCAACCTTCCGCTTTTTTACTGAAGTGGTTTAAATTACCTACTTTTTTCGTTTTATTCTCGGGCACGTACAAGTACAAAGTGGTAGGTTTCCCGCCACGTGAGACGCCACATACAATGAAACTTGTGAGAAATATGGGACTTCAATATTGATGCCATAAACATTTAGCACAAATCAATGGATATTCGGAACCCTTCTTAATGTTCAACTAACTGCTGGATGCAAAACAAAAACTCTTCAAATTGAATTCACTGATCCGGCATTCTCTTAGTCGAAAATGACTGTATACTGAGAAACAATATCATTATAATTGAAGGAAATCAGGTTATGATCAGCATCTTCAAATCGTACATAATAAGCTTTGGGACATATCCTCAATTGCCAAACCCAAGAATCCTCACGAACATAGCTCTGGAATCGCTTCCAATATTCAACAACAGTCTTCTAGAACGATTAAACCATCTCCAGATTCAACACTCTGGCCTTACAACATCAAGGTCTATCCAAGCTGAACGTGACACTCTATTCTCCAAAAGCATTCATCACCACTTCGTTAGATATTTCACTATTTTATTATCAATGAGCTTAGGAACTATTAGCAACCTTCGAAAGGGAGTGACCTCAGCTCCTAATTCCTCACCAGATCCACAAACTCGAAAACAATACAATGTCAACGTAAAATGAGAACACAGTTGATTTTGACCAATTCAACGCAGGGAAGTATGTGAAGCAGCAGCATAAAAAAACAGTTACCAAGTCTTGGCAACGACAATATTCAGAAATGGGTACAATTGAACCACGGTGGTGGATCGTTGCATATTTTGAATTTACCTATATAAATTATTATTATTGTTCATATTATTTATTATGCAATGAGTAAATTCTTTGTAAGAAATTAATTTTATTTTCAATAAATAAAAAAGAGGCATATGAGCCAACAATAAAATTCATTTAAATATCAACCGTTTTGACTATAAGCTAGAGTTAAACTGGTGGACCGATTTACTTCAAAATAAGTAGATATTTAGCGCTTATGTGCAATTCCCTAGAGAAGAAATTCTTATTTTTGTTCTAGCTCATATCAAGCTTCTTCTTAACGGGTTGAGGTAGCAAAATAATTTTTTTGTTGTCGATAATTACTTTTAATATACGAAACTGGTTGGAAAACGGGAAAGCAAATGTTGAAGAACAAAATAAATTAGAATGATATCTTATTGCAAAAAATTTTATATTTTTGAAAAGGTTAAAAATAAAAAAAAAAATTATTGTTTAAAGAATTTTTGATCCAGGATTTTTCTTGCCAAAGGAAACTAAAAAAAAAAAATTTTACATCATTATAGCTATTAGATGGAGTTTGCTTCCGACTTTCGAAATGGGCAAATCTGGTAATTGCAATGGTTTGTACATCGTTTGTCTACATTTTTGTACAAGTTTTCGAATTGTTTGCAAACGTACCGTTTTTTGTTGGCATTTTGAAACAATGTACGAATGTTAGCACCCGTAAAATATAATTCTGTTGATATTTTTATTTCTATTTTAATGCACAAATCTAAGAAAATCGAAAAAAAATATGCAATCACCGAGCGAACTTCGTTCTGCCCAAATGCGTTAATGTAATGAAAATAATAATTCGGAGCCTGGAAATATCAATGGCGACGTGTTTCAATCAAACCGCAGTGATTTACGTGTCGGTCAACCCGCTTTTTCACTGAAGTGCTTTATGGCAGACAACGTTTTTTTCGTTCTATACTCCACCGGCTACACTTACAAAGCGGGATGTTTACTGACACGTGAGCACGCCACATACAATTTGAATTTCGTCAGCATCATTTCTATTGAAGTCACAATATCTCGCGACTTATGACTCGTATTGAAAAAAGTTTTATATTTTTTTGAAGAGAATATTATGATATTTAAACTGAGCGTAGAATTTTTTTTCGACAACTTGTGATTTTAAGAATTAAAAAAAAACAGTAATTTGAACTTTTTGTCAAACTTTAAAAAAAAATTATATTTTTAAAACGGCTGTTTTTAAGAAAAAAATAAAAAAAATTCTTCTTGGGATTCACATAATGTACAAACTTTGTTCAGATGATTTCAAAAATTTGAACCGTTTGGAGTTACATATACGTAAAAAACGACCATTTTCGACATTTAACGTTTTTTGAAGTGTCGATAACGGTGGGTCGTAAGAAAAAAATAGTCATAACATTTTTGTTGGCAAATGACATAATGCACTGGTTTTTTATAAAAGACTTTTCGATAGCATATACCGTTTCCGAGTTTTATTCGAAAAACTGATATTTTCGACATTTAACCTTGTGTAACTATTTACGCGCTCACAATTTGGTAATTGACTTTCGTGACAGTATTTCTTTGGCCAAAAATAAAGACAATTGCGTTTAAAAATCTTCACTTGGATTTTTTTTTGGCAGAAGAAGTACAATTTGACTGAGCTATAAGCCCTCAACTTTCGAGTTATTTATTAATCCGTTAATTAACTAACGTTATTAATCCGTTAATTAACTAACGTTAGAACTTATAACTATTTAAATACAATTTTAATACACTTAATATTACCTACAATATAAATACAAGTATAACTACAATGAAATGTTGAAAAAGTTTTCTTTAAATTTTTTACTTTTAAAATTGTCGTTTATAGAAGTAATTAAATAATAATAATTATTGAAGACTGATATCAATTGATTTAAAGGACTATTCACACCTTAGTTTGTTCTGCTGAATAACGGACATAATGGCAATTGTGTTCTTATGCTAGTTAGACTGTAGCTGAAATTTAAACAAGTTGGACAAAAGCTGGTACCAAGTTGTATTCGTTTTTTTTTTTTAATTATTACAAGCTGACCCGGCGAACTTCGTTCCGCCTGAACTTCATTAATGTTATGAAATTAATAATTCCGAGCATGCACAATGTTGTTTCATGTAATTCGGTCATGAATAACAATGAAAATAATTAAAAAGTCTTGAACTTCTTACTGTGATTCACAATAAATATAGAAGTATGTGCATTTCTGACACTTGAACCTGAATGTCTGTGTGAAATAGATGATATACAAAATACAGGCACTTGAAACCTGAATTAACATACAGAAGAACAAACCGACGAAAGAAATAAAAACCTCGATTTTCACGAAATCAATATGTACTTAAGCATGTAAACGTATCTTCTCCATTGACGTATTACATTGTCATAGGAATCATAACTTAATACAGATATACTGGTCAAATGCATTGTTCTTTCAATACATATTCGTCAGAATATTAACTTTTTTTAGTGTCTGATAAAAGCAAAATAGTTTGAGAATCAAGGGACACCCTTATAAACAATCGTTACTCGTTAGAATTATAATATCACATACCCTATGTTTAAAGCTCATTAAAATAAAGAACGCTTTTAGTAACTTTTAAAAGCTTTCAAGTTTTATACCTATTTAAGAATCTGAATAAAAGCTCTGTATAAGAACTTTAAGTTGTTTCTTCGAATAAAAAGAGCAATTAAGCTTTTCCAACGGCAAGAGAAAATTGATGAAAGCTTTTTTTTATTAAATTTTTATAAAAACAAACAGAACAGCTCACTGATTGCAATTTGTTTGTGATAATACAATTGTTATCTTTTTTCTTGTAAGATAACTTGATTGTTTATATTATTTTGGGTTTTTTGTTTGGCATCATTTCGGCAATTTTGGTGGAATTCGTATAAGATCATCTACATTTATAGCTGCTGACATGTAGGTAACTCACATATCAAATTTTTGAAATGGATTTTTTAAGAAAACTGGGATGGAATCGGCTAAGCTGATAGTTTATTATCAAATTTTTGATTGTCGTTTTGACGATTAATTTCTCTATCTTTGTTGAATTGATAGAGACAGCTATCTTAAAAACGACAATACACAAAAATTTTTAATAACAACAGCTATTTGTTTCCACCCCTGCTTATGTAGGTTCATATGTATGTTTTGAAGAAAAAGAGGTGTAAGAATATTTTAAATCGATTGCTTACCGTTATTATCATCATCGGTATTAGCAATAAGCTTACCTGAAAATAAAAAAAAGAAAGGAAATGTTTTATAATAAAAATAAAATTAAATGACTTGTTGAATGATGTCATGCATAATATTTGAATTGTACTAACAAATTGTAAACACCATTTTTAACCTTCCTAAGTCTATGTCTACCTTTGCGCATCCCAAAGGCTAATAAATTAAATGAAAACATGGTTCTATTAGGTTTTCCTCTCAAGAGTATTTTTGAAGCGTTACAAAAATTTGTTCTTGTATCTTGATAGTTTTAGCGAATAAGTTTGGCAACGAACAGTATAGTGTGGCAGATAGTAATAAACTGTAATAATCAGTAGTAACAATTTGAAGGTTATGTCCATTGTCCGTGTTCCATGAAATGTACAGGACATGATGTTCACAACCTCGTTAATTAAGATACCCACCTTAGAGTCTTGAACACAACAATAAATCACTTGCGAGGTATTTTCTTAAAAATCTTAACGAATGTGGGTTTAGATTAGTTTCATTTTCGACTTTGTCATCGGGTCCTTAGTTAGAATATGGCGAAGGTTGTATTTGGAAAAAATGTGTTCTCTTATAAAGGGTCCGCCATCTAAGGTTTTTTTTTTTCAACTAGTGCTTATTTCGTGAATGGTAATACTTAGCTCATGTCTGATTTAACAGATAATTAGTTTTTTACTTCCGCTGAACGAATATGTTTGTGCATACGCTTGAACAACGCTGGAAAATATTGCGACATTACTTTGCCGATTTTGCCAAAAAAATCATCTTTTCAGATGAAGCTCATTTTGATCTTGGCGGGTATGTAAACAAGCAAAATTGTCGCATTTGGGGCACAGAAAACCCGCACGCATACATTGAAAAGCCGATACACCCAAAATGAGTCACTGTTTGGTGCGGATTTTGGTCCAGAGGCATAATTGGGCCATTTTTCTTCAACTGAGCAAGGAGTGGCCGTTACAGTCAATGGCGATCGTTATCGGGCCATGTTTAACGAACTTTTGTTCACAAAAATTGAAGAGGAGGATATTGGCAACATTTGGTTTCAACAGGACGGCGCTACGTGTCACACAGCCGAAGCTACACTCGATGACGATGATGCATTTTCAAAAAAAAAAAAGTTATTTAGCGGACCCTTTAGTTTACATTATGACACTGTTTTGGCTGGAGGGACTTAGGGAGGGACATAGTTTATTATAGATTATTCTTACTTTAATTAAATCGACAGAAAAGGCTTAAAATTGTCGTCCATTTTGACATTGAGATCCCATTCGTTGGGTTCATTGGGGGAGTTCAGCAAACAAAACACCCCGCAGCTAATTAGCGGGGTATTGCAAGTGGACCATGAGAGAACAGAACTTCTGAAAAATTATTTGAGTTAGATGGTTTCTTGCTTTGTTAGATCTTTATTGTTGTAAGTAGAGCTCTTGACTCCAACCGGATAGTACCCGCTATGACAGGGTTACTGTTTATTCCAGTATTACACGGATATTCCAGTTTCCGGTATCCGTTTTCCGCGGTTACGAACCAGGTACCCGGGTACCTAAAACATGAATGGATACCAAGTAATGTATCAAGTCGGAATTATATTTGTTTTAAAAATTAAGACTTAGTTTTTGAGACAAATTTTAACTGAACTTTTTTTTAAATAACTGGATTGTTCGAGTTAATTTTATTTGATAAGAGTTCCCTCTAGTGGAAGCTCTTAATAAGTATTTAAAAAGGTCACAAAAAGAGAAAATAATTTTATTTTAGTCCCCGAAATGTGGCTCCGAAATCGTAGCACCGTAATTGGTCAAAAAAAACGTCAAGACTTTCAGAAATTAGGAAATTTTTAGCACTTCATTTGTGGGACATTCGCAAAAAAAAAGTATGCCATTCGAAAAGCCACCAAGTTGGCATAAAAAGTCAGCTAGTGGCAGTAATTGGTCCGACATTAATTTTCTTTATACATTTTTGTTAAGATTTTTCAAGGTCAAAGCGATTTTTTAGCACCACATTTTCGGGATATTAAAACCAAATATATACCATCGAAAGGCACTAAAACCATATAAAACGTCAATGAGTTTCACTAATTGATTGATAAGCCATATATTTTTTTTTTTTATAAATTTAAAAAAAAAATTCAAGGCCGTATAAGACTTTAAGCACCTAATTTTTGGGATATTCGAACAAGAAACAGACCATAAGAATTTTACCAAATCCACATAAAGGCCAACTTATTTCAGTAATTGTTAAGCAGCATTTTTTTAAGAAGTTTTAAAGTTTTTTTTTCAAACAAAAAAAAAACTTAAAAACGCATATACAAAAATCTATGACTGACCAAATACTGAAACGAGCTGACCTTTTATGAGAATTTATTACCCTTTCAGATGTTATATATTATATATTTTTTTTTTTTTTTTTTTTTTTTGAAAACTCCATAGATGAGGTGCTAAAAGCCTTATACGGCCCTGAAAAATAAAAACTTTGAAAATTCATTTAAAAAAAAACTATGACCGATTAATTACTGTAATAATTTGACCTTTTATGAGGATTTGGTTGACTTTCTTATGGTGTGTTTTTTGTTATAATATCCCTTAAATAAGGTGCTTAAAGTTTTATACGACCTTGAGTTTAATTTTAATAAATATTATAAGACTGGGTAAGTTGGCCATTCCTATCGTGCGTGTCGTTCGAACACACGAATTTTTTGAAATTAAAAAAAAACACCGCTTATGTGTTCTTCAGAGAGGCCTTAAGTAATTCTTCAAGATCAACCTCAAAAAAAAAATATTTTTTGACATGGAATGATAGAATGTTTGTGTAAGACCCATTTTAACCCAACGTGATATTTATTCTATATATTTCCATTCATAGTATCCCGTAGCGTAATGGTAAGCAAGTTGGACTGTCACGCTGGAGGTCTGGGTTCACTCCCCAGCCTCGTTCACCTAAAACCTATACCTACAGTTTTTTTTTTTTGCAGGGCTACTGCTTCTTGCGAGGAATGGACAAATTCTCCAAGAGTATCACCTTTCATGAATAAGGGCTTCTCGTCCTGCCGTTCGGATTCGTCATAAAATTGTAGGTCCCTTCCATTTCCTGTCGACACGCGCACAGAAATATGTTTGCGAGTTGTTAGTCACTAGGCCCTAGTTATTCAGGAGCCGTTGCGCCACCCAAAATATTTATTATTTTTTTCATTCATACATTTTCTTTAATTACTTAATTTTAGTTGAGCTAGAAATAATTCAACTTTAAATAAAACGCATGACCGGTGGAACTAATTTAGCCCTGATTAAATTGTGCTCGTAAGTGTGTGAACATTCATCTTAATGTCACGAGAATAATTTCCTACTCTTCTAAAATCACCATTATAGTCCCTCTACTCTCTACGTACATATGTATGACGTGTGTACGTTCTTGGTAATGTTTTTTTTTTTTTTTCATTTTTCTTTTTGTTTGCTACTGAAGTATAATATTCTCTTCAAAGGATAATATTTCACCAGAGCGTAAATCCTTAGCATCAAGCCCATGACCATGATGACGAAGATAAATATACACCACAAGTTTAAATTTAACTCACTTCCTATGAATATTACATTATCTATATATGGCTATATTCAAGCTCTACAAATTCGTTGTTGTTGTTGTTGTATTTTTCTTGATATAAATATGTTGCGCTGTGGGTCTACGTCATGAATCCAGAGCTTCACCGAGGTAATTGTGACAAGGATTTTGTATATTTACATGCTTGGCCATATATACATGCACAGAGCACACAGATCCGCTTGCTTCATAATGGTTTTAAGCTAAATAAATGAACTTAATTTCATATAGTCCTATGGAGTGCGAGTATCCAACATGATGCGGAGTAATGCTCCCAATGGCCCAAGATGGCCTTCCACTCTCATTCCCTTAAAACATTGTTTCTGTAAATTGATGCTGGTTTTGGTGGTGCTTAACACAGTTTTATTCATCGTTTGCCCGCCCCAAAGGGACTCATTTGACTCTATTTTTCCAGTTTCTTCATAAGGATGGACCCTCCTTTTCTTGGTTCTATATATACGCGAGTAAATATATCTATATTTTCTGAGAAAAGAAGGACCTTTATAACGAAAATTTACTTCACTTGCAAAAGTTATAGCTGTGGGGATGATGATTCTCAAGCGATTGGGTTAATTGAAACGAATATTGCTTTTCAGTTTGGTTAGATCGATAAGACCAAAAGCCAACAACACACACCCCCATACAAGTCCTTTGAGCGGGTGTCAAGTTCAATGGTTACGAAATATACTCCGTGTACCATATACATACACACAAACAGCTAATTGCATGATAAAAGGTTCACCCTTCAGTGCGGCCATAGATGTTTTTATATATGTGTATCAAGGACACTCGAATAAGATGTGCGATAAGTGTTTCGTCTCAAATTACCATGGTGAACAATTTTGTTTTCCTTATAATGGTTAATGTGATGGACAACACAGAAGGTATACTTTATTTTATCTGCACTCAACAAAACTCTAATGTGTGTGTGTGTGTGTGCATATGGGCTCACCATTTTGTGTTTGGTATATTCTGCCCTGAAGGATGTTTGTTTATTTTGCTATTCTTCTATTTTTTTTGTGAATGAATATGGAATTAGATTATGAGCTTAATAAGTAGACGAAAGGTTTAATTAGATGTAGATAAGCTTAAAATAAAAGGACATGTTTTTGAACAATATTTTATCTTTATGTAGTGAACTTACATACAATTTCGAGGTTTTAATTAAATCTAACATTAAGATGATGAAAAGTTAAAAAAAGAAGTTTTTTTTGCCATAATGTTCGCATTAGATACCTAATTCCGACGCAATACATTTTTTGTTTTTATTTTCTCAGGAACAGCTTTAATTATTTTGATTAAACATCGCACTTAAGAATCTTAAGGAAATCATAATCAATGTAGATTAAAAGGGGGTTTTCGTAAAAAAAAAAAAAAGTAATACGGAAATTGCCATATGGATTGAAAAATATCTCCTCGGGTGAAATATTCTATCAGGTTTTAAAAAATTGCTTCAGGTGGTTTTAAAACGATGAACAAAATGCACGAAAAACTTTAAATATTGATCTAATTTATTCTATGTTTATCTATTTGAAGCATTTTTTGTTGTTACAATGGGAAGCAATGCAAAGTTAGCCAAATTTTATATTGAATGAAAAACTCCACGGTTTATTTTATATCTTCAACTTGTTAATTCAAAAAAATCATTTTTTTTTTCACTTTTATCCAAAAACTTAAATAAATAAATACCAACATAAATATTTAAATAATAACTACCATCTACAATTTATTCTCTTACTCATCAGGAGAAAATTTTTATTTATATTTAAACTTAAAACAAAGCAAATCAGAGTTTATATGGGAAGAGCGTGTGGTGTCATTCAGATATTATCATTTTGTAATCATACCCTTGCTAAAATTACGCTCGTATCTGTTGAAAATATCGGTTAAACTTAAAATAATAACACATAACAGATCAGATTAAAATTCCCACAAAAAAAAAAACAAACAAAAATTATATTTTGCATGAAATGAAGGAAAACGAAAAAATAGTAGGTACGTATACGCCACAGTGTCCATTGTTGGACTGATTTATCTACTTAGTTATTTGAATGTTTCATTTCAATGAAAAATCTTTTATTAATTAACATTTTTTTAAATTTCACATTTGTAATCAGTGCAGCTTTTGTTTCATGGATTACATTTGGCTTAATCTTTAGAAGGATTTGTCAGAAACATTTTTTTTATTTTTAAACTTCTATTTTAATGAACGAACATTTTGTTTATTTGAGCTTAATTAAAATGGAAATTTTATTATCACATCATTGCATGCACTTGGTTATTTCAATATCTGTTAGTACATTGGTGCTAATATTAGAAATATGTATATTAGGGTGAGCGTTATTTAGTGTCATGTCGAAAACATTTGCTCCCAGGGGCGTATATTTTTTTACACGGTGAACAAAAAAGTACCTTTGAAATTTCAGTCTTCTATCTCAATATTTACCCGTACCTAAAATAAATTGAATTTTTTTTTCACATTTTAACAAAAAATAAAACATTTCTACCAACTTTCATCAACATACCAGTTTTAGGAGGGGTTCAATGGTATTTGTAATTGACTTTTCACTTTCACTCAAAAAAAACTCCCTTTTACCCCAAATATTTTGAGGGAATCTTTTGATTCTTATTTCTCATGGCAAATGAACCATGTGTTTTAACTTTCATCACCATACCGTTGGAACTCGGTTATGTTATGGTAGTTGCACTAACATTTCAGCAAACCGTTTATAAAAATAAAATAAATTTTTCCAGGGGTGTTGTATTGCATTTTGCACCCTTATCCGCCGATAGTTTTTTTTCACCCCCAGCCAGCGTGAAAGGGTTGGGAAAGGGACCAGAAAAATAATATGTTTTTATGAATTCAAGTATTCTGAATCCAATGAGACATTCCACGTCATCGTTCGATGTCTGGTTCTCGATTTATAGAAATTTATGTGGAATTTCGTTGTTATAACCTCGTAAGGAGGCAATCCTAATATCTCCGGTCTGCCAGTATTGCCACCGTGGCAAAACTTCTTAAAAGTAAATCGATCTATGTGGACTATTGGTGAATTAAAGCTTATCCCGTCAGAATGAGGTGCAAGGTTTAAATAAAAAAGAGAAACTTAAAACGCAACTTTTATTTTTCAAAAACGCAAACCTGACTGTTTATTTATTTTAACTCGTTTTGACAAAAGACTCACACTCGTGCAGGTCTCGCAATCTTTGTCTCAATCACTGTGTCAAGCGTTTTTCGTAAAATGTACGTCAGGTTATGCCAGGTCGTGATATCAATGCGAGTTATTCAATTGATTTCAATTGTTTACAAAAATTCGTACTGTTTTGATTTGTATTGCGTTTGAAGTACCGAACGGCCTCAATATGCACCTAGCCTAACTGCTATACAGATTTCTTTAGCCACTAAGGAAAATATTATTTTTCTAAAAAACGGTTCCAAGGAATTTGATAAAAAAGGGAGGTCTACTTTTTGATAGTTTTTTTTTTTTTTTTTTTTTTTTTTTTTTTTTTTTTTTTTTTGAAAAAATGTTTTTTTTTTGGTATTTCTCAGAAACGGTTCAGTTAATTTTTTTACGAAGAATCTTCTGAAAATTAAAAATAATATTTTATACAAAAATATTTAATAAATAATATTTTTTTTTTATTTAAAAAAAAATTTTGTTTGAAAACGACGTAGTATTTTTTTTTTAAACCTGGTATAAAATGAATTCTTTATATTTTATAAGATGGTTGAAAAATCATTTTCCTAAATCCAAGACTAACGGTGAACACTATAAAAACAGTTGAAAATCGGTAACAAAAAAGAATATTTTTCTTGAAACCCGCTCCCAGACTTTTGATAAACAAATATGTGCCGTCTTTTTTTATTACAATCTGATTAAAAAATCTACTTTTAAGAAAAAAAAATTTACTTTGCAATGCTATTAACAGTAAAACTAATAAAACCATTTTCAAATATTGTTTGTATGCAGAAGCTTCTCAAAAGCAAAAATAATATTACATATAAAAATTGCTGTTTCTTTTATTTTCGAAATTTCGTTTTTTTTTTTTTTTTTTTAAACGAGTCATAAAAATTGTTTCTTATTAATTTTCTAACTGGCTAATAATTACTTAAAATTTGCGCTCTAAATTTGTTTTTTTTTTTTATTTAGAAAGTATTAATTTTGTTCTCAATATTCAATTCCGTTTTCAATAAACTTTAAACCAAATGGTTCTACGTTTCAAACATTTATTGATAAAGAAATAAATTAGATCAGGAAAAAACAAGAACAAAACTTTGGGCCATCTAAGTTAAACATAGGTTTTATTTGAATTTTCGGACGTTGATTGTATTTTTGTAAGTTTATCATTTTAAAATATTTGAAGCTATTTGTGTAGTATACCAATTATCTTATAATAATATAAAACCAACAGTTTGTAGTTAAAATCGGTCTGTATTCATTGAGCCAAAATTGGCTTAAACTGAAGTTTAGTCAAACCTGGGTCTATCTGCGACTATGAATATGCCCCAATGTGTTTAACTAAAAATTGATTAAAGCATGGAAAATTAAAAACCAACGTAATACTTAATAACTCGAAATATTCAAACAAATATTCGTTGATTTTTTTTTTTTTTTTAATTTTGTTTCCAAAAATTTGAGTTTTCAAATTTAATTTTTAAAAACTCTACAATAAAACAACTTCATCTAAAGAAAATATTAAAGAATCCTTTTTTTTGTAGCTTGGAAAAAAAGCTATAGCTATACCTGATTGGAAAAAGACGGTAAGGTTTTAAGTTCAAAAATGCATTTGAAAAAAGTTTAAATGCTTTGGCAAGAATAAGGCTGAAACCAAAACGTCTTGGATACACATTTTTATAATCAGGTGGATATTTATGTTTTTTTTTTTTTGTGTATCATTCATGTGGTTATCACCTCCACCCTAAAAGTTGATTTTCGCGAATTTGAGGGGTTCTCTGGCAAGACGAAGGCTGAAAGTAAAACGCCTTGGACCTTAGTATTTGACAACAGTACACCATTCTCTATGATATTAATTAAAGTAGTTATCACTTCGACCCCAAAATCAGAAAATTTACCGTTTTCGAACGCCCACCCCCGACCCCAGCTGAAAAAAAAACTTTCCACACGGTTTAATTTAGCATAGTTTTGCGTATATCTACACATACACTCCCTGTCACTTGATTGAGGCCACTATTTTTTTCTCGATAAATACATGTAGGAAATATTTTTCCTTGAAATTTTTGATACGTGTGAGTAGGTAATTATATTTTGCAATAAAAAAGTAAAAATTTAAAGGGGTAACTTTGAAATTCCATAGGAATTTCCCAAATTATAAGAATGGACTGCAAAAATAGGTATAAAAAAATGCGTCACTTAATTGAGGCTACTTGAAAAATCTTTTAAAAAAGGATCAAAACTATAAAAATGTTTACTTGTTTTTGTTTTTAAACATTAATGTATTATGTTTTTGTCAATTAATAATGAGTATATCCGCCATTTTTTTATATTAGCTCTATTAGATGGTTTGGAATTAAATCATATAGTTTTTTGGAATAATCCATCGAAATCTGGCTCCAGGCAACGCAGTTAGCTTCGACCAAGACGTCCTTATCTCCAAACTGTCTACCAGTATCAGAAACTTTTCGAGATAGCCAGGCCCAAATGTTTTCGATGATGATTGATTCCGGTGAATAGGGTGACTATGGTAGAAGTCCAACGTTTTCCGACTGAATCCAGCTTCTAGCTACTCTGGAAGTATGGATGGGGGCGTTGTCTTGTTGGAATATCCAAGGTAGAGGTTCAAGAATTTGTTTAAGCTTTGGAAATCCGTTCATTGTTGTAGTTATAAACTCCAATTCAATTATTCCATAATAGGTGAAAGCTCCCCACACCATAACACCTGATGTATGGTTGTGATGTCTTGACAAAATAAGTTCTTCTTTTCTTTAATAGTGAAAATAAAAGTTGTTACCATCGGGTCCGTCAAGATTAAACTTTTTTACACCTGAAAAGACAACCTTTTTCAATGGCTTTCTACAGGCAACATGCTCCCTGGCGAAACTCATCCGTAGTTCCTAATGTAGCTGCCGTTGAACCGGTTTCTTTTTGATTTTCATACTCTTGATGTTACCACTGGTTTTAATAATCCTTAAAACCGTCGAAATACTGGCTGATACCCCACCTTTTAATCTTGTTGTAGGCACTGATAGTGTGCAATTTGAAGCTAGCCGCTGAATGAGTCGCTTTACTCGGATTGTTATTGCTTGAGATGTGTGTCCTTTTCGTTTTATTCCATAGTTTTCAGTATCTGCTAGATAGTTGTTGACAATGGTCTTTCCTTCTGTTCGGTCTCCTAGCTATTTCTCGGCCTGAGAATCCCAGTTCCTTTAAAGCATCTATTGATCCTCTTTCTGCTACTGTCGACGTGTTTCCAGAACCCATTTTAACTTGAAATTTGATATAAAATATAGTTTTCTATCCTTTCTTAAATATTTTAAACTTTTGTTTGAAAAAAAATTGGCGATGTTAACTTTTGCCAAGCAATTTTTGGAATGGCTTCAATCAAGTGACCCAACTTTTTATATCCATTTTTTGCAGTCCATTTACATAATTTGGGAAATTTGCTGCCGGCTCTTGGTCTATAAGTGTTGACGTTGGGTTTTAATATTTTTGTTCTATTATAATATTATAAAACATTTTAAAAAAAATGTCCCTCCCGTATAAGGGGGGCAATAGACCTTCCTCACTTACAATATTATTCTTTCCCTACTTACACGCTCTAAGTTTTTGTAGCTCATATGCGAAACACCCTGTAAATATGATGATTAAACATCTTTGAAAAGTCAATTTCCTATTTCCAGAGGGGAATTGAAGTATCTTAATTTTTTTCCTCTGAATTCTAAATTTAAAGATTTTGATCTAGTATTTTTACAGCTTTTTACTAGAGCTCAAGGAACCACCATTTTAATGACTTCCAAAAAAAAAAAAAGAAATAAATCGGGTGGCGCAACGGCTCGTGAAGAACCAAGGCCTAGTGACTAACAACTCGCAACCAACAACTCGCAACTCGCCTATCAACAGGAATGAAGGGACCTACAATTTTATGCCGAATCCGAACGGCTAGACGAGAAGCACTTATTCGTGACAAGTGATACTCTTGGAGGATTTGTCAATTCCTCGCAAGAGGCAGTAGCCCTGAAAAAAACTTTTTAGTTTTTAGGTGGACGAGCGTTTCAGTCGAACGCACTAACCATTACGCTACGGGCTATGACTTCAACACGTTATTAAATATGATTCACCTTAAAATATGTAATATACATAATATTTATAATTCGAATTTGGCATTAATGTCCCTACGGTTCAATAGCCTTGGAGTACCTACCTACAAAATACATACATTTAAATATGTGTTAATTAGTTAATTAGCATCTTTTTTTCTTACATGAAAAATAGCTCCTACAAAAAAAGACCATTTTTAAACCAATTATATAAAAAATAATTAATTTAATTAAAATAAACTCCCTGTGTGTCATATTTGCAAAAAACTTATATTAATTTTAAAACCCACTCTTGATTCTTCTGTCAAATAGTAAACCTAGTGTCATTCTAAAGAGTGGTTTTGGTCATTATCCACTAATGCATTGCATTAAACATAAAATATAAAAAAAAAAACAAACAACTCACACACATAATAACAACAATATTTATTTGTGTTGCAATTTAATTATCCTGATTTATTATTTATAGAACGCGAGGACCGCCTATTCCATTTCCATTTGTGCAAAAAAAAAAAAAAATTAAATAAAAAAAACAAGAACTCTCAACAGAAATCTAGGTCAATAGTTCCTATTTTATGTTTTGTACAAAATGCATACATCGTGGTTCGTTAATTCCCAGGAGCTTTGCATGCCTCAAGTGGCTATGGTTCAACCAACCCCTAAACGCAACGATTTCTGTATGCCATCAGTGGTGTTTGGTTGCAAGGATATAACCAACATTCAGGTTGTTCGCCCATCTCAAGTTATTTTCTGTTTATTTTTTTTTTCTTCTTTCTCTTCCTTTGAATGGAAATCAATGGTGAAAAAGGAGGCAGTTTCATCATCATGACTATTGAGGGCTCCCAATCTATGTGCTTGTTTAAAACCTCCCCTTCCCCACTCCCCCTTTCATAAAAATCAGTTGATTTATGAAAGATTTGAGTGCTCCTTGCGCAGACACACACACACACACACAATTTCAAGGAAATTAACGAAAAAAAAATGAAATCTCAAAAATTCTTATTGAGTGAGCAAGGCTTCAGGTCATATAATTTCCTTCCATCACTTGCTGGAACTCGACTTCATCAAAATAAAGTACCATCCACTACCATTCCTGCTCTTAACAAAGAAATTGAATAAGAAAATGGCTTCAACTTCAAAACAATTTTTTTTTTACCACCTGGATGGTTACACCTACAAAATCTGAGAACTTGCTTTCGAAAAAAGTTTTCTTCATAAAACGAATTTTTTTAACGAATCTTTGATTAATTATGGTAATTTCTGAGTAATTTTTCCACACCCAGTTTGTATTTAAGCATAAGCATCAGAGTAAAGGATTTTCCTTAAACCCATAAGTTGGTGATCCTTAAGTAATATGCTTATGAATGAGACTTCAAACAATTTCTTATACTTCTTACACAAGCAAGCATTTCTTAGGAAAAGGTAGAAGCTAGCTTCAAATATATGAAGTCACGGAATGCGAAAGTTGAGGGTGTGCTTAGCACAAATATTTCTTTGTGTATTATAAACAGAAAAAGGATTTTTCCTTTGAAACTCATGCAATTGACTACTATGAGAGTGAAAACATGAAATTTGTTTTATTTAACATGAATGAGTTCATAAATTAAAACAATTATACCATCACGATAAGGACAACGAACTTTAAGACATATGTGATGTTAGATATTATACATTTACCTTTATTATGTTGTAACTGTTATCAAGTCCTTTATAAAAAGCAACAAAGTTAAGTTAACGACTAAGTCACGTGATATTGTGCTATTCTTTCAAAATATTAAATGATTTGTGTAACAAAAATTAACAAGAACATAATAAAGATGTCCAAATTTACAATTTGAGTTGTGCTAAATTTTTTTGTTTGGACTGTCATGTTAATTAAATTTATATTTATATGTACACACTTTCAGAATAAAGGCGAAACCAATTATGTGACAAGAAGCTGAACTTAGAAGGAGACGACTTGCAAAAATATAATAGTGAAAAGCTGTGTCCATTTCATAAATCTAAAGACAATACGTTGTGATGAGTACAGTCTTTTTGTATTAACTACATTTTTATGTAACTAGCACATTATTATGTATGTAGTGAGTACATATTATTATTTCAATGTATTTAAAGTATAATTTATGTAGTGATACATATTAAAATATAATGAGTACCTACATATTACTATGTAATGAGTACATATTTATGTAATGAGTACATATTTATGTAATGAGTACATATTGTTATGTGATGAGTACATGGAATACGGCTGAAAAACTTAACTTAATACTTAATCATATGATCATCACTGATTGATAATCAACGGATATTCATAGGATTAATAAATACAAAATATTTATGGAATGAGTGCCAACAATTTACAAAGAAACTGTACTCACTATATAACAAGCATAAATTTATATAATTTGTGTATGGCCATTGAAGATTTATGTATATTTATTGAATCAGTGCATATATTAGAGCAAAGAAAGTTTACTCAATTCATAATTATGAACTTTTTCACATTGTCGAAACATATTTATGTAATGAGTCCAAAGAATTCTTTAATGACTACAGCATATTAGTAAATGTATGTACTCAGTATAGATTACATGATGTAATGAGTACAAACATTTATTCGGGTTGAAATTGTCGGAATGAATCATCACATGTGTTTTTTTTTATTTGGATAGCTGGAGATGTTTCTACATTAAATGAAGATTTTGAATACATGTTGCTTGTACTCAGGTGTGGATTTAATTTAGTCAGAAGCTATATCACTGTAGCTGATCATTAGTTATGCATCGATTCAGTCTGTATTTATTACATTTTTAATCAGCCAGCATCAGTCAACTCACCGAGGTTGGGTTTTATTTGGCACATCAACTGAAATGTAACCAGCGTACATTAACTGAACTCAGTAAATGCAGCTTTAATGGCAATTCCATTCAAACTTCAATTTCAATACAAATATTTTATTTACAAAATATGTACTGAGTGGAGTGCATACATTTTTCTCTCAGTGCATGTATTGTAGGCAGGATGATAAAATTAATAATGGGGCAATTTTCTAAAAAATTGACTAGAAATTGAAACAAATACGAACGACTGGATTGCACTAACTTCCTCTTGTAGCTAGGCCAGACGGTGTATAGTAATGGTTCAATAATATTTGTTTATATTTTAATATTTTAAGAATTGAATTTTGAAATTGTTTGTTTTAATACAAAAATGTGTAACAAAATAAAAAAATTAAAAATTATTAATTTTTTCTTGATTTTATTTTTTCGATAAGAAAATTTATTTATACAAATTTTAAATGCAATATTTTCGACTAACTTTGAAGTACTTAAATGCAAAATTGTGAGAAAATTGACCAAGCTAATAAAGCGATATTCAAGAATATCCTAAAATAAGTAAGAAACCAGCAACCTGTGAAAAAAAACTCAAAAACTTCATTGTGTTTTTAAAACAGTTTTATTTTACATGTACGAAGTTTTATCAAAATCTTTAGAGAAGAAGAAATTGATTAAACCAAAATCGTATTGTATGGCAGCTACCTGCTACCCGTTCTAGATGAGGTAAAACATAAATTTGAATTCACCCTCTAGGCTCTAGGGAATTACATAAAAATACTTCACATCAAATTCGAAGCAAATCCGTCCAAAACAGAGTGACGGATGTACTTTTGAAAATCAATTTTTGGTGTCTTCTTCATCATCTTAATGAGAGTTTTGATAAATCCTCAACATTTTTGTTAAAACGAAAACAATACTTGCCCCTTAAAGCTTATAACTTTTTATAGAGCCAGAATTAACTTCTTGTATTTTCTTTCTTAATAAAGTTTTTTTTTACAGTTCTAGGACTTTTCATTCAAGATATTATTAAATAAATAAATAAACCAACTTCTTAGTAAAAACAAGAAAACACTAAGCTGAACTGGTGTCCGTATTCTTCTTATTTTTATTAAAAAATTGGTTCCTTTATTTTTTAATATTTTGAATAATAATACGGGTTGGGGTCGAAAGTCTGCCGAGGTCAAAATTCTTTTTTCAAAATTCTGCTTCCAAAATTCTACTTTCAAAATTATGCTTTTCAAAATTCTGTTTTACAAAATCCTGCGAATAATAAATAAAAGTTTCAAAAATGTAAAAAAGCGCGCGCTTTTTAAAATTTTTGAAACTTTTATTTATTATTCGCAGAATTTTGTAAAACTAAATTTGGAAGAGTAGTAGTAGAGTTTTGTCTAAACTACAAACTGAAAGTAATTGTCGTTGTCTTTTGACAAGTAGAAGTGAAAGTGTGCTTTAAATTATTTATGGCAGTTCAAAAGCAACGAAAGAGACTTCCAAGAACACAGAACAATGTTGAAACATGGCATCGTGCGTCGACTTAAGGTGATAGTCGGTCGCAGTCATGCAGGCCTATACAAAATCATAAATGATCTCAAAAAAGATGGCATCGTGCGTCGACTTAAGGTGATAGTCGGTCGCAGTCATGCAGGCCTATACAAAATCATAAATGATCTCAAAAAAGAACTTATCACTGCCAAAGCTGAAGCTAAAAGGGTAAAAAATGGAGAGAGAATAAAACAGAAAAAAAGAATTTTAAAAAAGACCACATTTCAATTCCTTAGCCTGGGTGGTTCCCGAGATATAAGACTGCAAAAATTGCAAAACCGTAACTGACTGACTGACTGACGACTCACTTACTGACAAATCATCAAAATTATGGAGCACTTCCCGACATCGTAGAATGTTTTTGTTTCGCACAGCGGTAGGCCTTGTGGTGTATACAAAGTAAAAAATCGAAATTTTAAGATTTTTCATTCAGGGGGCGTGGTATTCGCCCATTTTCATAGAATTGATATAAATTATTTGGAGCACTTCTGATTGTCGTGGAATCATGAAATTTTAAACAGCGGTAGGGATTAAAATGGATACAAAGTCAAAACTTAAAAATTTGAGATTTTATATTCAGGGGCGTGGCACCCGCCTATTTTATCAGA